>JAABKJ010007545.1:207804510-207968623 GCA_011634705.1 Andricus grossulariae
AACAAAAATATTAATTTTCGAGAAAAAAGTGAATTTATAACCAAAAATATGATTTTTAAACCAAATAGTGGAATTTTAAACTGAAAACGATCAGTTTTCAAAAACAACAAAAATTAATTTCTTCCAAAGTAGTCTAACCTTAAGTCAATTAGGTTATTTTTTAACAACAAAAAAAAATCTCAATAAAACATGCAAATATTGTAACAAAAAATATTTTTATTTTAAATCGAAAACAGTTAAATTGAACTAGAAAAGCACGAATTTCGAACAGTATAGGTGAATTTTCAAATGAATAGTTTAATTTTCACCAAATCGTTTAATTTTCTACGAAAGTAGTTTAATTTTTGAACAAAATATGAATTATCAACGAAAATATGAATTTTCAAGAAAAAAAAAGTCGGAAAAGTACCTCTTCCCCTTGGTGCATGCGATATTTTTGATAATAAATGGATCATTCCAGACATTTCTCGAAATACAGTTACGATTTTAGTTCATATTAGATTTTGAATCAGGAAGCATGGAATTTATGTTAACTTATTCCAAAATATCAAAAATTCATATAAAAATTTGCCATGAATTCTTGGTAATGTACGGTATCGTTAGAGGCGATTTATGGTAACTTACCATAAATTTCCCAAAATTCAATTTAAAAATGTCTAGAAATTTTCGGTCATTCATGGTAATTTCACAGGTCAATATGGTAACATACCATAAATTACCCGATGTTCATTTTTTAAATTTCCGTAAATTGAATCAAAGTCTCGGTCATTTGTGAAAATTTTACCGACAAATATGATAAATTACCCAAATACATTTTTAAAAATTTCCATAAACCGGAAATTTTCAAGCATTCATGGTAATTTTACAAGTAAATATGGTAACCTACCATAAATTACCCATAATTCATTCTTAACAATTTCCATAAACCGGAAATTTATGGACATTTTTACGCATTTATGGTAATTTTATAAGCATTTATGGTAATTTTACAAGTAAATATGGTAACCTACCATAAATTACCCAAAATTCCTTCCTTACGGTTTTTACGGGGAGTGGGCTGATAATAGTAAAATTCGAGCTGATAGACGTATAATTTTCATTGTTAACCTCTGACGTCACTTTTCAGACACTAGGGAGTAAAAAGTACTTTTTGCTCCCTAGGGAGTAAGAAGTAAAGCTTTAGCCCCACTTCATATGCGTTGAAAGGGGCTGAAGTCATGCATGTGTCATACAAAAAAGTTTTTTTCTTACAAATTAGTTCTACTTTAGACCAAGTATTTGATTGTTTAACAAAAATAAGATTAGCGAAACATGTAATAATTAATTTTTCATCCGAAAAAAAAAATAAAATGAGTTAATGCAAATGCAGATTGAATAAAAGCGAAAAAAAGAAAAAAGTTCTCAGTCTACTCTCCGTGCAAGCGGACCGGATTGTTCGTGAGGAATAGAGCTTGGATGTTGAATTTCAAAGTACACACGCTATTAAAATAACATCAATAGAATTCGAAACCTCGACTGCAGAGGCATGAGACAGAAAGGGGTTGAATTTTCGAATTTCCGATTCGCATGTGTTGGTAAGGGAGGTGATTTAAAGAGTGAGAGAGCAGGTGCGACAATTTTCAGTCGAATAATAGAAATGTGTACACTTCCAGTGTAAACAAGCCCGTAGATTTAACCACCAACTGTCGGTTGGGTGAGGAAATAAAATCCACTACAGTTTCCATTTCGATCCATTTGAAAAACGAGCTTTGAAGTTTTTATTAGAACTCATTTGATAAATTAAAAATTGTTCACAATTTTTTCACGAATTTCAAGAAAATTTAGTTATTTTTTGGAAACATTTCAAAATTCTTTAAAAACTTCTCATTTTTTCTCGAAACCTTGAAAAATCTGCTTTTTTTAGACTTTTAGAAATTCTTTTCAATTTTAAATTATTTTTTAATCTTCTTAAAACTTCTAAACCTTCTAAGTATCTTTTGAACGAATTCGAATTTTTCCTTAATTTTTTTTTTTAATTCTGCGAAATTAAAAAAATGTATTGCTTTAAAATCTTCCAGATTCTTTTTTGATAATTCTGAAAATCATTTTAAATATTTTGAAATCGTTTTAAAGTTTTTCTTAGAGTTCATTTTTCAAAGTTAAAAATCATTTGAGAATTTCAATTAATTCAATTTTAATTAATTCAATTTTTTCTCGAAACCTTGAAAAATCTTCCTTTTTTAAGCTTTTGAAAATTCTTCCCAATTTTAAATTATTATTGAATCTTCTTAAGACTTCTAAACCTTCTAAATATCTTATGAACGAATTCAAATTTTTCCTTAATTTTTTTTAAATTCTGGGAAATTGAAAAAATATATTGCCTTAAAATCTTCCAGATTGTTTTTTGATAATTTTGAAAATCATTGTAAATGTTTTGAAATCTTTCTAAAGTTTTTATTGGAATTCATTTTTCAAAATTAAAAATCGTTTAAGATTTTTTCACGAATTCAAGAAAATTTAGTTTTTTTCTAGAAGCCTTTCAAAATTCTTTAAAAATTTATAATTTTTTCTCGAAACCTTAAAAAATCTGCCTTTTTTTAGACTTTTAGAAATTTCTCTCAATTTTAAATTATTTTTGAATCTTCTTAAAACTTCTAAACCTTCTAAGTATCTTTTGAACGAATTCGAATTTTTCCTTAAATTTTTTTTTAAATTCTGCGACATTGAAAATATATATTGCCTTAAAATCTTCCAGATTCTTGTTTGATAATTCTGAAAATCATTGTAAATGTTTTGAAATCTTTTTACAGTTTTCCTTAGAATTTATTTTTCAAATTTAAGAATCATTTGAAATTTTGCTCGAATTTCAAGAAAATTTAGTTATTTTTTAGAAATATTTCAAAATTCTTTAAAAACTTCTCATTATTGTAATAATATAAATTTATTGAAATGATACATTTTTCAGGGTAGCTGAGAATAAAATTTAATGCAAAATAAGAAACAGATATTAAAGTAATCATAAAAAATAAGATGTGTACATTATTTTGCAATATCTGAATAAGCAGCCCCAGACCGAGGTGCAGAAATAAATATAATATACATTTCATATAATATAGTTGAAAAAAATGTAGAAAAGTTCGCATCGTCGATCAAATCGAGTGTGAAGCACGAAACACGTGATGAGAATGTGTTCGTTAAAGCCGAAGGAGCTTTAAAAAAAGGGAATTCACATTTACCAAATTACAGTTCTTGTTGCTTTGACCTTTAATTTTAAAAGGCCTGCGTACAAATGTGGGGAAAATACAAAGACCGAGCGCGAAGCGCGTGAACCAACACTCTTGCGCCCTGGGCTCACTCAAACTTGCGAGCCGCGCGCCCAGGGCGCGATGAGAATTTTCCCGCGCAGCGGGCAGATTTTGTTAGGTATTTTATAAATGAAATTTAATATTTAGCTGGTTAAACTGTGTGGTTTCAAGCAAAATTATTACTCTTACTTTTCTTATAAATCTGAAAATCTTAATTAAATTTTTTTTTTCATTGACACAGAATAAGACACATAAAAATTAAGAAAATCTATTTCTGACAAACGTCCTAAAAGAGTTTGGTCTTCAGAGAGTATTAAGAGTTATTTTTAAACATTTTACTTTTATACCGCTGCTTTGTTCTTAAAATTTTTTTTTTCTTTCCCTCATATTTGTGCGCAGGCCTTTTAAAATTAAAGGTCAAAGCATCGACAACTGTAATTTGGTGATTGCGAATTCTCTTTTGTTAAAGCTCCTTTGGCTTTAGCCAGCACATTCTCATCACGTATCTCGTACTTTGCACTCAATTTTGTCCAAAATGCGAACTTTTCTACATTATGTTCAACTCTATTATATCAAATGTATATCACGTATATTTATTTCTGTACCTCAGTCTGGAGCTGCTTATTCATATATTAAAAAATAAAATACAAATTTTACATTTATTGATTATTTTGATATTTGTTTGAACTAAAAATACGCATCATAGCGTAATGTGGTTTCTAAGCAAATTTGTAGATATAATTTAGGCGAAAAATTGGTTAAATAAAATGTTATTGTAGCTTGTGTCCTTTTTCCAAATATTTAATTTTTATTTCTAATACATTTTTATAACAAGAGTTTAAAACGAATTTTTAGATATTTTTCGTTGAACAACTTTTATCTTTTCATTTTTTTTATCTCTTGTGACGTTTTTCCACAAATTTAATTTTTTTATTTTTAATATTATTTTTTGCGATTGAAAGAAAATCGACTCCTATCTAAAAATTATTAATAACAAATTTGTATATCCTCTTTGGATGATCAACTTTTGTCTATTCATCTTTTTTCGTACCTTCTGTCGCTTTTCAAAAAATTTAATTTTTTAAATTTTTATTTTATTTTTTACGATTAAAACAAAAACTACACGTCCTGTAAAAACATTATTCATGACAAATTTTGAAGAGTCTTCACTCTTTTTCGGAAGAGGAAATTTTGTGTGTTCATTTTTTTCATAGTTCGTTTGTCCAAAAATTTAATTTTTATTTTTAATGTTGTTTTTTCCTGAATAAAACAAAAACTACGCATCCTTTCAAAAGATAATTCATAACAAATTTTTAGCTCTTTTTTGGGTAAACAACTTTCGTTTTATTATTTTTTTTCGTAGCTTGTATCGATTGTCCAAAAATTTTATTTTTTATTTTTAATATTGTTTTTTATGAATAAAACAAAAACTACGTGTCCTATAAAAGAGTGATTGATAACAAATTTGCAGATCTTTTTTGGTTGCACCATTTTTGTTGAGTTACTTTTTTACGTATCTTGCATAGTTTGACCGTAAAATGGAATCAACGTTTTTCTTCTCTTGACTTTTTTTGATATCGTGCATTGTTTTGCTAACAATTTTCATTTTCTTTTTTTTTTGTTTTGAATTTTCAAAATGCCCTAACTTTTTGAATTTTCATGCAAAATAGCTGGCTAAAAAACTCGTTCTTTCTTTGTATACCCTTAAAAAGTGTGCTAAAGCACAATCTAATTCGAACAGTTTTTCAAAAGTTATCCGATATAGAGACGACAACGACGAAAACAATGACAGACACAGATGTAAAAACTATTTTTTCTGGCTCAGGGGGCCTCAAGACGTCGACATTTAATGGAATCCGCGAAAGTCATTTTTCACATAAAACCAATACATTCTCATTGAGATAAGAATGTAAAAATCGACTCGCATACGTTTCTTATGCATATTTAATTCTGAAAAAACATCAAAATCCGTTACAAATTACGGAAAATAAATTATTATGAACAGGCCTCTGTAATTTCTTTTCGTGAAGGTAATATAATGTTTAATTATATTTGAAGTTTAAATACTAATTTAGAATTAACTTTTACCTCGAAACTGACGAAAGTTAAGTAATTTCTAATTCAATATTGCTTTAAATTCAGATTTTAATGTGCGTTATGTTTATCAAATAATATTCTTATTAGAAATTTCTCTAAAATCCCTTTTACTAATTCTTCATATGAAGCATCATTCTTTAGAAGATTATCTACGTATCTGATATAAATTCAGGCTGAATCTCAAATGTCAAATTAATTCTTGCTCAATAGTAATACGAATTTCTAAGAAATTATTCCAACACATTCTGAACCAGGGTCTGTGGAACAAATTTTATCAGATGTGGATTTTTTGGTGTTAAATATCTCAACTCCATGCAGTTAATAAGTTTGTAGTTATTTATAAACATTAGTAATATTGAAAATGTTTTTTACTTCCTTCTCTTAATCTATCAATCTACTAATTTAATGTTATTATTAAAATTATATCTTTCTACATTATAATTATGTGAGGAAAAATCTACGGGATATCTCAAACAACCCAATACACCAATGCCCAACATTTCCTACATTTTTGGCGGACTCCCGAATCTTTGCAGAGTTTTTCCTATGCAGTGATCGCAGGGTTGCTACAAAACCCCAATTTCGAAATTCCTTGAGTTTCCCTAAATTTTCCCTGCCCATTTTTTCATTATCTCTGTCCGTTCTAAATTTTTATTTTAGATATAAAAACAACCACACATCTAGGAGATCAATAATGGTAATACAAAAAAAATGTTTGTTTCTAAATAATGGGTCATCCACAAATTACGTAAGACATACATAATCTACATGAACTTTCAACCAAATAGTTGAGTTTTCAACTCAAAAAGGTTTTGAGCCAAAAATGGAAGAATTAAATTTTCAGTTAAAACAATAAAAAAGGCATTTCCAACAAAATAGTTAAATCTTCAACCAAAGTAATGAAACTACAATAAAAGAATTAAATCTCAGCAACAAGTGTAATAGTTAAAATTTTCTCGAAAAAATATTTTCATTTTTAATCAAAAACAGTTGAATTGAGACAAAAAAATCGAATTGTCAACCAATTAGTTAATTCCTCAACAAAAACAGACTAATTTTCAGACCAAAAAGAGGAATTATCATCAAAAGAGTTGAGTTTTATACCAAGAAAGATATTTCAGTCAAAAAAGAAAAGAAACTTCATGCAAAATGTTAAATATTTAAGCCAAAAACACTATTTTCTTGCGAAGCAGTTGAGTCTTCAACTCGAAAATATGAATTTCTAACAAAAAAGTTGAATTTTCAACCCGAAACATAAGTTTTCTACTAAACTAATTGAATTTTCAACCAAAAAGAGATTTAAACTAGAAAAAAAAAACGAATTTTTAACAAAATAGTACAATTTTCATCAAAGAAATACGTTCCTAACCAAAAATAATATTTACATTCTCAGTAAAAAATTCTTAATGAAAAATGTAATAGTTGACATTCCAACCAAAATACATTTTAATTTTAAACCAAGAACAGTTGAATAACAAAAAAACGAATTGTCAACAAAATAGTAGAATGCCAAACCAAAATGTTGTGATTTTTAACCAAAAAAATTGCAGTTTCTACCAAAATAAATGGAATTTCAATACAAAGAGAGAAATTTGTAACATAATAGTTGAATTTTTAAGCAAAAAGAATCACTTTCTAACAAAATTGTTGAATTTTCTACAAAATAATCAACTTAACTTCAACTTCAGTTTGTCGGCAATTCCCTGATTCTTTCAGGTTTTCCCTGCTATGCCCTGACTTTTTCTGACTTTCTAGAATTTCTTGACCTGTAGCAACCTTGAGTGATGTAAGGAAAATTCTCTAACTTTTAGATGAATTCCCGAACTTTTGTGAAATTTTCCATGGATTATTTTAGGAAAAATTCCGTTACTTTAAGGTGAATTCCCGAACTTTTGCTAAATTTGCCCTACAGTGTGGTAGGAAAAATTCTCTAAGTTATGGGTAAATTCTCAAACTTTTGCTTGATTTTCCATACAAAATTTCCTAAAGCATCTCAAAGACATAGGATGTTCTCGGGACATCTTTCTTACTCACATTAGATGTCTTAGAAGCATCCCTGGAATGTCCAAAAGACATCTTAGGGATGTCCTGAAGAAGTCTCTAGGACATGCTTAATTTTTTTGCCCACTAGGCCTTTACAATCTCTAATCGACCTATTCCTTCTGAGTTCATTATAGTGTAACATCTACTTTCATTTCTGATATGCTCTAAAACATATTTCAGAATGGGGTTCGAGTATATTATGGGAATTTTATTTGAAACTTTAATTCAATGTTGTTTTAAAATATCAATTTATTTATAATCATATTTTATTTTCACTCATATATATTTCCTATTTTTATTCGCTTTTATTCGAGATCAACTAAATTAATAATAAGTAAGTTCCTAGTAAATTAATTTCAAAGAAAAATGAAGAACTACATAAAAATAATAAATGTTTTGTTCATAAGTAAAAGAATGTCTTTATACTTGCCTTGGTACATTTTTACGATGTGTTAAAAATTGTAATTCTCAAAGCGTAATCGGTCAATTAGCAAGAGAAAGTGTCAGAGTTTTCAAGCACTATGGCCCATTTATATCTGTTCGTTGCATTTTGATTGGTTGTCAAATGACAATGGGTAAAAAATTCACGAATGCAATAATTATTAACCGTCCAGTGCCCCAGTTTTATATTTCGTGACTCGCATAAATGTTTACAAAATAGGTCAATTTATTCCAGGCTTTATATACATAATCAAGGTTTTTATTATTTATGTATATAATGTTTAAAATTAATTTCGAAAGTCGTGTCTAATTGTTTCATTTTGTATTATATTTACCACCAATAAATTAAAATTACTTCATCTTGTAATATTTAAACTAAAAGAAAAAACTGAACAAGAAAAACTATGACACTTGAGTAAGTGCATTTAATGGATAATAAATTTTAAGCGGCTATTTTGTTTGAAAAAATGTAAGACTTGTTCTTTGATGTACAGTTCTGACTACATTTATAGAGAAATCCCAAGCTGTTTTTATCTTAAAATTAGATAAAAACGAGAATTTGGTTGTATCAACAAAAATTGCGTTAGTTCAACCATAAAATATGGTTATATTATATGGACAATAAGATATTTGGTCGACCCAGCCAAAATTTTGCGTTGATTTAATCAAATCTTTTGGAATATGGTGTATTTGGCTGAGTTAACCAAAATTTTGATTGGGTCAATAAAATATTTTGTTGAGTTAAACAAAATTTGTTTCATTAAACAAAATTTTTATCTACATCCATGATAACAGTTTTTTTCGTTCAAGAAAATTTTTTTTCTGACTGTCTAATTGTCAATGGCTGTGTTTTCATCAAAATTTTGTTATATAACCAAGATTGAGTTAAGGTTTTTCTGTGTTTCTTGCGCCATGGACAGTGAAGGAAACCACTGCAATTTTATTTAACGACTCTAGTGAATGTTTCAAGCAACATTGTTTGTATAAACTACGTCATAATTCATAACTTTCTATACGTATACAAGACATAAGTCAAGCCGGTCAAGACTGCCAAGACTATAGTGTAAATCGTGAGAATAATTATTATTTATTCATGTGTAGAACAAAAGAAAATTAAACAGATGAAAAGCAAAGCTAATACGGTTATAAATTTTAACATATTCTGAAAAGTAACTCTCTTGCCTCAATTTCGTGTCACATAAATCTTTGGCTAATTGATTTATTGCAGAATTACCAATTTTTTAATATTGATGTTTTAAAAAGAACAGAATTAAACATTGTTATTATTTTATTTATATTTTTTAGGATTAAAACAATTTGTAACTTGGAATGTTTTCATATTCAACCCCCGTCTTTATAAAAACGATGCAAGCATGGTAAAATGGTATACATGATAATAATTTTGTCGCTTATGGTAATGATATGTTTGTAAAAACTTTCCAGTTTTAAATCTGATAAATTGACTGTTTTCTTTATTCTAATGGCAGCAATTGTTGGGAACTCTCGCAGTAGAAAGTAATTTTACTGTAAAAGTTTCTCTTTTTACCTAATTGACGTCAAGTAATCTTCGGATAGTTTTTGACGTTAACAACAATGTCAAAAACGACGTAAAAAATTAGGATAGTTTCTTAAGTAAAAAACGACGTCAAGAATGAACTAATAAAAATTAGTATAGCTTTTGACTACAACAACCGACGTCAAAAACAAAAACAAAGACAGCGTCAATAAATTAGGATAGTTTTTGGAATATGTTACTTTTCTTCTTGATTAAAAAACCTTAACAATTCTAGATTCTTCTTCGCGCTGCGTTGTGTTAACAATTTTAATGAGTATAATACAAGTTTTTGACGCCATTTTAGACGCCGGTCGAGAAGTCGTTTTTTACATGATCTTTTATGTCGTTTTTCAAGCATTTGTGTAAAAAATTATAAATTACTCTCAATAGGAATCAGTGAAAAATTCACTGATTGAAATAGTAGTTGGACATTTTACTGATTAATCAGTGATTCCGGACTTATTCACTAATCAACTCAGTAACAACAGAGTAAATCATGTGAATAAGTGCATAAGTAACTTTTCACTTGTTGTCAGTGACCGGATTCTAGCTATTTGAATCAGTGAGGTTTAACTGATCATCAGTGTCCTTTCACTGATTCAGATTTAGAGAGTATAAAATCTGATGTTTTTTTTATATCGGGAGGGAAAACTTGTATACCTATACACGTTTCATTTTTAAAGCTTACACTCTACATTTAAATCAGTCAAAATTTGAAAGTTTGTAATAACTGATTTAATTAGTAATATTTACTGATTATACCATTCAGTTGACTGATTGAATCAATTAAAGTTACAGTTTAAATCATTCAAACTTACTGCTTCGGAAAGTGGAAGTTACTGATCAAATCATTCAAAATTACTGTTTTCATCAGTGAAAATTACAGATGGGATCATTCAAAATAACTTATTTCATCAATGAGCCAAATTTACTGATTTGAAAATTCACCTTTGACTTTTAGCAGAATTGAAACAACAAGTTTGAAAATGCATTCTTTTTGTTTTCCTCGGAAAATATTATTTTTAGAGAACAAGTGTAAATAGAAAAAATATATGATTTTCAGTAAGATCTACAACTGTTATCTACAATATTTTTGCCTCAGAGCGATACTTTTCGATATTTTTTTTTACATCGTTTCTAGTAGATTGTATATTGTTTCTAATAGTTTCTAGTAGAATATTGTTTTCATTCTCTACGATATTTAACGATTTTTATAAAACAATGGGAAACTCTATCATTTATTTGCAATTAACTATCCCAAACCCACTATTACGCTTCTGCTATCTTAATTCTTTGAATTAGGTTCAAGTCTCTAACTCTAACCTTTAGTGTGACGAGTTTTTATTTTATTTTGTTTAATGCAATAAAAATATAAAAAATGGTTCTGAAAACATTTCATGTACATGTTTCAAAGATCTACGCAACAAACAAGAACTTGTAAGCGCGACAAATTTTTGTTAAAAAATATTAATTGCGTCGCAAAACGCAACAAGTCTTTATTTTGGGCCTTTGGCTATTGAAGGTTACTGTACCAAGGAAACAGAAAAAAATTGTAAGTAACATTTTGGACATGCGAAAGATATCTAAATTTGGAGACAATTGACCGTTTTTTACACTTTCGAACACAGGCATTACATTTTCGAATATAACCCAACAATTCTTTCTTTTCGGCCTTCGGCTGTAGACAGTTACTGACCCAAGGAGTTAAAAAAATTATAAGTAATATTTTCGACTTGCGCAAGACAACCGAATTTGGAGACAAGTGACCGTTTTTTTCACTCTCGAAAATAAACTTGGAATTTTCGATTCTTTCTTTTGGACCTTTGGCTGTCGAAAGGTACTGGCCCAAGGAGTCAGACAAAAATTATAAGTAATATTCTCGACTTGCGGAAGAAAACCAAATTTGGTGAAAATTAACCGTTTTTTACACTCATGAACGTTAACGTGAAATTTTCGAATAGAACACAACAATTTTTTATTTGGGGCCTTCGGCTGCCAAAAGGTACTATTCTATTCAAATTTTTTTTTTTTTTGAGAGAGTTTAAAAAACGGTTAGTTTTCTCAAAATTTCGGTCTCTTCCACAGGTCGAAAATATTACTAAAATTTATTTCTGACTCCTTGGGACAGTACCTTCCGATAGCCGAAGGCCCAAAAGGAAGACTTGTTACTTTTTGTAAAGAAATTAATATTTTTCGAAAACAAAATAATTTTTTGCTTACAAGTCATTATGTATCACTTAGATCTTTGAAACAGGTAGATGCAGTGTTCTCAAAACCATTTGTTTAATATTTTCAGTGCATTAAACAAAACAAAACATGAAAAATAAAATTCATCAGACTAGACGTTAGAAATTTCAAGTCAATATTCTTTGATTATTATTCGGCCAAGAGGATAAATACAAAAGTATGCTCACTTTCCGGTTTTGGGTATTGTAATTGTTCTATTCCTAGGAAAGGCCAGGTATCAAGTATTTATCAATATTACCAGGTATCAAAACTTAACTGTAACACCATCTCGTCTAGGCAGGTGTGATCTGGCTATAGGTAAGATGACAATCGCATTCCAAAGGACATAGAGAATATTAGAAATTGCTTATATAAATTTAGCAAACAGAGTTAAATTAAGTAAAACTAGGTTTGAAAATCACGAATCACGAATCACAAATCACAAATGACGATTCCGAGGATGAGCGACCTACTGCGCGGATTCGAGGCGAAGACAACGTGTAGGTATTACGGATTCGCTCGTTACTTCAAAACAACTTAGACAACAGTGCCAAGCCTGGAAGACGGTCTCCACGATCTTCCCCGCCTTTCACATTCTCTTGCTTTGCCACCTCCAGTCGAATTACACTATCTAGCATATTTTCTCTGACAGTGACCTAGAACATCTTGGAAATGAAATCGTTTGATTACTTAAAAAAAAATAATTGACCCACATTGTTCTGTAACCAGATTCTCTTGAAGGGCCGTGCCTAAATTACGTAAACTGTCTTTCTGTAATTTTGAACCACGTACCCCCCTCCCCTTTTAGGGTGCGCTAGTTATTACACCCCCCCCCCTTCCAATATATTACGTAATTTTTGCCGACTACATTTTTTTCGTGCATCACTATAATATACTATACTATACTATACTATAATACAGTTTCTTGTGAATTAGCAAAGGAGTTCAACTTTCAACCAAAAAATATGAATTCTGAACAAGCAATGTCCCAGTAGGCACAAAACCATGAACATCCCAAGAACGTCCTAGGCACATTCCTAGGACGTCCAATAACAGAGTCCAATCAACGTCTCTAAGACTAAAGATGTCCTAAAGACGTCTTAAAGACATAGGATGTTCTCGGGAAATCTTTTGTACTGACATTTAGGATGTCCAAAAGATATGTTCCAAAAAACGTCTTAGGGATGTCCCGAAGACGCCTCTAGGACATTCCTAATTTTTGTCCCCACTAGGGTTATAGTTTTTATTTCAAACAAGGAAAGATTTTTATTTGCAATCAGAAACAGTTGAAGTAAAACCAAGAAGACGAATTTTCAACAAAATAGTTAAATCCTCAAAGAAAACAGATTCATTTTTAACCAAACAGTTGCATTTTTAAACACAGAAGATGAAATTTCTACTGTAAGGGATGAATTTCCAACTAAAAAAAAACAAAAAAAAAAAACGAATTTTCAACAAGAGTTGAATTTGCAACCAAGAGAGATTTTCCAGTCTATAAAGAAAAAAATGTATCCGAAATGTTGATTTTTCAAACCAAAAAGTAAAAAGACGAGCTTTTTAAAAAACGGTTAAGTTTCAACTAAATAGTTGAATTTTTGAACCAAATAGATACATTTTCAACCAATGAGATTAATTTTATACCAAAAAGACGAATCCTCAACAAAATACAGTTTGAAGCAAATAGTTGAATTTTCAACCAAGAAGATTTATTTTATATCAAAAAGACGACTTTTCGAAAAAATAAATAAATTTTTAACCGAATAGTTGAATTTTCAACCAAGAAGATTAATATTCTACCAAAAGAGACGAATTTTCAACAAATTATATAAATTTCCATCCAAATAGTTGAATTAAAAAAAAAATTTAGTTATAAATGCAATAGTTACATTTTTATTGCAAAAAAATTAATTTAAAAAAGACGAATTTTCTTGTAAATTGTTGAGTTTTCCAGTTAACAACACATGTTTTCTACAAAACACTTGAATTTTCAACCCGAAAATATGGATTTTCAGCAAAAAAGTGAATTTTTCACCAAACAGCTGAATTTACAACCAAGTTTTAAAATTTTAGTGAATAAATGAATTTTTAACGAAAATGTAATAGTTAATATTGAAACTAAAAATATTTTTATTTTAAATAAAAAACCGTTGAATTTAACCAAAAAAGACAATATTTCAAAACATAAACTTGAATCCTCAACTCAAAAAGGTTAATTTTCATCCAAACAGTTACATTTTTAACCGAGAAGACTAATTTTCTATCAAAGATGACGAACTGTTTAACAAAATACATTATTTCCAACCAAATATTTGAAGTTTCAACTAAGAAAGATAAAATTTCTACCAAAAATAGAATAGGTAAATTTTCAGTTGAAAACATTAATTTTCAACCAAAAAGATGCATTTTCAACGAAAAATGTAATAGCAGAGAAAGTGAGAGTAACTACTTCCATAGGAAGCACGACTATCAGTTTAGTGGCGCCCTCGGTTTTGTGCCAACTGGGTATCGCCCAAAATTCTTGGAAATATCTTACAAAATATTACAAATAAAAATCTCTATTGATTTTTGAAAATGAAAAACTATCCGACGGTGTCGCAATGGATTCAAACATGCTAATAAAATATAACTTTTGTTTAAGTTACAATTTTTTTAAATAAGCAAAAATTACATTTTTGAAAATTCAGGTAATTTATAC
Organism: Andricus grossulariae; assembly: GCA_011634705.1. Taxonomy (NCBI): domain Eukaryota; kingdom Metazoa; phylum Arthropoda; class Insecta; order Hymenoptera; family Cynipidae; genus Andricus; species Andricus grossulariae. The sequence goes on from JAABKJ010007545.1 coordinate 207,818,852, forward strand.
TTGAAAAACGTTATGTTTCATGTATGTTAAGCAAGGGACTGTGCATAAATTACGTAAACTTTTATTTTGAAATTTTAAACCAGGTACCCCCCCCCCCTGTTAGGATGCATAAGTTTTAACCTCCCTTGCCCCCATCTTACATAATTTTTGCCGACTAAATTTTTTGTGTGAATTTAGCGGTTATTCAAAAATTACGTACGACGATTTGGGTTAAGGGAGAATTTGGTAAAATCTTACTGCCAAGAAAAGATTTTCATGTTGAATGAAAAAAAAAAAAACAGTTGAACTGAATCAAAAAGACAAATTTTCAACCAAATAGTTGAAATAAAAAACTAAAAATAAGCAAACAGTTGAATGTTGTACCAAATTGTACAATTTTTAAGCCAAAAAGACGAATTTTCAACGCAAAAATATGCATTTTTAACTGAGAAAGAACGAATTTTTAAAAAAGCATTTAAATTTTCATCTAAATACATAAATTTGTAATCATATATTTTAATTGTCATCCAAAAAGATGATTTTTCTGCCAAAAAATACAAATGTTCCAAAACTGACAGAAATTTGCAACCAAATAGTTGAAGTTTCAACTAAAAAACATACATTTTCTACCAAAAATGGATCAGATAAATTTCCAGTTAAAAAAATTGATTATCGTCCAAAAAGATTAAGTTTCAACGAAAAATGTACCTAATAGTTGATATTTTAACCAAAAAGATTTAAATGTTTAATTTATAACAGTTGATTTGAATCAAAAGGGACGCATTTTCAATAAACCAGTTTAATCCTCAACTAGAACCGATTTTTTTTCAACCAAAATGTTACATTTTTAAAGAAAAGGATTATATTCATGCCAAAAAAGACGAATTATCCAAACAGTTGAGAATAATTGAACAGTTGCATTTTTAACGAAATAATTAATTCTTTTAGCAAACAGTTTTATTCTTAACAAAAAGGTGAGTTTTAAATCCAAAAGGAATAATTTTTTTCCAAATAGACCTGAGTCGAAATTTCAGCCCTCTTTTGGACTTCAATATTGTAGGACTTATTAGGACTTAGGAGGGCTTGTAGAGGTCTTCATTTGTATTAGATGAAGCCCTCTTTTAGTCCTCCAAAGTGGCACAAAAGCCCATTTTCCTCACTTTCAGGGCTAAAAGAGGGCCTAATTTAATAAAAATATTTATATAACAATAATATTTATATAAGATTCTTTTTTAAAATAAAAATATTTCTAATTATTAAATAGAATTTATTTGTATTTAAAAAATAAAACTAATTAAAATTTTTATTTAAAAAAAAAGTTGGTGGAATCAACTAGTTGATTTAAAATTATTAATTTTAATCCCATGTAGCCCGTTTATACCATGTACCCTGCTGTAGTCTTCGAAATCCTCTAGACGAAAAGTGACGTTACATGACGATTTACCCCAGGCCAAACACATGCACACCAAAAGTATACGGATATATTTTATAATCTGATTATATTTTCATTGAAAAAAAAAATAAAAAAAAAAAAAAAAATATTGTTTCTTTACCACAATTCTTAGAATAAACTTTATTACTCAGAGATTAGATTGATCATTTTCGAAATTCTTTCGATCAGTTCACTAATTGTTGCAATTGGTTTTAATGTGTATCAATTAAAAATTGTTGCAAAAAAGCAATGCTGTTTCTCATGGAAATATAATCATACTATAAAATTAGCCCTATACTTTTGGTGTCCGCCTGTTGGTCCAGGAGTAAATGGTCATCTTCTCGTGTGACGTTACTTCTTACGTTAAAAGATTCCGTCTCTGTACCTGAAAAACTATTATAGATAGAGTGAAAAGTATACTTTAATCCTCGCAAATGAAATTTTAATGAATAAATGCTTATCATAAAATTGGCGTTGCAAAGAAAATTGCAAAATTCTATAAAAAATGAATCAGATTTTGTTTAAAACACACTTGTTTAAGTGATTTTTGAAGGCTGGCATGTCAAAGGTGCCATTATTTATGAAATGAAAAATTAATTAAGTTGGAATTTTTCGATAATTTAAAAGAAGGACTTTTTTATTATTCCCAGAAAAAAACTCTTCAGAACCTATATCATTGAACATTACTGTGATTCACAATGACTAACAATCTGAAGAACAATTTCTGGTAGAATATATGTATATATAATTAAAAATAAGGGTAACAACCACCGCAGGGTCCATCTGGGAGCAACTGCCATCTAAAAATGACACCGGCTCCCAGTTGGACAGCGGTAAATCCCACTCATGGCCACGTCTCATAAGCGTGAGATATACGCTTTGCTACTATTCGATTTCCGTTTCGATTCCATTGGAATAGAACTGAAGGGCCTATGACAAAGCCACCGAATGCGTCCTCGGGTTGTGGATAGAGGGTTCCTGTACCAAGGGTTTCTGCTGAATATGGTTACAATAATTAATAAGCAGTCGTGGACAATTGTCCAGGGATGGTCCTGAAGGAATGAACGAACCCTTTCCCTAGTGCTCGTAGGAACAACAATGACACCACCAAAACACCAAAAAGTTGTAGATGCGGTTCAAAACGATCGAACGCGCAGAGCACCCGAGTAACTTTCAACAAATAAACAAAAAGGATTTTTATATAAAAGTCAGATTTTCAACAAAATACATGAATTACTAAAAAATAGTGGATGTTTTAACCAAAAAAATTAATTTCCCACCAAAAATATCAAATTTTTAACAAAATACATGAATTAAAAAAAGCAGTTGATTTTTCAGCTAAAAAAATTAATTTTTAACCAAAAATAGAAGTAGTTAAATTTTTAGTGTAACTTTCAACTAGCAAACAAAAAGGATTTTTCATACAAAAGTCAAATTTTCAACAAAATACATGAATTACTGAAAAAATAGTAGATTTTTCAATCAACAAAATTAATTTTCCACAAAAAGGTCAAATTTATAACAAAATACTTGTATTTTCAACTAATAAACATTATTTTTCAACTAAAAATAGAAATAGTTAAATTTTTAGTGAAAAAAAATTAATTTTCAACCAAAAAAAAGTGAAATACATTTCAACAACAAAAATTAATTCTTAACTGGAATAGTTGAAATTTCAAGTAAGAAGATTAATTTTCTGCCAAAAAAGTCGAATTTTCAACAAAATACATGAATTTTCAAACAGATAGTTGAATTTTCAATTAAAAAAGATAAATTTTCCACCCAAAATAGAATATTTGAATTTTATATTAAAAAAAATAATAATAATTTTGAACCAGATTAAAGCTAATTTTCAACAAAATAGTTAGATTTTTAACCAGTGATGAATTTTCATTTAAAATTGTGAATCTTCAACAAAAAAAATTAATTTTCAACAAAAGAGTTTGATTTTCGACTAAGCAAGATTTTTAAGTAAAAAAAAATGACATCCAAACTATTTGATTATCAAACAAATATATGTTTTTCAACCAAAATTAATAATTTTCTACGAAAAATAACGAATTTTTACCAAAAGACATGAATTTTCTACTAAAAAAGATTAATTTTTAACTAAAAATAGAAATAGTTAAATTTTTAATGTTACTTTAAAAAACTACATGAATTACTAAAAAAATAGTGGATTTTTCAACCAAAAAGATTAATTTCCCACCAGAAAGGGCAAATTTTTAACAAAATACTTGAATTTTCAACTAAGAAATATTATTTTTTAACCAAAATTCGAAATAGTTAAATTTTCAGTGAAAAAAATTAATTTACAACCAAAAAAATGTTGAGTTTTGAACAAAATACTTAAATTTTCACATAAAGAGATGAATTTTCAATTAAAATTATGAATCTTCAACAAAAAAAAAACATTAATTTTTAACAAAAAAGTGTAACTTTCAACAACAACAAATCAATTTTTAATCTAAAAGTCGAATTTTCAACAAAATACATGGATTTCAAAAAAAATAGTTGATTTTTCAAACAAAAAGATTAATTTTCCACCAGGAAGAACAAATTTTTAACAAAATACATGAATTTTCAACTCAAATATCAATTTTTAACCAAAATTAGAAATAGTTAAATTTTTAGTAACAAACAAAAATTAATTTGCAAACAAAAAAATTATATTCTAACAAAATAGTTAAATTTTTAATTAAAATTGTTTTATTTTCAAACATAATGATGAATTTTCAACTAAAAAAACTAAAAGTTTCTAAACAAACCATTTTTTTTAAACAAAATACATCAATTTTAAACAAAAAAGATATCAATTTACAATCAGAAATAGAATTATTTAGTTAAATTTTTAATGAAAAAAATTAATTTGTAACAAAAAAAATGAATTTTCAATAAAATAGTTAAATTGTCAATAAAAAATGGATAAGTTTAATTCTCAATTTATAAAAGTAATTTTCAATCAAATAAAAGCAAATTAAAAAAAAAAAATACATTTTCCACCAAAAATAGAATAGTTGAATTTTCAATTTAAAAAATTAATTTTTAATCAATTAAAAACTAATTTTCAACAAAATAGTTACATTTTTAACCAAAGTGTCATTCAAAATATTTAATTTCAACAACAACAACAAATGAATTTTCAACCAAAACGATTAATTTTCTACCAAAAGGGACAGATTTTTAACAAAATAAAGGTTTAACTAAAAAAGATCACTTTTCAACCAAAAATAGAAATAGTTCAATTTTCAGTGAAAAAAATTAATTTCCAACCAAAAAAATACGAATTTTCAACAAAATAGTTCAATATCCAATCAAAGAGATGAATTTTCAATTAAAATTATGGATCTTCAACAACAAAAAACTCTACATTATTAACAAAAGAGTTTAATTTAAAAAAATGAATTTTCAACTAAAATAATAAATTTTTTACCTGAACAGTTGAAATTTCAACCAAAAAAATGCAATTTCAACTGAGAAGATTAATTTTCTACCAAAAGTCGAATTTTCAACAAAATACATGAATTTTCAAACAAATAGTTGAATTTTGAACTAAAAAAAGATAAATTTTCCACCAAAAACAGAATATTGAGTTTTCAATTGAAAAAATTAATTTTTAACTAAAAAAACCTAATTTCCCAAAAAATAGTTAAATTTTTAACTAGTGGTGAATTTTGATTTAAAATGATGAATCTTCAACCGAAAAATTTAAATTTTAAACAAAAAAGTTTAATTTTGAACTAAGAAAGAATTCAGTCAAGAAAGAAAAAAAGTGTCATCCAAAATATTACATTTTAAAATGAAAAGATGAATTTTCAACAAAAAAGTTAATTTTCTACAAAAAGGATAAATTTTTAACAAAATACATGAGTTTTCAAATAAAAAAAATTAATTTTCAACCAAAAATAGAAATAGTTAAATTTTCATTTAAGAAAATAATTTCCAACCAAAAAAAAAACACGAATTTTTCATCAAAATAGTTCAATTTTCAACCAGAGATAATATTTTCATCTGAAATGATGACTTTTTACCTAGAATAGTTGAAATTACAACCAAGAAGATACAATTTCAACTAAGAAGATTAATTTTCTACCAAAAGTCGAATTTTCAACAAAATACAAGAATTTTCAAACAAATAGTTGAATTTTCAACTAAAAAAGATAAATTTTCAAACAAATAAAAAAAACCAATTTTCAAAAAAATAGTTAAATTTTCGACCTAAGTAATGAATTTTCTTTAAAAATTATGAATATTTGGCTAACGAATATAATTTTTAATGAAAGGATTTAATTTTCAACTAAGAAAGATTGTTTAGTCGAAAAAAGGACGAATTTTTAGCAGAATACATGAATTTTCAACCAAAAAGAAAATCTAATTTTCAACCAAATTATTGAATCCAGTAATATAAAGCTACTTTTACAAATGATTAAAAAATTGTTACTTAATTTTATATTACATTTAAAAAAAAAATATAAGCACGTTCTCGAAAAAATCCTAATTTAAAAAAAAATACCCTGTCATTTCCAGGTTTTTTCAGGTATATAAAAATTCTCTGAATTAATAATAATTATAATAATAATAAATTCACCTTAATAAATTAATAATAATTTCAAATTCCCTCTTTAATTTTTTAATACTATTTTCTTACAATCTAAAATTAATAAAAAATAAGGTGCTTCCAATAATAAAACAATTTGTGTTGCAGATTTATTAGTTAATTATCAGCAACCCAAAAACATAGACGCATTAAATGTGACAATGTTTTTTAATTTGTAATATATAACATACGGAACTGCAATATAACAAATAATTATTTTTGTGCACGCCACAAAACGGAATGGCAATAATATCGTTCCCACATTCTTGCTGCGCCGTTAAAAATATTTACAATCACACTTTTTACAATAAATCTAATTTCACATCCGCATATTTACATTAGGGGCAACCTCCTACAGTGGATAATGCAACCTACATTGAATAATCATTAATTAAAAATACTAACATATGCAAAATAATTAATTTAATTAGTAGTTTACAAAAAACTATACGTGTTTATAAATTAAAATTAATTATTTTTCTCTTATTTGTGCTCTTAATTAATAATTATCCACTGTAGGTTGCATTATTCACTGTAGGAAGGTTCCCCCTATTTGAATTTTAATACTTATAGCGCACATCAGCGACGATAATTTTTTTTACACACTTTTTAAAATTCGAGTACGTGAGCTTTAAATTTTTTTAGTACACTTGTGTACTTTAACAGATTATTAATTAAGTTTAATTACCATGTGCGAATACTATGACTTCATTTTCCTCTCCAAATCGAGGTTGCGGAACATTTTTTTTTTTTTTCTATAAAAGCCGAAGTTTAAAATTGCTATGCGTGGTTGAATTGAGCTGATTTTTAAATAAAATTAAAATAAAAAAGCGGTAGAAGAAGCCTATTTGAACATTTTGTGTAGGTACATGACTTACTTCCAATTAACAAAAAAGTATTAATTGCGATAACAATTATTAACACTTAATTTTCTTTTGTGTGTAGACATCTTCAACATTAATTTTGATTTCATGAATACAGTAATTTTTATAGTTTTGTTTGTACTATTTAAACCATTTTTTTCTCAACAATGTCATGGTTAAATTTTCAAGACAAAATATAAATTAAACATATTGTCTTTCTTATCAGTTTCTTACTTCCAGAGATAATTCACAAATATTTAATAATAAAAATATATTAAATCGTGACTCAATTCAGAAAGATAGTCAAAATAAAAGAAAAATAGTAATTTCATAATTCTGTTTTTCACTAACCGTTAGTGAGAGCAATTAAAACAATATTTTTTTAAAGATAACAAGTACAAAAGCAGTGAAAACTAAAGGAATCTATGCAGTCGTTTCAACTTTTGAGTTCGTAATATAAAAAATTCGATTACAAAAAATCACGCAACAAGTATTAATTCCTATGAATAAAGTTTAAAATAATTACACAATTATTCAAGTCGCGCAATCAGTAGAAGGAATTATAGAAAAAATATTTGATAAAAACGCAGAAAGTCATGTATAAAACTAACAACCATCAACCTGACTCAATTAGTTATAATATCCTAATGCAGTTAATTTTTGTAAATTTATTTCTATCTACTTCCCAAAAATATTATTCATTTAATTAAGAATCTTCAGCATAAATTAATACTCTCGAAACTATTGATACTAGATTACTGAAAATATTAAAGCTTTGCTTGATTATAAATTAGCTTCATGGACCACATCAAATAGATTTTTGCATAATTATTTTTTCAACTTCTAGACATTTTTAAGTAATATTTTCCTAGAATTTTTATCGAAACTATCAAAAGTTTCTGGCAGTAAGACATTTTTCGATTTTAGGGAAAGTTAAAATTTACAGGATTTTATCAAAGTTTCATTTTCGAAAAAGAAATAAGCTTTTGTGGATGACCGAAAAATCCCGGAAAATAATATTTCCGATGAAGAAAATATTCGAAATAGAAAATTCAGGAACAGTTTATAATATTACCGAATTTTTAAATTTCCAAATAATAAAATTCGCGACAGAAATTTGCCAAATTATAAAACTCCCGAATTTAAGCAATTAAAAAAATTGTTTTTAATTAATATTATTTATTTGTTAAAAATACAATAATGAAATATTTTAATCAGAGAATTTTTGTAATTTAATGTTCAATGAATTTCTTGAATTATTGTTTAAATTTAAAATAACGATAATTGAAAAAAATTTGCAATGAGAAATATTTCTTTTGAATTATTGTTATTTCAAATGCAAACAATAATTTAAAAAAATACATCAACGTCTAAAAGTTTAAAAACGTAATGTTCAACCAAACAAAAACAAAATTTCAACAAAATAGGGTTATTTTTAACTAGTGATGAATTTTCATTTAAAATAATGAATTTTCAACAAAAAAAAATAATTTTAAACAAAAGAGTTTAATTTTCAACTAAGAAAGATTTTTCAGTCAAAAGAAAAAAAGTGGTATCCAAACTGTTTAGTTTTAAACTTATTATATTTATATAATAAATATATAACTGTTTATATTTAAACTTTCAGTGAAAAAATTATTTTTTTCATTCAATGTTCAATACATTTTTTAATCATTGCTTAAAATAACAATAAATGAAAAAAAATCTCAATGCAAGTTTTTTTTTCTCGAAAATGTGCATAGTAGTTTTTTGAAATTATTACTCTTGTAATAAAAACTTGTTTTTTCTTGCTTTTTTGCATTGAGAAATATTTTTTTTTAATTATTGTAATTTCAAATGCAAACAAAAATTAAAAAAATATATTTCCCAACGCAAAAAAAAGACAATACAAGAACAAAATTTGTATTACAAGAGCAATAATTTAAAAAAAAAACTACTATGCACATTTTCGCAAAAAAATTTGCATTGACAATTTTTTTAAATTATTATTTTAAATCAAACAATAATTTTAATAAATGCATTGAATATTAAATAAAAAAAGTAATTTTTCACTGAAAATTAAACTATTTCCATTTCTGGTTGAAAATTCATCTTTTTTTTTTTTAATTAAACAGTTAGAATTACACTTTTTTTCCTTCTTGGCTGAAATATCTTTTTTAGTTCAAAATTAAACTCTTTTGTTAAAAATTAAATTTTATTTTTATATGAAAATTCATCACTTTGGTTAAAAATGTAACTATTTTGTTGAAAATTGGTTTTTATTTGATTGAAAATTACATTTTTAAATTAAAAATTCAATTATTCCATTTTTCGTTAAAAATTATTTTTTAGTTGTAATTTCATCTATTTTGTTTTCATTATTGCTTGAATTTGAAATAATAATCGAAAAAAATATTTCTCAATAAAAAAAAAAATTAAAAAAAAAAGAACAAGATTTTTATTATTAAAATATTTCATCATTTTATTTTTAAAGAATAACCATGATTTATTACTATTTTGTTATTTTATATTATATTATTATTTTCAAGTTCGCTAATATTACAAATTTTTCGGGAATTTGATTATTAGAGAATTTTCCAAGTCGGAAATTTTATATTTCAGCAATTTTATAATTTCTGGAACTTACTATTTCCTTTTAAGAAGGAATTTCAATTTTTATGGTATTCTTAAAAATAAATAATATTCATTAAAAAACAATTTTTTAAACTGTTTTAATTCGGGAATTTTATAACTCAGAAATTTTCTACTTACGGGAATTTTACGGTGTCGGATATTTTAAAATTCGTATATTTTCTGTCGGGAATTTTATGTTTAGAAAATTTTCTTTTTCGGGAATTTTACATTGTCAGGAATGTCATCCCGATACTGTAAAATTCCCGAAAAAGAAAATATTCCAAACAGATAATACTAAAAATTAAAAAATTGCCTATATATAAAAATCTCGACTTGGAAAATTCTCGAATAATAAAATTCCCCAACAATTTATAATATTACGGAATTTGATAATTTCCGAATAAAAAAAACCCGACAGAAAATTGCCGAATTATAAAATATCCGATACTGCAAAATTCCCGACACTAGAAAATTATCGAATTTAAACGATTAAAATATTGTTTTTTAATAAATCATATTTCATTCATTAAAAATACAATAATAAGATATTTTTATCGAAAACAAAATTTTTGGATGTTCCATGTATTTAAAAAATTATTGTTTGAATTAGAAATAACAATAATTTTAAAAAAATATTTCTCAATGAAAAAAAAACAATACAAGAACAAGGTTTTTATTGCAAGAGCAATAATTTTAAATAAACTACTATACACATATTCGAAAAAAACTTGCATTGAGATATTTTTTTAAATTATGATTTTTTAAACAATAATTCAAAAAATATATTAGGCATGAAAAAAATGTTTTTCTCTGATAAAAATATTTCATTATTAAAAAACAATTTTTATTTTACAGGATTTTTCAGTCATGCGTGGCATTTTTATACATTTATTTTTGTTACGTTGTCTAAAATTAATGAATTTTGCACTTTAACTAAAATCGAGAAAAATTCTGCTGCATCAGATTGAAAATTTTAAATTAAAAAATCTAAATTTCAGTTCGAATTTTAAGGTCCATTCCTTTTTTTTTGTATTCGATGTATGCGTAAATTTCAGTAATGCCTATAAGTATTCTTTGAAACCTCTGCAATAATTGTGCTAGCTATTTATCGTCATTGTTGATACAAATGGAAACTTTCATTTTTCATATTATTTGGTGACAACAAAATGGCACAAACAGCAAAATTAATCAATTTCTGAAGCCACATTAAATTCTCTCAGATTTTCTACATCAGGAATCATTTATGAGATGTTTAATTTCCAAGAAGAAATGAAAAAAGAAAGTCCAAATGTGACTAAAAATATTGATTCATCTTGCAACTTCGAAACAGATACATTTTCTTCCAGCAGGGAAAAATTGTTCGAAGCTGTGTTAAAATACTCTTTTCTCATATATACAACCGGTTTTTTTTTCAGTATCGCAATTTTGCTTCTACTGAGACGTTTTCCTTGAAACTGATTAGAATTCTAAGATCAGCAGGACAGTGGAGCGAAAAAAATGTACAGAAAGTTGCCTTTAAGTCAGGAAAACACCCCTATTTAAAAAAAATAATTTAATAAACTTCAGCTGTCCATTTCTACTGAAATTTGATATTTATTACAAAAAAGGTGCATTTTCCTGATATCCAAAGGAAACATTCCACTCTTCTGGAATTCTCGCCAGAAAAATGCATTTTTCCCCTCTACATTTACCCAAAAAGTGGTCCAAAAAAGGCTTTTCTTGAAAAGTGAAAAATACTTTTGAATTTCTTCAAAATATAAGTCAAAAATGACCTCCATCTTTAAATTAATTTGTTTATTTATAGCAAAAAATATAAAAATTAGGAACATTATTTAGGACACGTATTAGTTATATGAAAAAATTTGTATCAATTTTTCTATTTGTATTTTTACGTTTTTATTTTAATTTTAATTATTGTTTTTTGTAACATTCGGCCATTATAAATTCCAAAAAGTTGCGAAAATAATTTTTATTTATTTTCCGATAAAAAAAAAATCTTTGCGCGGACCATTTTTGAAAAAATCTATTTTTAATTTTGACTTTAAGAGGTAAAAATTAGGGTTTTCACAGTTTTATGTGAGAGAAAATATTAGAATCGTTAAAGTTTGATCTTTATAACCCTAGGATAATTTTGTCTTTCTTTAAAAATAATATTATTTATGTCTGTATGATTCAAAAAAAGTTTTTTTATCGAAATGTATAATAATTTCTGATTTTATAAAAATCTCTAATCATTAATTTAATCATTAATTTAATCATTAACTGATGAGATTTAAATCAAACTGTATTTGTTCTAATTTTTTTTCTTATAAAAACTATGAAAATCCTATTTTTACCTCTTAAAACTGGAAATTTTAATTTAAAAAAAAAAGTGAGATTAAGGTATAATAAAATAATATTTCTCCCTTTTTGAGAAAAACTCAAAATTTCGATTTTTTAAATTAAAAATGATTTTTTTTTCAAAAACGGCCCTGGCAAAGATTTTGCTTTTTATCGTAAAAACTTGCAAGACATCCAAAATAAAAATCTAAAAAATCGATTTAGTTCCAAACATATTTAGTAACCTAAAAATGTTTACAAATATCTAATATATTTTATAACTCTTGTTTTAAATAATTTTCCTGGTTTATTTTTTATTAAAAATACTAAAAAGTCACAATTTTTTGAGTTAATTTTCTTTGATTTTAAAATTTGTTTAAACCAACAAAAAATCAATAATTTTCAATTGCTTATACACATAAAGTTAAAAAAAACTGAATTATTTTCTTAGAACTTTAAAAAATATCCTAAATGATGGTCCAATAATTTTGGATTCGATTGTTACTACGAATAAAAAAATTAATTCGAAGATGGAGATCACTTTTCGATTTTTTGGGTACAATTTTTAACTCAGGATGTCGTGTCGAAAATCAGGTCTCTGGAAAGAAAAAGTTTCCTAGGATTTTAAGAATTGAAATGATTATTATCAGTCATCTTTTATGATAGGAAAAACATTACTTTTTATGAAAGGAAAAACATTACTTTTTATGAAAAAAAGGAAAACAGAAAAATCCCGAAAAATAAAATTCCCCAATAATAACATTTCCGAATAATAAAATTCCCAAACAGTTTAAAATTTTATCGAATTGTAAAATTTCCGAATAATCAAATTCCCGAATTTAAAGAATTAAAATTTTTGTATATAAATATTATTTATTTATTAAAAACACAATAATAAAATATTTTTAGGAGAAAACAACATTATTTTTAATGTTTAAAGGTTTTAAAATTATTGTTTGAATTTAAAATAACAATAATTGAAAAAAATATATTTCTGGATGACATTTTTTTTCAATTATTGTTATTTTGAATTCAAACAATAATTTTAGAACCTTTCAACATTAAAATAATTTTTTTGTATACAAATATTTGATTATTGTATTTTCAATAAATAAATAATATATATAAAAAAAATTTATTTGTTTAAATTCGGGAATTTTCTAGTTCGGAATTTTCCAATTCGGGAATTTTATTTTTCGGGATTTTTCTGTCGTCCCGAAAAAAGTTTAAAACTGACGAAAGATAATTATTTTAACACTACTTTTTGTAAATAAATTTTCTCTTACTATCGCTTCTTACCAATTTCTTAAAAACCGTTAAATTTTAAGAAATTGCGGCTGATTTTTTTCAAGGAAAACAATACCTACAACTCTGTTTCCAATTTCCAAAATATGTAAATAATCTACGTGAATAATCTTCATATATAATTAAAAATTTTACTTTCAAAATTGGAAACAGTACAGTTGTAGAGAACGTTTTCCCAGAAAAAATTAGCCATCATACATGAAAATCCAACCATTTTTCAAAAATGGGTTAGAAGCGACAGTAAAAAAAATTCAATTACAAAAAATATTGTTAAAATAATTATTTTTCGTAAGTTTCATCCTTTTTGATAAAAAGAAATTGTTTTTTCTTTCACAATACTTCTTGATGTACTCTACGTACAATCAATCTCAAAAGTCGTCAATATTTCAAATGATTTATAAAATCGACAAAAATAGATCTGTTAATAATTTCTACAAATCTTGACGGAGGCTTCTAAGCGTACTTTAGAAAAAAATCATTCAGGTTAAAATTGCTTATTTACGAGTAGTTTTTTAGAGATTTAGTTTTCACTTTCTCTTTAGGGAAAAGTTACAATTCTTATTCAATCTTAATGATCAAGGCATCATTTTATTCTTTGAAGGATTCTCTATCATTCTATTTGGGTGGTGTTTATTAAAATTTAAACTATCATTATTTATAACAATAATAACTGTATGATTCCTAAATTCATTTTGTATATAAAATCCAACCGAATAGAACTGTAGAGAATCCTTCAAACAATAAAATGAGGCCTTGATCATTAGCATTAAATAAGAATTGTAACTTTTCCCTGATGAGAAAAAAAAACTAAAACTCTAAATAACTACTGTTAACTAAACAATTTTAACCTGAATTATTTTTTTCTGAAGTACGCTAAAAAGCCTCCGTCATGATTTGCAGAAATTAATAATAAAACCTTTTCACTTTTGAAGAAAAGCCTTCTTTTGGAACACCCTAATCAACATAATTAACAAGTTAGCCTTCGATTACGCGAGAGCAGAGGCTGGTAAAGAGCTATGCTTTGGTTTAGTTTTATTCAGGAACACTTTGATGCATCCGTTAAAGTCTGCACTGACCAGAACGTGACCACCGCAGCCTTTCGTGCGTTGTTCAACAACAGGATCAACCGGCGTAGCATTCGCGCTAACACTGTCCATATTTTTCGGATCCGCTTTATTCTCCAGCTGCTCCCTGGCTTCGATCTGCTTAATAATAGTATCAGGATTGGGTGCAAAAACGGCACAAGTCACAACAGCATTATGAGCCTTAATCCCCTCCCAGAAATCATTTCTGTCCCTGCGAACGCTCGAGAACTTGGAATAATCATGATTGGTCTTCCAAATGTAAATGCACTGATTCTCGGATCCACTGACGATATATTGTCCATCTGGACTGAAACTGGCCTTGATTTGACTGCTGACATTAACATATCCCTTGTATTTACAGGAGAGATTCAAATCCCTCAAGTCGTAGAGTCGAATCCGACTATCATTCGAAGTCACCAGAATCTTGTCCTCACCCGGCATCGGCTCGATACCACTGATTTTGCGACCCGTGGAATTTTTCCCCCTGGTTGATCGAACGTGGATTTGCGTATGGTACTTGAGTTGATCCGTGTTATAAAATATACACCTCCCATCATAGGATCCCACGACGGCGAACTTTCCATTCTGGCAGAAATTAGCTGCCGTGATTAGCTTCGTCTGGCCGTCCACCTCGTTCCAAACCGCCACTTTCTTGTCCGGAATGTTCCAGAGTCGAAGTTTACCGTCGAGGGATCCAGAGAGGAAGTACCGATCATCCCGCGGGTGGAACACTATCGCAGTGACAAAGTCGATATGTTGGAAACAGCAGAGGCATTCTTTCCGAGATATGTGCCAGAGTCGGACGGTTTTGTCCATCGATGAGGAAAGAACAAAGTAGTTTTTCGACCAGGATACATCGAGAAGGTCGGATGTGTGTCCCGTGTAAGTGCAGAATGGCTTCGGCATGAAAGGACACTTGGTGCCCTCGATTTCGCTGAAGGCGCTTGCTATCACATTCGGGTCTTCCATGGATTGTTGCGAAACCAGGGATTCTTGTGAAGGTGTCGGGCTGACCTTCTCCGCGTTGTATTTTGTCCGCATGTCCTGGAAATAGGTGAAAGCGTCCCGCAACACCCAAATTCTCAAGACCTTGTCTTGACCAGCAGTTGCTAATAATCTTCCACAAGCTGAGAACTTCATACACCAAACTGGACCGACGTGTTCGCCACTCAAATCCTGGACGTGCTGTAGATTGCAAAATTCGTAGGGACCTTTGTGACTATTCGAGGCTTTCAATTTGATCCACTGCTGCTCACCAGGGTTCACTTCATCCACGATGTCCATCACGTCCTCCTTGTGTCTCGCGTGCGACACCTCTTGAGCTATTGACTTTGCCTTGTCCATTGTCTTCTTCACGGTCGAACCCAAGAATCGTTTCAATTTCTGCGTCTTTTTCCGAACTCTCCCGACTGCCACATCTTCGTCTGGAGGTATACTAGACATTTTGCTGTCTACACTCTCCTCGTCACTCTCCTTCTCCTTCTCTAAACTCGTGTTACTGATGTACTCAGAAGTCAGCCTCATTATGTGAAGAGACAAGGGATTTATACACTGAGGAAGTTTGTCCTCGGCAATACTTAATGGCACTCTTTCTCCTGTATCCAAATTCAAGACTGTCACCTGCTCTAAAATTTCCTGAAAAAAAAAAAAAAAAAAAAACGATATGGGACTTTAATCAGGGAACTAACGAGTGTCATACAAGAATTTTCTCATACCAGGGTGGCCGTTTTAATCAAAGAAAAAAGTTCCCGGTCATTGCTCCGTTTTTTCCCGGTTCACAAACATTTTTCACGGTCAATGAAATTAAAACATTCGAACTCTAAAACTAAAAATTTTTCCATTTGAAGTAATCAGGGCTCGGAACTGCTCAAGCTTTAAAAAAACAGTGAAATAGTAACCATACTTCTCTAAAGAAAGTAACCGAAAAGTAACAATAATTTGGCAAAAAAGTAACCAAAAAGAAAGATTTTCTATAAAAAAAGACGAAGTTTCCACTACAATTATGAATCTTAAAAAAAAAGAATGTTTAAGAAAGTAGTTCAATTTTGAACCAAATAGTGGAATTTTTCTGACTAAAAAAGATGAATTCTTAAGGAAAAATTTAATAGTTGATATTAATAACCAAAAAAGATTTTAATTTAACATAAAAAAACAGTAGTATTCATTCAAAAACGACGATTTTTCAACAAAATAGGTTCTTTTTCAACCAAATTGTTGAGTTTTTAAGTATTTTGTTTAAAATTCGTTTTTTAAAATAAAAATTAATTTTTTAACTGATATTGAACTATTTTGTTAAAAATTTAACTGATTGGTTAGAAATTAACTTTTTTTTTTAAAAAGTAATATTCTCGGATGGGAAATTGAACTGTTTTTTTTTTTTTTTTAGAAAATTCGTGTTCCAGCGTGGCTGCCAAGGCTGCAGTATTGAAACATTGGACAATCACTATACCATCTGAGCCACGATGACTCCCTGATTAGCGAATTTGGTGGGTGATATATTTAAAACTCTGTTCGGAACATTGAGCGAATCCGACATGAAACAATTCAACACCGAATTCTACACAATTTATAGAGATAACAAACACATAGCTAGCATCCTGTCAAATCACACAAGAATACTCAAATTAATCTTAGACTCATCGTCAACGGACCATAAATAGATAGCTGTCCAGAAGAATGCCAAAAGACAGTTTGTAAGGAACATCACTTACAAACTGAATGCTGCAACAAAGGATAGTTTTGTCAACTCCAAATTAGTATTAGCAGCAATACTATTAGATGAAACAATCGAGGATATTATAATAGCGATCAACGCCATAAGCGACGGAAAGCATCCCTACATCCCAAATTTTAACACCAAAAATACTGAAAGAAACTATTAGAGAATTCGAGACAACTCAACGTATCCGGTACCATTTTGACAATGAAGAAGAGAACTAACTAAGTGAGCATCAACCCTATCCTGTAAACGAGATGCACGAATTAAATCCTCACCTTTGAATAATAATTTATATAACGTCCTTTGCCTTCACTGGAAGCAGAACAAGATGTTGAAGACGACATAATACTTTCTAATTAATTGTTAAATTTTTTGTTAGCTCTCTTGTGAGCTCTATTAAGTCTGGTCGCATTTAAATCGAGCGAGCAGGATTTATGCCATTTTGCACTTCGATTAATAAAAGTATTTTTAATCTTATTTTTTTCATTCAAGGATTTAAAATATACCAGAGTAGCCACGCTTCTCAAAATGTACATGTTATCCGTTAAAATTTTACCACATAAACCCCCAAAAAATTAGCCACACAAAATTTAAACAAAATAAGGGGCGAACAGGAGAAAAGAAAAAGTTGGATGCCTACCTCAATCTCAGAAACCCAGAGTCTACAATTCTTACAGTGCCAACTTGGCGGGAAAATGGACTTGTCCAAATATTTCTCTACGTCAACTCCTCCAAGTGTGTTCAACAAGCCGATGGCCAACACGAGACTGAGTCTTCCCTGCATCTTCTTCCCTTGCCTGCTCCTTTTCGCTCCCGCCGCAATCTCGTCCCGGTAGGTGCTGCCCTCCCGAGCTGGGTTTTTGGGTCTCAGGTAGATGGAATCAAGACCGTTCCGATAAGTGGAATGCCGGCTGGCACAGGATGGATGCACCCGTATATTGTGACCGGTATCAGTTCTAGCATGGCCTGATACTTTACGACTAATAATCCTCATAGTTTCGATTATTTTGGAGCTGGTTATTGAATATTCGGATGGGCCCCGTGATAACCGATAGTGTAACGTGACAGTCGGTGTGTGTGTTCAGCTTGGCCAAGTGTAGTGATGTGAGCGGCGTAGTGCGTGATGATTGTGTTTTTCATACAGGACCTTCCAGAACGAAGGGATTCTGGGATTCTCGAGATTGGTGTAGGACGTCAGGTCCTTTTTACGTTGTATCTCCAGGTACCTAACTTAATCCAACTAGTAGTGACAGGTAAATTGTTGGTTATAAAAAATTAATAACAGAAATAAACTTGTTCTAAGTTCGCTATCCTAAAACAAAAACAAAGATCTTTTATCGAATAAAGAAACTCAATTCACGCTTATTCAGCACACATTACTTCAAATATAATTTGCCTCTTAACTAGTTTCTGATTTGAGCTCGTGCTGACCATGGGTATAATCGCGGTCTGATATTCAATTTAGACAATTCGTACAAGCTGGAGGAGGATCCATAACGGGTAGCTGGCCACCACGTTACAACACCCCCTCCCATACTGACCCGCGGGATTCTTCCATATTGTCCATCATCCTTGAATGTAATTATGCTGATTATTTTTGCAACCATTTATAATTCTGTGTGTCTCCAGGAAATACCACATAAAATAATCTCACAAAAAAAGAAAGAAAAATAATCAAATAAAGTTTAGGAAAACAAACGGGAGAGTCAAAAATTAAACTCGTAATTAAGAAAAGAATATGATATAAATATAGTATGCTATCTGCAAGACTCATGATTGAAGAAAGAATGTGATATTACTTATAGTATGCTATCCATCAGACTCCCTGACAGAAAATTATTGTTGTATTTTGAAGTTACCATGAATTTATTCATTCTAGTTCAGATGAACTGATTTAAATCTTTGACTTCAGACGCAACTGGCTTTAACTAGTGATAAATCTAGAATTCCCTACCGGACCTAAGTATATCGGGGGCCTCCTATTCATGTCTCGTCAACGCTTGTGCCACTCTAGGCTCTCTACCATAGTGTAATTAGATTAATGATATCATGGTCTTTAGCACGCGGTTAACCCTCTTAACCGGATGAGCTTGCGCATGATACGGTGGGGTAGTCGAGTGCCTAATCCTTAATTCCGATGCGGCCTTGGAAATTAATTTCTTCACAAACTCAGGGCCATTATCGGTGAAAAGTACTTCAGAAGTTCCCCATCTAAAAATGGCGGCTTTTTTAAATGATTTCTGGGCATTAGCGGCATTGGCCTTTCGAAGAGGAATGAATTTGATCACATACTGGTGAACAGAGCGATTAGGTAAGAATGGACAGACGCTGGAAATTGTTATCCGCACCTACGTGTCAAGACGTCGTAGCATCGTGTGCTTCACTCATCGCATTGTCTCGAAGCTCCAGCATCAAGACCAGTTTTCATGCCTCCAAATCAGGCAACAATGGATCAGTGAGACGGTCAAGGCGATGACAGTACAACCGATTTCCCTATAGTTTCCAATCCGGGAACTGATATGGTATTTCATGGCATTTCCTTCAGGTATACCAAAGATCGTCGGTCTCACCTGTGGCACATATAACTTCATAATCTCGCTCAAGCATGCGCGACAGCGCGTCTGGTATATGGTGAAGGGCACCCTTTCTATGTTAAACCTCGAAATCATATTGTAACAATTTAAGGGCCCATCTACCCAATCTCTCAGTAGGATCTCTTACGTGATAGTGCCATCGGATACTACTATCATCCGTAAGCACTACGAAGTGATAACCCTACAAATACGATCTGAATTTTTCTACCACCCATACTACCGCTGAGCATTCTTGTTCCGTCACGGTATAGTTTTTCTCGGCGCTTTGCATAGATCGACTAGCAAAGGCTACGACGTGTTCCAGGCCATCTTAAACTTGTGTGAGGAAAGCTCCCAAGCCCGTAATATTTGCGTCTGTTTGTAGAAAGAACGGCAAACTGAAATCTGGTCTAGATGACGTGGGAGCGGAAATTAACGCGGATTTAAATTCTTGGAAGACCTTTTCCTGGTCTTCTCTCAATTCGAACCTTCGATTTTTCTTCAATAATCGATAGAGTGGTTCTACTTTTCCGGCGAAATACTTTATAAATCGCCTATACCACGAGACCATACCCAGAAGTTGTCTAACTTAGCGCAAAGTATTAGGAGCCGGATAGGATGTTAGTGGCTTGATTTTCTCCGAGTCAGGGTGTATTCCTGTCTTATACACTAAATATTAGAGATAACGTACCTGACTATAATCGAATTCACTTTTATAGGAATTGACCGTAAGTCCGGCATTGATAATTACATCCAAGACTTTCTCTAACCAATAAATGTGTCCTTCTAAGGTTTCACTGACTACAATTATGTCAATCTTGTACGTGAATGCATGGGGCTCGAATTCCGGTGTTATCAGTCTATCCAGCAATCCCTGAGACGTTCCTGGTGCTTCCGATAACTCGAATTACTCACGATTATAATGTTGCAGTCCCTTTCTCGGTACTTGAAAAGCAGTGCATTTCTTACATTCATCGGAGAGAGGAATCTGATGGAATGCCTGACTAAGGTCAATCTTAGAAATGTATCACGCGTACGAAAACTTGTCTAAAACTGTGCTGATATTTCTCGCAAGGATTCTTCAACCTTGAGAGGAAGACACCGATAAGCTTTTCTGATGGGAGAATGTCCTTGAATATCTATATGGTGCTCCACCATGTGTGCGCCAGGAAGCTTGGTTGGCATAGGAAGAATTCTTCATTCAAGAAAATTGTCGAAATATTTAGCCACCGAAGGCTCTAATTCCTTTATGCTAGCACAGGCTTGTACGGCGTCATTTGACAGAAAAATATCAGCAACTTCTACACGATTATATGATACTTGCGGCGGAAGGATTCCTTCAGAACTGATTTCCTGTCCCTTGTATGTTCGCAAAATACCGTTACCTATTGTCCAAATACCAGGCTCAAATCTAACGTCCCAGTCATATAATTCGGCAAAATCGTGACCACGTAAGACTTCGCAATCGAAAGTTGGTGCAAAACGAATCAGCAAAAATGTTCTTGGAGCCTAAAACGTAAGGGGTAAATTGGCTTGTCCGGCAGTTTCCTCGATCACCTCGTTAGGGTATATAATACCCGCACGTGGTTGATCCGCTAATTTCTCAAGCTGTATTTACTAGTTCTAATAGAATCTTGGGGTCCTTAGCAAGGAAAGGGGGAAGTGATCGCAACCTGCAGTCTCTCACCCCTATTCGTTGTCCTGACCTGGATCCCGAACATCCGCTACAGTTCGTAGAAGTTCGGCCGGTTTGACCACATCTGTGGTGAAAAACATTTTTAGGTTTAGAGCAGTCAAAATAATAGCGTCTTTGCTCTTTCCAATTCCAACGACAGCCTCGCTCCTCTCTTGAAGTGCCACCAGCGCAAAGTGGCCCAGAATCCCAAATTCCTGGGCAAAATCCAGAAAGTCGATATTTTTCTCTCAAATTTCATACTCACCTTAAATCACTCTTCACTCACTTGAAAGTTGTCATATAGCTCAAATAATTCTCCTCCTATTTGCAAACGTGTTAAAAAAAAATGTCCGAAAACAATGGTAAATTAGATAGGAATTATCTCTCGGAAAATGATCGATGAAGATCCGAAAAAAATTGAGAAGACTTTTTTGATATCCAGGTATGTAAAAAAATTAAAACTCAATAAAATTTAAAACCTCTGCGAAAAAGAAATTTTTCAAACCTTTTTTTCGAGCGCGGGTAACCAAGCTGCATGTCGATCAATTTCAAATTGATTATACTTTTTTAGGACTTCAATGCGCTATTTTTCCGCGTTGTAGCGATTTTGAATTCCAAAAGTATTTATTTTCGATCCACCCTAAGGTGGAGGGAGTAAATACGCTTTACTTATCATCTTAGATGTTTCAAACCTTTCACCTACATCTTCTGATTACTCGAAAGTACGATACTCCGTTTCAGGAAGGGCATCTAAATACTTAGGATAAAAATTATTTGTTGCCATTTGCCATTGTACCCTTTCTGACATCGGAAGATCGTAATGTTAAAAAATAAGAGAATGTTTAGCAGATAGTCTGCTATAGGTTCATTTGAACCCTGTGTCTATATCATATCTACGTCTAAAAGCGATGGTAAATATTTCCCACGTATCCCATTTTTCCCGGTGAAACCTATACCAGTGTTCTGCGGGTGGTTTTAATAAAAACGGAAGCACTCTGAAAAGATCCTCATCCGATAAGGAACTGCCCTTCCGACATTCTTCGATCTGTGTTAACAATTACACCGCACTGCTATCACGCTTTCCGTTGTAGCTGATATTCCTCTTTCGCACTATAGAATGAATATCATCCCTATTTTTCTGACCTAATCCTGTCAGCATTCCACTTACTGGGCTAGGAGAGGATATTTGAACTTTAGTGTGATCATCCAAATGACTGTCGGGGATACTATCTGCAAAAGGGATCATCCATTGGTAGAAATTCATCAAAAAATGGATTATTATAAGGCAAAGTAGCCCTGACATAATTTGCATTCGAATGATTTTCCTCTTCCCGACATCTCGAGCAATTTCTAAAATTCCTTGAACGCAAGTTATCCCCAATGCCACTAGTTAAAACGCAATCAGCTGTAGGAGACATACTAACTCCAGTTGACTGAACTACTTCCGGAAAGGCCAAAGGAATCATAGTAGAACGACTCGCGCAAGTGTATAAGGGTGCGGTGTGTGTGAGCTGAGAGAATGTAACTATGTTCGCTAGACTCCGTGCAAAAGTTACGCTACCGACACTCGTTGTTAGTGTGAACAAGCGTTCCGTAACCACGAGCGTATTGTAACCGGTTGGGAAACCCGTTTTCAAGTATCGCTTCCCACTTCCTTCCCACGTCTCATCCATGTGACGATAATGTTGGTGAAACCTAACTAGGCGCCACCTCATTGTCGTGTCGTCCCCGTCAGTGTTGAGTTTAACGTACTCAAGTGTTTCGCGAAGTTCATTTTCCGTTATCGAGCTTGCCCAATTTATAATCGTATCGGTATTTTTCGCCCAATCTATCCACTTTTATGGTCTGATATCTGAAAATTCCTACACTGTTTACGAAATCGCGAAACTCCTCAAAGATTTACTAAAATCCCAAAAATTCCAGATTCTAAAATAATCCTGAACTTCTACACGAAATCCCGACGATATTTACGAAATCCCAAAAGAATGCTCGAAACATTTCTGAAATTCTGAAGAAATCGCCATAATCCTCGCGAAATTCAAAATTTACAACACTTTCGAAATTCTGTATGAATAGCCGCAATTATCGCGAAACACATAATCAATATCATAAACATAACAGGTAAAAAAATCAGAAATCAGCAAAATTCAATAGAGATTTTATAATATCCAGCAGGTTTAATTAATCGAACCTGCAAAAATCAATTTTAAGGGTTCCTAATGCACAGCACACAACAAATAAATATAAATAGTAAGTTCTCAAGATCCGGAAATATTCGGAATAATTTGCACGAAACGAATTCAAAATAGCCGTGATAAATTTGGCCTGTCATTCAACATGGTTGGATCGACTAGGTTCGGGCTCCTCAAGAAATTATTTTTAAATTTTGAATTTTCAAAAAAAATTGTCCCAATCTGTAGAGCTTTCGTGGTCCCATGTTGGGTGCCAAAATTTGTAACGATTTTCCCTGCTTTATGGGACATAAAGCCAGGAACCTCGATACAATGTGCGGCGACAAACGTGGAAATAAAATTTTTCTTTTATAATTACCATAAAGGCCCTGGTGAAGCTTGGTTGGTGCCAGACAGCGTTAGGTCTCACTCGACGAACTCGATTATCAACAAAAATTTCAATTTAATTTATCGTAAGCCTCTTAATTATATAAAAACATTCATTACCTCGTAGGTAGAGGAATCTGCGAGGACGAGAAAAACGCTTCAAACCCATTATCTTTTAATATTAGAAAATGTGTACTAATTTATTCAATTCGAAGTTATTTAAGAATTTCGACTATGAGAAACAACTAGAGCACGGGCTCTATGGGAAGAACTGCGGTTCCCTCTTCGAGTAACCCAATAGGTTTCATCAATTAGATGCGCGTCGGTAATGTATGCCGCTTAGTTTCAGGATAAATAGAAAGGACGTATATTCCACGAGAATCTCTCTCTGAGAAAGAGAAGATTCTTACGTATATTAGGATTGAAATAGGCGACCGTGTGTTCACACAACGATTTGTACCTTGTCCAGACGGGTCTGTGACATTTATACATGATTATCGATTTTCCTTCGCACACGTTCGCCAGCTGAGGGCATACGCGTGACGTAAAGATAATAATGCTTCTGGAAATTTCTTTCTAATTTCCGAGAAATCAGTCGGGAATTCATAGTAGGAAAATACTAGTCTAAAATTCATTCAGAAACAGGATTTAAATGCCTGTTTAAGAATATTAGATTTGCTTGGGTGTTTCTGTCCTTTCTCAACACGAGCATAGCTCATTGAGATATCTGTTTTCTTTCTTTGTTCAATTCTGGAACACTGTAAATTCCATTATAGGTATAAATGATTTGAGTCCAGTATTCCAAAAGGGAATAAATATTTTTCAATTGTTTTCTTTGAGTTCTTTATGAGCAATCACCAAAATCATACAGAGCACACATTAAATTATAAGCAATTGTATCTCGTTGGGAGATTTTGTGTGTAATTCTTTTAAGTAGATTCAAGTAGGGAAAAGGTGATTCTGCTGAGCAAAATCACCCATAGCGTCACGGGTCATAATGATGAAAATGAGTGATTCCTAATATCTCATTAGAGATTGGGCTTAAAACCCAGGATCACTATACTGAATGTTCTTCGTTACTGAACATATTTTTCCTCTTGCACAGATAAGAAAGCATACGATCTCGTTGCGAGAACAATAACGCTTCATAAGACACAAAGAATCTGATTTTTCTTTGTACCATGCAAGTTTAACATTCTGAAATATGGTGTCAGCCTGAAACGCTAACAAAACTTTCTCACGAGTAGCCACGCTTCTCAAAATGTACATATTATCCATTAAAATTTTACATCATAAAACCCCCAAAAAATTAGCCACACAAAATTTAAACAAAATAAGGGGCGAACAGGAGAAAATAAAAAGTTAGATGCCTACCTCAATCTCAGAAACCCAGAGTCTACAATTCTTACAACGCCAACCTGGCGGGAAAATGGGCTCGTCCAAGTATTTCTCTACGTCAAACCCTCCAAGTCTTTTCAACGAGCCGATGGCCAACACGAGACTGTTTCCTGCATCTCCTTGCCTTGCCTGCTCCTTTCCGCTCCCTCCACAATCTCGGCCCGGTACGTGGTGCCCTCCTGAGCTTGGTTTGTGGGACTCAGGTAGATGGAATCTGGGCCGTTCTGATGAGTGGAATGCCGGCCGGCATAAGGTAGATGCACCCGTATATTGTGAAGGGTAGCAGGTACATCATGGCCTAATACTTTACAACTATCAATACTCCTAGTTTTGTTTATTGTGGAGCCGGTCATTGAATATCTGGATGGGCCCCATGGCCGATAGTGTAACGTGGTGGTGGGTGTGCGTGTTCAGCTTCGCCAAATGAAGTGGTGTGAGCGGCGTAGTGCGTGATGATTGTGTTTTTCATGCAGGACCTTCCAGATCGAAGGAACTCTGGGATTTTTGAGACAGGTGTAGAACGTCAAGTTCTTTTTACTTTGTAACTCCAGGTACCTAATCTAACCTAATTAGTAGTTACAGGTAAGTTGTTAGTTATGAACAATCAATAACAGAACTAAACTCTTTTTAAGTTCGCTTTCCTAAAACAAATATAAAGATTTTTCATCAAATAAAAATAGTATATTGCACAACTAGGGTTGAAAGGCTATGATTGCAATGAGTGTGAAGTTTGCTGCCCAAGCGAAGCGAGGGCAGAACTCACACTTGTTGCAATCATATTATAGCCTTTCGACCCGAGTTGTGCACGCTATTTTTAATCATACCTTTATCGGAGATCGATTTTCCTTTGTTCGCGAACCGAATTCATTCGGTTGAGAATGATCGACTATAATATTTTGACAGAAGACAAGAGGTTAGAGTAGTCACTTGAAGTTGGCTGCAGCGCTCGTGCGATTATGACGGGGATGGAAAGAGAGAGGGAACGATCGCGTCACAATAGAGAGATTCTGCTTTCGGCCAATCACGAGCAGTTTTATTTCTTTTCATCCCGCTACGTCATCACTTTTCCTCCCTAGGGAGGAAAAGAAAACAATATGACGCTTAAAGTTATTGAAAGCAACTTCGATACAAATCTTTACAAATCATTCGCTTCATCCATGTCGTTATGTGAATGTGTGTTCCTTAGTCGCGACTTGCCGAAATTTGTTACATTTTCGTAATGTAGCTCTTGGGACTGGTTTAGTGGATCGATAAGAATTGTGTCTTCCCCTTCAAATGTTAAAGACTGATCTTGAGAATCATTAAGGAAGTCGAGTGTCACCTCCTCAAGGTTGTTGGTCGACTCTTCCATGAACCCTTCTGCTCCGCTATTTCATTCCGTCCCGTTCTCCACATTATGACCTTCCTCCACTTGCCGCCCAGCACCAAGTACGGCCCTTTCATCCCTCTGTTTGTAAGCCTTTCGCTTAGTTTGTTTGACTTCGGCGATTTTCTTAGCTACCAGCTCCTGATAACTGCTGTCTACCTCCATTTCCGCTTTTTTATATCGTAACCTCTCTCGATTATTAACCAATGCCTGTATATATCTAAATATGCAAAGAATTACGAATTAGAATAATGTTACATATGTGAATAATGAAATGTGTCGAAAAGAACAAACAATCTTTTTGTAAGACATGTTACATTTTTAAATCACTTTTAATGACTTTTCCATGATTTCTGCCATTACAGTTTTTTTTTTAAATCGGATGTACTCAGATAGTTGAAAATCCATCCAGAGTAATATAAAAAAAGTGAGAGAAAAAATAAAATTACTTAAATAAAAACTTTTTACATGTTTAACATCGTTCTCATAAATATTTCTTTGCAGGCTTTGTCAGTAGAGCGAAGTAAAAATGCTAAAAATTAATCGAATAGTTTGAGCTGAGGGATAACAATTTGTGGGTCGACATGCAAAACAAGTGAACACAAAAATTTTGAAATCGGTCAATATCTTCTGTTCGCTTTCTTAAATTTACAATTGAAAATTTTTTCAATTAAAAAAAATCTTGCCTTATTTAAAATTTTTCGAAAATATACAAAAACATGTTTTTTGTATTGATTTGAACCTGAAATTGCGTCAGCTCAAACTAAAGAAACATGTTATTATTTTTTATTCATGGAAAACATTTTTTTCGTGGTGTTTATAACGTTCCAAAATCGCAAAAAATATATGAAATCCCAAAAATTCTGACTCACGACAAAAATTTTTTTCCGAGAAAGCAAAATAAAAAAATGTTTCTTTGGTTCAAGCTGGATAAATTTCAGGTTCAACATATTCAACTGTTTTAAAAATGTGTGCATATGACTCACTCCAGAAAAACATGTTTTTGCACATTTTCAAAAAAATTGTAATTGAGCAAAAAAATTGATTCTTAAGTTTCGCAATTTTAAATTTTTATAAATAAGATAATTCTTTAACAAAATAGTTGAATGGTTGGATTAGGAACAGGAGTTTTTAACCAAAAATCGAATAGTTATATTTTCGTTTCAAAAAATCGATTTTCAATTGAAAAAACTGAATTTTCTCCCAAATTGTTGAATTTTGAAATCTAAAAGAAGAATTTTCTACAATGCAGTTGATTTTTCAACACGAAAATATGTATTTATAATTGAAGAGTTAATTTCCAACCAAACATTTTAATTTTCAGCTGAAAAACTTAGTATTTAACCAAAAAAAAATTTAACTAAAATGACGAATTTTTAAGTAAAAAATGAATTTTTAACCAAGTAGTTCAAAATTCGTTCCAAGTGTCGAATTTCAAAGCAAGAAGATTAATTTCCTACAAAGAAAGGTCGAATTTGTAACAAATTAGATAAATTTTTAACCAAATAGTTGAATTTTCAAAATTAAAAAGATCAACTTCGAATAGCTACATTTTCATTTGAAGGAACTAATTTTCAAATGAAAAAAACAATTTTCTACAATAATATTGAATTTTTAAGCCAAAAAAAGAACTTTCTACAATATAGTTGAACTTTGAATTAAAAAATATAAGCTTTTAATACAAAAAATAATTTTCAAACAAAAATTGCAATTTTCAGTTGAAATAAATGAATTTATAACAAAGCAGTTTGATTTTCAAACAAAAAGATAGCTTTTCAACCAAATAAATATATTTCCACCCAAACGGTTAAATTTGTAACCAATTTTCTGCCAAAAATATAAGTTTTGAACGAAATTCATGAACTTGCAACCAAATACTTGAATTTCCGACTAAAAAAGATCATTTTTCAAACACAAATGGAATAGTTCAATTGTGAGTTTAAAAAAATCAATTTTCAACGAAAAGAAAAGTTTCGACAATAGTTAAATTTTCAAGTAAAGATTTAAAAAATTAGAAAATTTCTAAAGTTAGAACATTTAAAATTGCAGTTGATGAATGTGGAATATTCAATTTTTTAATTTGATATTTAACTTTGTACATTTCTACTAAGATGTGCTAATCTGCTAATACTTATTTGAAAAGTACTGTATATTTTGCAACTGTTCCAATTTTATATTGGATAATAACTTCTGTGTCCAGTTTTCACATTTTCAACTTGCTTTACAACGTTTTATCTATTTATTTTTAATGGTCAGCACTTGAAACGTCTACCTTATTTGTTCATAAATAATTTATTTAAGTGCTATAATTGCTTTAGTTATTATTCAATAATGGTTGCAATTTCAAACATTGTATATTTAAAGAGAAAAGAGGAAGTTTTTTTTAAATAGGGGAAACAAGGGGACTTGCAAGAAAAAAAGGGGAAGACTGTGCACCCTGTAATTTTTGAAAATTCCCTGACCAGTTCAACATGCCCCGACTTACCCTGAATTTCTGTAATATCATGTCTTGCAGCAACCCTGAATATAAAAAGAAAATGAATATACCCTTTATTGCTAAAGTGATGTTTGGGTCCAGTTTCTCGCTTGGAGTGTTGGTTTGCTGATTCCTGTTGCTCCCTTTCCCCGAAATAGTCCTATTTGCCAGAACATCGTACCCGCAGAAAGCCACAAGTATGTTTTTTGGGAAAGTTTGTATTCGGTTTTTCGGCACCCTGCACTGCGCAATTGCGTAGGCTTCCGTGGAAAGCCACACGTTGCGACATAGATGAATCTGCAATAAATTACAGTGAATTTCGAATCTTTTATATCCAGAGATTTATATAGTTTAAATTAATTTCGATTATTAGATGTTGATAACCGTTTAGTTTAACCAATAAATTTACAAATTCGTATATTACTGGTAATGTAATCTACTTATTTACTATTCCTTCTATGGGAATTAAAATTTATTAGAATTAAAAGCTATTTTCCGCCCTACCAGCCAGCATGTTCTTTAGAAAGTAAAATATTGTAACCTTACTCTTATCAGCATTAATTGCACGGACAGCTGGAAAACCTTCTCTCGAAGAGTTCGAATCCTGTGAATGCCCTTGCGCTGGGAAAGAATAAAATCAATTGCACATGACTAAAAGTGTGACGAAGTCAAAAATTAATATTATGCTCAAAAAATGAGTTAATTCTTACCAAGTTCTTCTTTGCATCTATCGATACCGCTCTTTTGCCAGTCTTCATTTAATTTTCTTAGTGATGCCATTTCTTCATTCATTGCGGTGCACTCTTCTCTGAGTGAATCTGCATAAGCATCCGATTCGCTCAAAGCTTGTTCCAAACGCTTCACTTCTTCCTTAATTTGCTCGTACTTCTCGGTTATGATCTTCAACTTTTCTTCGCATTGACGCAAACTCTCTTTGAGTCCTTTAATTTCCTGGACGGTGTCACCCACAGATGTAGGCGGCAGATTTTCATTCAAACTAAATCGTGAAGGCTTCGAGAATAAGGACTGAATGCAAAACATTGAAAGAAGACACATCAATAGGAAAGAGGTGACATGAGAATTCACTAATATGATTTGAAATTGACATTCCTCACAAAATTACCCAATGTTTATTTATTTGCAACAATTATGTACTGAATGCATGTAAAATTGAAAATTAAACAATAGCAGGGCTCACAGCGTTCGATTGTTATTTATACTGCAAAATCTATTTTCGTTTTGACATCTTTCGAAATATCCTCTTTAAATTTCTTTTTTGAAATTGAAAATCATTATAAATTTTCATCTCAAATTTTAAATTATTTGTAAGGTTCTGTGAAAACTTCTGAATATCTTTTAACATCATTCTCATTTTTGCTAAAATTAAAAAAAAACCTTTACAATTTAAAAAAAAATTAAAATCTCTTTAAATCTATTTAAATATTCTCTTGCATTTTTTTATAAAATAAGAAATCATTTTTAACTTTCCTGAGAATGTTCACAACATTTTTTCAAATTTTTAATTATTTTTTTATCTTGTCAAAACTTTTAAATATCTCTTAAACTAACTCGATTGATAAATTTAAATTTAAAGCTTTTTCGGGTTTCAATCGTGTGCAAAACTACGAAACTTGCCGACGTTTCGTGAGTTTACTGCAATTTGTGGACAGTGTCACTTTGAGATTCTCAAATTTCACGTTATTTTTCTAGGAATTAGCAAACTTTTTTCCATCAAACTTTATTTACCTGTATTTAGAAACTTAACATCTCGAAATCATGATTATATTTTATTTTTAATCTGGAAATTGAATTTTTTGTCGCAATCTGCAGTCAAGTTTACTGCAATTTGTGGACAGTGTCACTTTGAGATTGTCAAATTTCACGTTATTTTTCCAGGAATTAGCCAACTTTTTTCCATCAAACTTTATTTACCTGTATTTATAAACTTAACATCTCGAAATCATGATTATATTTTATTTTTAATCTGGAAATTGAATTTTTTGTCGCAATCCGCAGTCAAGTTTACTGCAATTTGTGGACAGTGTCACTTTGAGATTCTCAAATTTCACGTTATTTTTCTAGGAATTAGCAAACTTTATTTAGCTGTATTTAGAAATGTAACATCAACAAAATCATGATTATATTTTATTTTTAAACTGTAAATGGAATTCTTTGTCGCAATCCGCAGCCAAGTCTAGTCCAATTTGTGGTCAGTGTATATTTTATATTGTCAATTTTAATTAGCTTCTCTCTATCTTTGCTTTCTTTTGATTTTCTTCCGTGTTTTCTTCTTTTTTACTTCTTTACTTTCCGTTAATCCTGAAATGAGGGGATTATTTTTTTATTTCTTAAAAAAGCAAAAAGCATCCTGTATGTCTTCCAGCCCTCAGACCTGACTGTTTATCTTCTTGGTTATTGTTATTTTCGTAACAGGACGTGGATGACGCATTTCAAGTTGGACGCATTTGGCTTGTTCAATTCTTCTCAACAGATTCCAGCTTTGGCCATTCAGCGTTCCCGAGAAACGCCAGGGGACGCAATTTCCAAAATAAACGGCGAACACGCCTCTGCAAATAATCATCGCGCGTGCTTTTAATTAAGTTCTACTATCTAAAACTACGAGGCCTTTCGGCCGAGAATCCTTTCTTCAGAACAGATTCTACATCAGAGACGAATGAGATCTCTAATAACGAACACTCCCCCTCATAATAATCAATTATTAAACAAATACTACAAGCACAAGTTTTTTTTAGAAAATATTACAAACAGAACTTTTTTTTAGGAAAGTTGAAACTATATATGATACGGGTGATTATTGATGTAATAATTACATGTCTAATTTATAAACAAAGTAAACAGAGGGGCCGAGTGAGTTGTCAATATTTGAATAAACTCGAAGACTTTTGAATAAATTCTGTGTTTATTTTTAGCGAGTGTAACTACGTCAATTAAACAACGGATAAGTTGAAAACAATATATTTCCGTGTATCAAACCGTGGTCAATTTTCTTTCAATAAATTAACTACTTGACAATGTTGAATTCAATTTTGATGTTTTTTTGTCCGTGGAATGGCGGTATTTGATCCACTAGTCTAAACCAAAAATGGTTATAGGTTTTAGCTGTGAAAATATTACTCTTTAGCTCGACTGGGATTCAAATCCAGGCCTGGGTTCGAATCCCAGCGGAGTTGGAGAGGAATTTTTTTCATTGTTAAAGATAACCATTTTTATTGAAACCTAATATTTATTTATTTTTACCTGATATTTCTAAAGTATTATAAATAAACTTCAATGTTTATCAACAATATTATTTTTGAGTCCATAAATTATTAAAATTCCTTTTTTTTCTGAAAAAAATTGTATTCGATTCAGATCTATACTTATTTCTTTATTTTCTTGAATTTTTCACCAGCTCTAAAAAGTTTTAAGGAGTTTGAAATATTTTAGGGCATTTTAAAAGATTCCAAGGAATTTTTAATATACTTCAATAATTAAAAGTTTATCTTTTTTGTAAAAAATTAATTTTTTTGGTTGAAAATTCATCTCTTTGATCGAAATTCTAGTTGAAGATTCATCATTGTAGTTTACAATTCACGTGATTTGTTGAAATATTAAACTATTTTATTGAAAAATAGTTTTTTTATTGAATTGAACTTTTCTTAATTCAAAATTTTTAAAAATGTTGGTTGAATTATTGTCAATTATTACATTTTTCGTGGAGAATTAATCCTTTTGGGTAGAAAATCCAACTAGTTAGTTGAATTTTAAATTTTTTTAACAGGAAATTAATATTTTTAACTGGAAATTTAACTATTCTAGTTTAAGATTCATCATTTTTGTTAATAATTTTTTTTTTGAAATATTGAATTATTTTGTTAAAAAATAATCTTTATTAAATTAAACTCTTTTTATTTAAATTTAAAATCTTTTTTGGTTAAATTACGAGTATCAACTATTACATTTATCGTTGAGAATTAATCTTTTTTGGTCGAAATCCAACTAATAGGTCAAAAGTTTATTTTCTATTTGAAAAATTAATTTTTTTGATGGATAATTCATAATTTTAGTTGAAAACTCATATTTTCGGTTGAAAATTGAACTAATTTCTTAGAAAATATTTTTTTTTTTTAAATGAATTTTTCAACTGAAAATTTAACTATTTCATGTTGGTCGAAAATTCATCTTTCTGGTTGGAAATTCAACTCTTTGGTTGAAAATTTCCTTTCTTTTTGTTTAAAATTAACTTTTCAACTGAAAATATAACTATTCCATTTTTTTTGGAAAGTTGATCTTTTTTAGTTTAAAATTTAATTATCTAGTTAAAAATTCTTCTTTTTTGGTAGAAAACTAATTTTTTGATTGAAAATTCAACTATTTGGTTTAAATTAATTTTTTTGGTTAAATATTCATAATTTTAGCAGAAAATTCATTTTTTTATAGAAAGTTTAACTATTTTGTTGAGAATTGACTTCTTTTGGGACGAATTTTTTTGTTAACTGAAAATTTATTGTATTTTTGCTTCACAATTTATCTTATTTAATTGAAAATTCAACTATTTGGTTAAAAATTCGGCTTTTTTGATTAAGAATTAACTATTCAACTAAAAATATAACTATTTCATTTCTGGTGAAAATTTTATATTTTCTAGTTGAAAATTCAATTATTTAGTTTAAAATTCTTATTTTTTTGGTAGGAAATAATCTTTTTCATTGAAAATTCAACTATTTGGTTTAAATTAATTTTGTTGTTGTTGAAGATTCATAATTTTAGCAGAAAATTCATTTTTTTATTGAAAATTTAACTTTTTTGTTGAAAATTCACTTTTTTTGGGTCGAATATTTTTTTAACTACAAATTTATTGTACTTTTGCTTCACAATTTATATTCTTTACTGAAAATTCAGCTATTTGGTTGAAAATTCGGCTTTTTTGATTAAGAATTAATTTTTCAACTGAAAATATAACTATTTCATTTTCGGTGAAAATTTTATATTTTCTAGTTGAAAATTCAATTATTTAGTTAAAAATTCGTCTTTTTTGATAGAAGAATAATTTTTTTATTGAAAATTCAACTATTTGCTTGGAAATTAAATTATTTGGCTGAAAATTCTTTTTTTTTGTTTAAAATTAATTTTTTAACTTAAAATATAACTATTCCATCTTTGATTGGAAAGCTGATCTTTTTTAGTTGAAAATTCATTATTTGGTTAAAAATTCTTCTTTTTTAGCAGAAAAATAATCTTTTTTGTTGAAAATTCAATTATTTGGTTTAAAATTCACTTCTTTTGGGACCAACATTTTTTTAATTAAAAATTTATTTTATTTTTGTTTCACAATTTATCTTCTTTATTGAAAATTCAGCTATTTGGTTGAATTTTTTTTTAAATTAAAAATCAATTCTTTAACTGAAAATATTATGACTTCCAATATTGGTGGAAAGTTGATCTTTTTTAGTTGAAAATTTAATTATTTAGTGGTAAATTCAACTATTTGATTGAAGAGTCATCTTTCTTGGTTTAAAATGTATCTTTTTTTGTTGAAAAGTAACTTTTTTGTTAAAAATTCAACTGTCTTCGAAAAGTTTTGTCATTTTGACTTGAAAATTTTACTATTTGGTTAAATCTTAAATAATTTTTAGCATCTATTTAGTTGTCAACGCAACTGTTTGTTTGAAAATTAATTTTTTTTTTAAATTCATCTCCTTGCGTAGAAAATATTTTTTGGTTGAAGATTCAACTATTTTGTTGAAAATGCAATATATTTCGGATTGAAATTTTAGGAATCAAAATTGGTAACGTAGTTTATGGATGGCCCATAACTGGAAAAAAGTTTCCGTGTGACAAGAAAGTGGCTTGCGTCGCCAGGTCTTCAACAAACTACGCTGGCGGCGCAAGGTCACGCGACGGGTCGCGCAAGGTCTCGAATACAACACGGATCTGAAGTTGATATTTTTCTCTTCAGGAAGGAAAAGTGCAGATGGTAAAACCTGCTACTGATTGCAATAATCCTTGTTATGTAAGAAAGTTGAGCCGAATTTTTTTAAGTCTTTCTGGAAGTAGATAAGACGGATTTTATGATCAAGCCAGCTGTCTCAGCAAGGCAAAGATTCTTTCAATTACAGAGGGCGAATTTTCCATAACTGTACCAGATATCGATATTCATAGCGAAGTGCGTTACGTGAGAGCAGCCAGTAGTTTTGTGAGAAAAGGAAGAAAAGGTGGGTTGTAAGGAGAGCCTACCCGTAATTCGCGAGTCGACAGGGTGGCTTGGGGGTGAGAATTTGCCTGTCCCCGCTTGGACTCTTTATTCCTTCCTATCGGCAAAACCTCCCTCCCTCCCTCCTTGCGACAAAGACACTCTAAAACTGGTCAATATTTGTCTCAATCTCGAACTTCACATTTTTACCCTCAGACTTTCGTTTATTAGAAAAATTAATACTCTTCGAGACAATTCTTCGAGCGAGCCTTCAGAAATCAACTTCTTCAAACTGAATCTCTTTCAAAATTTAACAATTTAAATAGTTGAGTTTACAACTAAAAAATAATTTTCAACCAGAAAAGATGAATTTTCAACCAAAAATATAAAAGTAGACTATTCAAACAAAGATTAATTAAGGGTTTGTCATCGCAATCCGCAACGGAGTCATCTCCAATGTGTGGTTAGTGCCACTTTCAGATTGTCAACTTCCACATCATTTTTCTCGGAATTAAACAACTTTTTTACGTCAAACTTTATTTACCTGTATTTAGAAACTCCACATATGGGAAATATGATTTTATTTTATTTTTAAATGAATATTGAATTTTTTATCGCAATCCGCAGCCAATTTGTGGTGGGTATCACTTTGAGTTTGTCAATTTTCAACCAAGGACGAATTATTATCAACAAAACAGTTGAATGTTCAACCCAAAAATATGATTTTTTAACAAAAAAGCTGACTTCATACCAAGTTTAATTTTTAACAATAAAAATTCATTTTCAACTGCGTAGATTATTTTTCTCCTCAATTGTTGAATCCTCGACCAGTCCAGATTCAGTTAGAGCCAAACACGATGAATTTTCTACCACGTTGATTAATTTTCGACCAAAAAGACGAATTTTTAACAAAATACATAAATTTTCAACTAGAAAAGATCAATTTTTTATTAAAAAAGTATAATTTTGTAACTAAAACGATGAATCATAAAGAAAAACTAATTTTCAACAAAAAGTTCAACCCAAAATGAGTTTTAATCCAAAAGATTAACTTTATAAAAATTAAATTTATAAAATATTTTTAATCTGTATAAAATTTGTTGAAATCTTAGAAATCTTGTTTATTATACCCCGTTTGAAATCTTTAAATCTTTTGAAATTTTTAATATCTCTGGAAATGTTCGAATTTTTTACATAAAACTTTATTCACCTGTATTTAGAAACTTAAAATATCGGAAATATGATTTTATTTTATTTTTAAACTAAAAAAATTGATTTTTTTTGTCACAATCCGCAGCCAAGTCTACTCTAATTTCTGGGCAGTGCCACTTTGAGCTTGTCAAATTTCACATCATTTTTCTAGAAATTATATTTTTTTCAAAAAACTTTATTTATGTGTATTTAGAAACTTGACATCTCGGTAGCATAATTTTATTTTATTTTCAATCTGAAAATTGAATTTTTTATCACAATCCGCAACCGAGTCTACGCCAATTTTTAGTCCGTTATTCTTAAATTTTTAGTTAAATAAATTAATTTTCAAAACAAAAAATGAATATTCTACCAACAAAGACGATTTTTTACCAAAATATTTAAACTTGTAATTACACCGTTGAAATCGCATCTAGAAAAATACATTTCCAATCAAATAGTTTAAATTTTAAACAAAAAAAGAGATAAATTTTGAACCAAAAATGAAATCATTAAATTTTCAGTTCAAAAAATTAATTTTTATCAAAAAGGAATGATTTTTCAACAAAATATTTCAACAAAGGAGATAAATTATCAACTAAGTTTATGAATCTTCAACTATGATGGTTAAATTTTTAGTTAAAATAATTAATTTTTGAGAAAAAACTGAATTTGTAAAAAAATAGATCAATATTCAAACGAAGAGATGAAATTTCACCTAAGGTGATAAATCTTCAAACAAAAAAATAAATTAAAAAAAAATGTGTGAAACACTAAACCAAATAATTAAATTATCAACCCAAAACATGAATTTTCTAAAAAAAAAAAGAATTTGTAACAAAATACTTAAATTTGTTATTAAACAGTTGAATTTTCATTTAAGACAGATACATTTTCAATCAAATAATTGAAACTTTAATTTATAAAAGATTAATTTTCAACCAAAAATGGAATAGTTTAATTTTTAGTTCAAAACATTAATTTTTTAATACAAAAAAAATAATTTTTAACGAATAATTGGACTTACAACTAAAGAAAAAACAATTTTTAACCAGAAAAGATACACTTTTGACCAAAAATGAATTAGTTGAATTTTCAGTTCAAAAATAATTAATTTTCTATTCCAAAAATAAATTTTTAACAACAAGTAATTAATTGATCAAGTTTTAACAAAATATTTTAACTTGTGATCAAACCGTTGAATTCTCATCTTTTCAATCAAATTTTTTTCAACCAAATAGTTGAAATTTTCAATCATAAGAGATGAATTTTCAACCCAAAATAAAATTTTCAATTGAAAAAATTTAAGTTTTAACAAAAAAGAACGTTTTTTCAATAAAATAGTTTAATATTTCAACAAAATAGATCAATTATCAAACAAAATTATGAATGTTCAACTAGAATAGTTAAACTTTCAGTTAAAAAAATTAATTTTCAATAAAGAAACGAATTTTTAAGAAAATAGATATATTTTTAACCACATAGATGAGTTTTCAACTAATATGATAAATAAATTTTTAACAACAACTAATTAAATTTTCAATCATAAAAATGAATTTTCTCGCAAAAAAGACGAATTTTTAACAAAATATGAATTTCTTATCTAAAACAGATACATTTTAAACGAAAAAGTTGTTCGACATTCTTTTTCTAGAAAGAAATCATTTGAAATGTTTTAAAACATTTATAATATATTTTTTTAAATAATTTATCAAAATAAAAAGTAAATTTAAATTTTACCTAAAATTTTAAGAAATAATTCAAAGTTTTATTTAAAAATCTTGAAAAAATCTACATTTTGTTTTAATTGTCTGGAAATATTTTCCCATTGTAAATTCTAAATTAAAAAATTTTTAAATATCTTTCGAAATAATTCAAAGTATTAAAAATATTGTTTAAACTCCTACAAAAATTAAAAA
Source organism: Andricus grossulariae (assembly GCA_011634705.1). Taxonomy (NCBI): domain Eukaryota; kingdom Metazoa; phylum Arthropoda; class Insecta; order Hymenoptera; family Cynipidae; genus Andricus; species Andricus grossulariae. The sequence continues at coordinate 207,857,113 of JAABKJ010007545.1, forward strand.
ACTTGTTTTAAAATCTTTCAGATTCTTTTCCAACACATTTTAAAATATAGAAAGCTTAAAGTCAATATTGTAAAATAAAGTCGAGAATAAAATATAAATCATTTTTAAACGTACCTTTTGTCATTTGAAATATTTAAATAAAAAATTACACCTATATTTTCATATAAAAATTATTATATAAAACATTTATAAACTTCTTTTAACCTAATCTAACATAGTTTTCTCTAATAAACATTGTTTCTCAGAGTGTTGAATTGTTTAACTACCTGCAAACAATAAACTGGGCCGTTTGTCGTTTCTAAATTTTACAACAGAGATTTAGGACATGATAAAAATATTTCATATTCGGATTTACGATCGCGGTCCAGTAGACAAATTTAGAGAGATCAAACGTTTTTCAATTTGGCATTTTTCCAAGAGTTTAAACTGCCGTTTTCCACGTGCACTGAGTACTCGTTCGGGAGTGTCGTCAGTTTCACGATTTGCAATTTGACTTGTATACGAGCTTGCAAAAGATCCAAACATTCTCGTAAAAAAATTACACTCCTTAAATAAAATATATTTGGCAAAAATTTCAATATATTCGCTTCCGTTTGGAAAAGTCGGAAAATATTGGAAAAGAGTCGCAAACTTGAAAAATATGCAGTTCCTAATTTCCTGGAATACAATTTTGTTAAATTCATTCCAGTTTCACATAATTTATTATTATTATATTAAATAATTATATTTATTATTAATTTGAAAAATCCCTCAAAATACCTAAAATCGAGAACTTTGACCCAATTTTTCACTTTTCCGCCTTTTTTTCTACAAAGTATCGAATTTTTTTTTAAGAATCATAAACACCAGTTTAAGACATTAGTAAACATTTGATTTTTTTTTAAATACTTACAAAGTTGATTTGAACCAAAAAGACGAATTTTGAACAAAATAATTTAATTTTCAAACAAAGAGATGAATTTCCAATAAAAAATATGAATCTTCAACAACAACAAAAAAAGAATTTTTAACAAAGTTGTTAAACTTTCAACCCAGAATTCAAATTTTCTAATAAAAAAGACGAACTTTCAACAAATAAAAGATTTTTCAGTCAAGACAGAAAAAAATGTCATCAAAATTGTTGAACTTTCAAGCTAAAAGACGAATTTGTTGTAAAACAGTTGCATTTTCAATAAAAAAATATGAATTTTCAACAAAAAAGTTCACTTTTAACAAAAAAAAATTTGAAAATTTACATTTACAGGTAAAACAATTAATTTAAAATAAAAAAAAAACTAATTTTCAACAAAAAAGCTAAATTTTCAATAAGAGATGAACCATCAAACAAAAAAAAAGGTTTAACAAAGTGGATCAACTTTTACCCAAGTAGTTGAATTTTCAATTTTAAAAACTCCATTTTTAGACAAAAATGAAATAGTTACATTTTTACTTTAAGCAATTTTTTTTAACAAAAAAATTATATTTCAACAAATTAGTTAAATTTTCAACCGAAAAAATGAATTTTCAACAAAAATTATGAATCTTCATCTGCAATAGTTAAAATTTCAACAACATAAATAAATCAACTGCAAAAAAAAAATAGAAATACAAGGCAAATAAATTACTAACAGAACATTATATCAGGGTAGCCCCAAATTCAAAATTCTCTAACTTTACTCTGATCAATTTTTCATTTTCCAATTAATATAAAATGTAATTAAAATATAAAAAATAATATAAAAATAATTAAAAATATTAAAATTATATTATATTTTAAAATTTATTTATTTATTTAAAATTTTAATTTTTTAAATTATATTCTAATTATATTAATTATATAATATTTATAAATATTAAAAATATATGATTAAATATAACATATTAATAATAAAACAATTTCAAATTAAAAAAATAAAATTTCGAATTTATTATCCTTGACGGAATTCCCTGACTTTTGCAAATATTTTTTCAAAATCCCTGACTTTCTCCGACCAATAAAATTCCCTGATTTCCAGGTTTTCCCTGAACCTACACACTGTATAAATATTGTAGCTTAGCGATTTTCACCGTGATAAAATGAACAATCTCTTGTTAAAAAGGTACCCTTTTTTTGTCCAGCAGAAAACAAGTTTAAAAAACTATTTTTTCTTTAAACAAATAAAAATTCCAGGACAATGCGCAAAATTCAAGGACTTTTCAAGGTTTTTTTCAGGTAAAAAAGAATTCAAGAACTTTTCCAGGTTTTCAAGGATTTCCAGGACGCTAGCCACCCTGGATAAATTGACTTTGAAACAATTCAAGTTAAATTCAAATTAATTGGAAATAATTTTAGAAATTAAAAAAATTCCGTTGATTTCCGTAAAATTGTAATGAATTTAGAGGAATTTAAGGTAATCAAGAAGAATTCGATAAAATTCATTAAGATTCAAGGTGATAAAAAAAAGTCAAATGATTTGAAAACAATAAAAAATAAAAAAATAAAAAAACTTCATTAAATTCGAAATGAGCTTAGAAAAATTCACGGGAGTTCAAAAGTATTTGATGAATTGCCTAAGAATTCAAGTTGAGGTTAAAAGAATTTAGGATCAATTAAATAAAAACTTTGAAAAATTAAAAAAAAAATCCATTGAATCAAATATAATCGAGTGAATTTAGGAGAATTCAACTAAATTAAAAAAATCAAGAGAAATCCAAAGAATTGAAAAGAATTCAGGACGAATTCCAAAAAAAAGTTCAAACTCCTTCAAATCTTCGAAACCCTACTAATTTCTAACCCAAAAAGTGACTACAAAAAAATTCAAGTTGAATTCAAATAAATTTGAACAATTTTAAAAATCGAAAAAATTTCATTGATTACAATAAAATTTGAGGGGATTTAGATAAATTTAAAGGAAATAAAAAAATGAAATGAAATTCATAAAAAAATCCAGCTGAATTTAAAAAGCAAACGAGTGAATTGAAAATAATTCGAAAATATGTAAAAATTAATTGAATTGAGTGAATTTAGAAGAATTAAAAAGAATTCAGGATAAATTCATAAAAATTCAGGGCGAATTCCAAGTGAATATCAAAAAATATTTGAAAATCTCTTCAAATCATTGAAACCCTACGAAATCCCTCACTTTCTTGTGAATACATTCTTATATTAAAATGTTAAAATACCTTAAAATTATTAAAACCCTTGGAAATCGGTTCAAATGGTTTAAAAATATTGAAAATGCCTTGGAATCTTTTTAAATGCCCTAAAATATTTCAAAGTCTTTGAAATCACCTCAAACTGTTGAAATAAATTTAAAAATTCTAAAAATCTTTTAAAATTTCCAAAAATATTTAAAATCCTTTAATCATCTTATCAATTGATCCCAATTACAATTAAATAAAAACTGTAAAAAAATAAATTAATAAGAATTCAGGGTGAATTACAAAAAATAATTTCAAAACTCTTCAGATCTTTGAAAACCTACGAAATAACTCACTTTTCTTGAATAAATTCTTTAAAATCCGCTAAATTATTATTAAATCCCGTGAAATCTTTTAAAATATCTGAAAACCTTATAGACCCAATAAAACCGTTCCATATATTTCGAAATTCTAGAAAATTCTTTATCCTAAAATATTTCAATCGCTTCAAAATTCCTTTAAATTATTGAAATAAATAAAAAATTTCTAGGAATCATTTGAGATTCCCTAAAGCATTTAAAATCCTTTAAAATCCCACAAAATACGTTACTTCTCGTGAATAAATTCTTTGGAATCCACTAAAATATTATTAAATCCCATGAAATCCTATGATAATATTTCCTGAAATCTTGGAAAATATATTAAAATACATTGAGAGCTTCAAAATCCCGTAAAATCAGTGAAAACCTCGGAAATCTTACAAAATAACGTGAAATCTTTTATAATATCTTACAAACTTATAAGACCTGTAAAATCGTTCCATATCTTCCAAAATTCTAGAAAATGATCTATCCTAAAATATTTCAAACAGTTTGAAATCCCTTCAAATTAAAGAAATTAATAAAAAATACCTTCCATTATTAAAAGTTACAATTATGGGCTGCACATAGGGTACCATAGGGACCAAATCTTGAAAATAGGGTACTTTAGGGACCTCACCTGAATATAGGGTACAATAGGGGCCGGTCTGTGAGGCCTGATTTAACATCCAAGAGTCAAGAACAATATATAAGAAAGAAGAAAAGTGATGATTTCGAAAGAAAATGAGTTCACCTTAATACCAATGTCGGAAACAACTCTCGGACAGTCACTACAGTTGCAGAGAATCTTCAGAAGAAGTCCAGCAGCACTTTTCCCCTTCACTTGTGCGTAAATTACATCGCCCACGCTCAAACTCTGAAATTAAAGACAATTTTATTTTATTCACTGTGTTTCCATTCGGAAATTTACTCTGAAATACGAGAATTTTTTGATAATCACCTCTAAGAAGTTACGAATACGCTGAGATTTGTCCATTGGAACGAACGAATCCAGTCCTGGCATGGTCGCGTACAATTCTGCAAGTACAATATATTTTAAAATTTTAGGGTAAGAAAATGTTTTCAGCAATAATGAAGATTGGAAAATAGTTAAGAAAATTAATTTAAATAAAATCAAGTCCTTCGGTTATTATTTTCTGATATTAAAAACAAACTACTTAACAATCCATAATATCTCATTTTTAAATATTAAAAAAACTAAAAAGGTTTGGAACGAGTTAAATAATTTAAGAAATTCTAGTTAGTAAGATATGTTTGAAAAAACTCTTACTTTCGTAATTTTAATATTGTCATGGATAACAATATTTTTTACGTAACTGGAGATCTTAACTCTTTCCATAAATATTTCTAATCGATATCGTGAAGGTAAGAAAAAAAATTATTACTACGCTAAACCTAAAATTGTTTGATTACTATATTAAAAAATGAGAATTCAAACAAATCTCTTTTTTACAACGTGTATTTTATTTTATTTATATTTTTTATGCAATAAATCCATTCCCGAAAAAATTATGGTTATCCAGTTCTGTACTGTTACCCTTAATTGATAATTCAGAAACTGTTGAATTGAAACGTTTAGAAATTGTCTAATTACAAAACCCACCAAAAACATCTGCGATGCAAAAAATCTACCAAGTACAACTATATGAATTTGTGAAATCAAATTTGGCCAAGTAATTTGGGAAAAAATATTCATAATAAAATGCATGACATTTTTTTATAAAATACACTACATACATTTTTTAATAACTTTTAAGATTAAGAATTTTACTTATAACACTCAATCCTGCCAAGTTTGATAATGTCTCATATGGCTTCTTAAAATTTATTGGAAAAATTCTGTAGGGTACTTTATAAAAAAAAGTTTCATTATATATTTTATCATGAATATTTTTCACCAAATTACTTGGCCAACTTTGGTTTCACAAATTCATATAGCTGTACTTGGCAGATTTTTTGCATCGCAGCCATTTTTGCTGGGATTTCATGTTTTTCTTTTATAAGTAAACAAAATAATAAAATAAGTACGCTCAATTAATTAAATTAAAATTAAATTACTAATTTACTAAATATGAAAACTTAAATTGTCTGAATATATTTTGTTCAAAATTAATTAAATTATTTGCAGAACTCTTAAAAGCTGGTTTTGCTAGTTTTTGAAAATTGTTTAAATTCTAGAAACTAATTAAATTTGTTTTCAATCGAAATATGTGATTATGATTAGTTCCAGGCCTCGGACTTTATCAAAATTCCTATTTATTTATCGCAAGCTTCACAATATTTCCCCCTTTTCTTATTTGTCCACTTAAATGCGAACTTAATTAATAGAACTTGATAAGATAATCCAACTATTTTTGGTTCAAAGTTCATTCTTCTCGGTTGAAAAGTCTACTATTACATTTTTCCTTGAGATTTCATATTTTGTATTTACAAATTTTATTATTTGGTTCAAAATTGAATTACTTTGTTGAAAATTCAACAATTTTGTTAAACTCATACTTCTTGGTTGACAATTCAACAGTTTGATTAAAATTTTATTTCTTTCTTGAATATATATTTCAAATTGAAAATTCAACTATTTTATTTAACATTAAACTATTTTCTCGAACATTCATCTTTTTGGTTTGATAATGTATCTCTTATTATAGAAATTTAATCTTTCTTGATTAAAAAAGCAACTGTCCGGTTAAAAATTGATCTGTTTCAGTTGAAAATTAACTTTTTTGTTGAAAATTCACATTTTCGCGTTAAAAATTGAAGTTTGTAAAAAAATCGTATTTTCGGCGCGAAAATAAAACAATTCGGTAGAAAATTTAACTATTTGGTTGAAAATTGATGTATTTTGTTGAAAATTCGTCTTTTTTGGAAGAAAATCAATTTCGTTTAGGATATAATTTTTTTGCATCGCAAAATGTAATGCGTCATGAAAAATGACCTTGAACTTGTTTACCAAAAAATTGCGCGGTAGAAGTTGACTACTACATTAGGAATATTCTAGAAACTAAGCACTACAGCTGTAGAATATCAGTAAGGTAGGTTTTTATGATACCTGATAGTAATATATCCACCTCTTTGTTTCAGAGTTCTAGAAGATTCAACATTATAGAAAACATTTTTTACCGCTGAATCAAATTAGTTAGCTAGAAAGCAATAAATCATTCTCGATTTTTATAAGCAATATTATACAGTAGCTTTAGTGGATGATTACAAAATTTGAAATATTCTATCATATTAATTTTATATTTTTAAAAATTTTATTTTGAATCCTTAACGTGTAATAGGCCAAATTGACCTTTCTACATAGGAGATAAAAAACGAGCATATATATGTGAATAAAAGACGCATGTGAAATAAAATGCACGCTGTATTATCTCTCTTCCGAGTCTCGAAATTGTTTGCAGTATCTTATTTCATATGACACGTCGAGAGGTTGACGGACCTAGTATGTGGCAAAAGAATGATTTTAAAACGTTGTGGTTCGATTAAGAAAGCGAACTTTTGCGAGCAGTGAAAAGAACGAACGCAGAGTCTAATGAAATGTATGCAGACTTAGACGGTCAGTGCATCAAATGTTTTCTTAAATCAAAATTTTTAAACACGCCTGGATTTTATCTCGAGTCCTCGCCCGCTCGCTACTCGACACCAGAATTGAGCGATAAGAATCCTGAGCACATGACCTACCATAAGAAATGTTTTATTCCTTTATATGCTCTCTTACGTATATTATTCGCTTGGCTTAAAATATTTTCTAATTCAAATTTTTTTATCTTTCTCTTTATCCTTGAGTTCTAGAAGATCCTACATTATAATCGCAAAATGTAATGCGTCATGAAAATAACCTTGAACTTGTTTACCAAAAAAATTGCGCAGTATAATTTGATGACGTCATTAGGAATATTCTAGAATCTAAGCACATAGCTCCTTTTATAGATGCTTACCCCCTCTACCAAATTTCTGGAGACTTTTGCACATTATTGCTCGATATTGAAAATTCTACATTATAATCAACACGTTTGCGACATAATTTTTTTGCAACGCAAAATGTAATGCGTCATCAAGAATGTTCCAGAAGAATGTTAAATATGTTATCTATAAGGAAGCAATAAATCAAATTTGGGTAGCCAAAACATGATGTCATGCATAGCCCTCCGTATCAAATTTCATCTGTATGCCTGCATACCTGCACCTTTTTGCGCACTAAACAAATATTTTATCTATGAGGAAGCAATAAATCATCCTCGAAATAACTATATGACGCAGTAGAAATTGTCAGGACAAAGCAAAATATAACCTTGGAAGTATTCACGCGAAAAAATTCTTGAGATAAGATATAACCTTGAACCTGTTGTTACATGAATTTGGCTGGCACAATTGCGCAATAGTACTCGGTGACGTCATCAAGGAATGTTCTAGAACGTCCTCGATGTCAACCTCACACAGACACACGCACACAGGCTTACGTCACACAGGCACGCACTAATGCTAATTGCTCCAGAACCGGCCTTAGTCATCTACCATCTCTTTAGCTTCTTTACTTAAATCTCTTCGAATTAGGGTCTCATTCACACATTCTAACCATTCTTTCCTCGGTCTGCCTCTGGATATAGTGCCATTTACTTTACCTTGATATACTTGTTTCTTCATTCGTTCATCTTCCATTCTCTCAACGAGGGGCCATTCAAGTATTACGTAAGCATTTTGGGTGGAAGGGGGTTCTCAATAGATGCTTATTGTTGTATATTTGTAATGCAAAAATATGCTTACAATGGGGGTGGGAGGTCAAGAATAGATAAAATTATGCTTAAGTAATACTTGAACGGCCCCCAAGCCCAAACCATCCCAAAGAATTGCTTTCACATATGTCAACCAGACTCTCTTCTACACCACATTCTTTGATGATTCTCTCATTACTGACTTTGTCCATTAGCGTTTTACCGCATATATTGCGCAGGAATTTCATGCCAATCGAGCTAATTTTTCTCTCATCCTCTTCTTGGTAGGTCCAGGTCTCGCTACTAAGTACTTCTATTTTATAATAATTCAATAACTAGTAGCTGTAAATATAGAATTATATGTGATGCGATCCGAGAAAAGGGACCTACTAGGCAAAAGTGAAATTTTACAGGACGAGCGACTGAACAAATATCTGCCGCTCCGCGCGCGTTTCAAGACTCTTTTTAAATAATTTATATCTTGTGAAATAATGCAAATACAAAATTTCTGATTGCACCCGTAGAAAGATCAGTGAAAGAACTTATAGAATCCATCATAATCCGAAAATCGACTTTTTGTCTACTAGGTTCCTTTTCTCAGATCGCGTCATATACATATATTGTTGTTTTAGCTTTATCTGAGTTATTTTCGCTTCCGATTATGGATCCTGCTCTACCGATAATCTTCTTACCCTCGTTTATACGCCTATCTAACTATCTAACTCTCCACCTATCTTTCCGTCCTTAGTAAATAGGCTACCAAGATATATATACTTATCATGCTTGTATTTAATATCGGGACAGAAAGTCCTGATACTTGGGAACAAGTAGCTCTAGTAACAAAGAAATCGCACTGGGTTCGCATTTAGCAAGGCTCATTCGAAATCTTTCTACCTGTTCAACGGCGTTTCTCATATCTCGGTGAAAAATATTGTGCTGTTGTAAGAGTAACAAATCTGCAGAAAAACACTGTGTCCAATGCTTAGATTTGAGAGGTAAACTTTTAGCTGTTCTTGAAATCGCAAAAATACCCGGAAAAAATGGAAAAACTTCCACTGGATTACTTGTCTATTTATGAAAAAGCCCAACATTGAAAATTGGAAAATACTACAATTTGCGGTCAACAGAATTGTTAATGCAAGAAAAAATCATCTCCGGCTTGAATGGAAATATCAAGATGAATCAAGGTTTGAAAGAAAGAGCTCAGTACACTTATTAAGCTCGGACAGATTAAAAGTGGATAAAATGGTATATTTTCCTGTAAATCAAGTTAGCATTATTTAGACTTTAATGAGCTATGCTAAAGTCTCGTGAGGGAATGGTAGTACAAAAAAAAACGTGAAGCGTGTCCATTGCCAAGCCGCCACCATCGCAACGGTGAAGAATTGAAAAAAGGGTCTGCTTCTGTACGGTTCCCTGCAGAGTATAGGTCAGAGTCCTTATCTAATGATTGTGATTTCTTTTTCATTTAGCAACTTTTCAGATGTCAGTACATTATTCATACTAAAATTTTATTTTACGTGTACAGTAATGTTCAATTCCAATCAAATTTTTGTAAATGGTGTTAAACGAAGCGTAATTTTTTTCAAATAATTGAAAAGAGTATTCAAGAGAGTAACATTCTCGTACTTAATTTTTTAAACGTGTTATTTAAATAAATAACACGAGAATTCTAGATCAATCCAAAATATCTATACCTTACACCTATATACCTAGCTACTCTATACCTATATACCCATCCACGCATTACTATTTTCCAACTGAGCAATTCACGCCTACCCCGAAAGGGAAACGGCTTAATGATATAATAATAATTATTATTATATATTGAGTACATTGTACAATATGCAAGTAGCGAAGGTTTAAACTTTAAAATATCAGTGCAATCAGGGTGGTCTAAAATATCAACTTGTGCCCCCCCCCCCAATTTGTTTGTTTCCGAAAAAATAAATTCCCAACTTTTTTTCAAATCGGCCAACATTAACCCGTGCCCGCGGGCTGTTGAAATTAACATGGGGGTTTAAATGGGAAAATTTCGGTTTTCGAAAAAATGGGAAAAAGAAGTACTTTTGATTAATTTTTTGTAAATTAGGGTTTGGTCACCTCTTTAGGAATGTTCAAGGAATAATATTCACTCAATAACTTTTGATATCGGCACCCCTCCCTAACTCCTTTGTCTTGTGGCCGGAAAATGCCCCAAAAAATGCAAAATATCTGTTTCATGTAAAATTCATGCTAAAGACGGTACTTTTTGAATTTTTACTAAGGTAATTATTTATATTCGATGAGTGACAAGATTCCAAGTTTTTTAAAACTAATTTTCAATTTTTCAAACAATTTTACTGTTCTATGCCTAGCATAGTTGGTAATGACTAATTACTTTAACAATTCTTCCCCTGTAAATCGTACAAAGCTTTTCAATTCAATTCTTTCATCGTTCGCAAAAAGTATTTTTTTCTCAAATTAATGTCGCAGGGAATGAATGTGAAGAGTGATACTTTTTGTGAACGACAGTTCACAATTATTGACACAATGATATTACTTGTCCTTCAACTTTCCTATCAAAAGGCGCAAGTGAATGATTATTAATTTTTCAAATAGTTTCAAAACAGTCTTCTGCAATAAATATCGTTCTTAACATTTATTAACTGCATCATTAATTCCATAAAATAGTAAGTTTTAGGATTTACAGAGGAAAATATTGTTTTATTAATTGAAAATTGTTTCAATAATTTGAAACAGTCTTTCACACAAAATGTCGATCTCATTGTCTTGCAATTACTTCTAACTTGCGTATATAAATCAATATCATTTTTCAAACTTGAAAATATTATAACACGCTTATTATTGATGTGTCAGTACAGTTATTGTTGAACAAAGTATACATATTATTTTTAGCAAGTGTTATTTTTCAATGATATTCATTAGAAACAGTTATTTGTAATTTCATTTTACATAAGTTAAGAAAAATCAAAGAAATAATCTTTATAGGTTCTCGATAATATAAAATAATAGTACTTTCAAGTTCACAAATGCTTTATAATTTACTTTTAAGGTTTAAAATTGCATGTATATATTGAGAACAAGAAATTTTTAAATTATAGAAACTCGCAAAGGAATCATTAAATTCTATTCTACTTTAATACTCTTTCCAATTAATTGAACAAAATTACGCCTTATTTAACACCATTTACAAAAAAGTAACTGTAAGTTAATTATTACTGTAGACATAGAATAAAATTTTAGTATACTGACATCTGAAAAGTTTCTAAATAAAAAGGAAATTACAATCATTAGACCAAGACTCTGACCTATACTCTGCAGGGACCGTACAGAAGCAGACGCTTTTTTCAAGTCTTCGCCGTTGGGGGCGCTTGGCAATGGTCTCGCTTCCCCTTTTTTTGTACTAGTATTCCGTCACGAGACCTTAGCATTGCTCATCCAAGTCCAAATTATGCGAACTTAATTTACAGGAAAATATACAATTTTATCCACTTTTTCAGGCCCTAGCTTTATCAGTGTACTAAGCTCTTTCTTTTAAACCCTGATTCGTCTCGATACCTTCATTCAAGCCGGAGATAATTTTTTTTGCATTAACAATTCTGGTGACCACAATTTGTAATGTTTTTTAATTTTCGAAGTGGGCTCCATTCATAAATAGACAAGTAATTCAATTGAATTTTTTCCATTTTTACGGACATTTTTGCGACTTTAGGAACAGCTGAAAGTGGACCTTTCAAATCTAGTCATTGAAAACAGTGTTTTTCTCCAGATTTGTTGCTCTTAGTTAGTTAGTTAGTTGTAATGTGGGGGGAGGCGTGAGGTTCCACCCCTGGCACTCAAGTTATAAAGCCTATTGTGCCATACCCGTGTTTATTCTCAAGGCAGTACATCGAATCCGGCCATCTTTCGCCGAGTGTATTTAGATCTCGGTGGGTTTCGTTGTTACCAACGTTCTGAGCTTATACCTCTTAGGTGCCAGGCATACTTATCGTACAGTAAATGACGTCCTACTTTGTTGATCAGGCAAAGTGATCCTCACTCACTCTGACATTCGGTAGCCTCCATAGCAGGCCGCAGAGAAGGGATACGGCCAGACTAGGGTGGAAGGAGCGATCCCTCTGAGCTCATTAATTAGATGCACAAATTCGAAGCACTGTTCGGGTGTGTTATGTAAGTGCATGTGTGTGTATGTGCTCATTACTCGAAGTCGGCCAGCGACCATCGAGCATGGTTTCCCCGTAGAGCCCCAAGCGGAAGAAGATCGCTGACTCATTTTCGAGTATTCTCAAAATCGGCCTCGACCCCCAAGGTTAGTCCCTCGAAAGAGCCCATTTATCCTTGGTAAGGCACCAGCTTTTTTTACGGGACCTACAATTTAAGGTGGGTTCCGAACCACCGAAGCCACGGTAGAAGTACATAAAAAAATTTCCATTGGTACCCGACTCAGGGCTCGAACCCCAGACCTCCTGCATGGAAGTCTGCTCTTACAACAACACAAAAATTTTCACCAAGATACGAGAAACCTCGTTGAACAGGTAGAAAGATTTCGAATCAGCCTGGCTAAATGTGAACTCAGTGGGATTTTTTTTCACTGAGATAGAGTTACTTTTTCCCAAGTTTCAGGACTTTCTGTCCCGATATTAATGCCCAACATTCTTTGCAAGTCTTCGATTGACTTTGCCAAAAAACCCTTATCATCTGTGAACGCTAACCCACGTACCCTCACTGTCCCGAGATCTACACCTTCTTTGTTGAACAGGGCCATTCTTAGACACCTGTCCATGAATATAATAAATAGCCATGAGGACATAACGCATCCTTGCCTGAAACTTTGCATAATATCGAACCAGTCACTCAGTTTCTCATTTACCCTTACACTCGCTTTGCTACCTGCATACATATATTGTTTTTCTTGCTTGTAGGAGTCATCCATTGACTCCGTATTCTTTCAGGACTTCCCATCGTATAAAACGACCACTCTTGCGTTGGTCGTCTGAAAGAACCACTCTATTTTTTGAGTAGTCCCCTCGTTTTGGTATGCATACTTACACGGCAAACAGCAGAAAGGTTTAGCAATTATTACTGTCCACTTTCCTTGAATTTCTTTTCATTCATATTGAATTCTCTTGAATTCACTTGAATACGTTCAATTCGATGTGATGTTTTTAATCATTCACGGAAGTCACGTAATTCTAGGAAGTCACGAAATTGTAGGAATTCTAGGAATTCATGGAATTCAAGTCATTCACGGAATTCACGGAATTTCAGGAATTCAAGGAATTCACATAATTCAAGGAAATCATGGAATTCAAAAAATTCAAGAAAATCACGGAATTCACGGAATTCAAAGTATTCACAGTATTCAAGGAATTCACGCAATTCGAGGAATTCATGCAATTCAAGGAATTCACGGAATTCATGTAATTCAAGGAATTCATGCAATTCAAGGAATTCATGCAATTCAAGGAATTCACGGAATTCATGCAATTTGAGGAATTCACGGAATTCAAGGAATTCAAGGAATTCACTCAATTTGCAGAATACACAAAATTCATGCAATTCGCGGAATTCACGGAATTCGAGGAATTCATGCGATTCAAGGAATTCATGGAATTTACAAAATTCAAGGAATTCGCGGAAATCACGGAATTCGAGGAATTCATGCAATTCAAGGAATTCACGGATTTCACAGTATTCAAGGATTTCATGGAATGCAAGAAATGCATAGATTTCATGGAACTCAACGAATTCCCAGAATTCATGGAATTCACGGATTTGACGGTATTCAAGGTATCAAGGAATTCAAGAAGTTCACAGATTTCACGGAACTCAAGGAATTCCAAGCAATTCACAAGAATTAAAAAGATTACATAGAATTCAACGAATTCAACAGAATTCAAAGAAATTCAATTTGAATTCAAAGAAATACAAGTGAATTCAAAGAAATTCAAATGAATACAAAGGAATTTTGGTGAATTCAGCATATTTTTAAATAATCTACCAAACCGGAGAGTAATAATCATTACTAAACCTGTCCGCTGTTTGCCGTGTAAGTATGCGCACTAATACGAGGGGCCAAGTGAGGTTTTTGTAACATGCAGATATCGAAGTATTTTTTAATATATTTTACTCACGGTACTTGATAAGTTGACACTCATGTCAATATTGCAGTAGCTTGTGCCTCCCTTCCTTTTGTATATTGGGACGATAATCGCCTTTTTCCATTCATCTGGAACTTCTCTTACCTAAATACATAAATTTATCAACTTGCACAAACTGTGAGTTATGTAGTCGCCAACATATCTAGGCATTTCAGCGTTGATACTGTCTACACCAACCATTCTTTAAGTTCTTAATTTTATCCCTAACCTCAGACGCACAGACTCGCTCAACCAGGTTTTCTAATTATCGTGATTTATGTGGCAGTTGTGCTGCCCTATAGCTTCACCTAACAATTATTCCTTAAAATAGTAATTCTACTTCCTTTTATACTGATCAACGCCAATTTATGAAACAGTTTCTTGCTTCCTTCAAAAACTATTTATGGTATTTGAAAATGAATTGCTAGACTTCTAGTACTGAATGCAAGATTTTGGATATACCTTCTTCTCCATGAAATGTAAAAAATAGTGATAAAATCAATATTTCAATATTATACTACTGAAAAATATTATACCGCCACTTATTTGAATGGATAGCCATTATGATGAAGTCCGTCATACGTAGCATACAAAAAAGTAATGCATACGCAGAGAATTTATTATATTTTTGAATTTGATCAATTTCAAACGTAAGATTTCCTGGGGATATGTCTTTAATTTTTTAATTTCTGAAGTTATGAATATACGTTTCTGCGCAAGCTTCCGAAAAACATGAAAAATTATTTAAGAGTTCAATTGGTTAAAGATTTTGCGAATCCGCTAGAAATAACCTTCTTCATCATGCACTGCAAATCATTTATATTCAAAATCTAAATAAATGTTGACACTAAGTACCAATATAAAAAAAAAACTGAATGTGACAAGGACTCATACCGAATAGAAATTTCTAATCATTAGCAAAAGGACAATAATATTTAATAGTGTAAACGCCAAAAAGTATAATAAAAATTGTTCTTTCTTTTTTTCTTACAACTCTAATCGATTTACTAAATGATAGTGTTAATAATTTTCTATTCACTTGTAGTGACGAATAAGAAAATTCAATAAAAAAGAATCATTTATTGACTTTTTCATGATTTTACTTAAACGTTTTTAAGGCAACACATAGAATCAACGGATCGAGTTATTTTAAGAGCCAATCTTCATTATTTGACCTAAATTTTACAAAAACTGAAAAAATTTTTGATCTAAAAAAAAAACTTTTTTGCCCCACCCTAACAAGGAGATCATAACCAGATTTTTCAATTCAAAATGAAATACAAAACATTTAAAACATATTTTTTTAATTTTTAATTTTCAGCATTTATCCAGCTAAATTCTGAACTTGTCTTATGAAAGAAAGATTTGAACATCAAAAATCTAACTATAAACGTAATGCAGACGATCTATTCTTCAAGTTTTTCTTTAATTTCAGTAAAGCAATGAACACAGAATGCTAACAAGAAATACGAGATAACATTTTGATGATAACAACAACAGATGATAACATTTTTGATTCTGTTTAATTTAAAAAATTTTAATTTATTAGCTTGAGACTTTGAAAATCTGAAAAAAAATACTTTTATATAAGTTCTCAATCAGCTTGCATAGTGGTGAATTGTTGGGCAGATCTCATAGTAAGAGAGTGCTGCGAGAGAGAGAGAGAGAGAGAGAGAGCATATACATGTTTGCTTGGCGTGGGAATAGTGGGGATATATAAGGGGAGTCTTTAGAGCAATTGCGAATCTCCGCACAAAATACAGACGCGATGACAGAGAGAAGGTATAGAAAGTACACGTGCAAGGGGAAGACAGAGACTTCCGTTTGTACGTTCGGCCGTTTTTTTAAATTCACTCCCCGTTCCAAAGGAAGTTCCACATCAAAAACCTGCTGGAAATCTTAAAACATAACGTATTAATTATCAAAAAGAAAAGATACACAGTCCTACTTAATTTTTTTTCAATTTTTTCTCAAGCCCGACATCATGTTTGAGACGAAAGTACTATAAAAGTACTATTTTTTTCAATTTCTAGAACTGTTGACGAGATTTATGTTCTGTTTCACCAGGACTTTTTCGGGCAAATAAAGAATAATTGGAACTTTTCTGTTACTTCTATACTAAAAAAGTCCTGCTTAGAATAAACATATAATTAAGTGTGTCCCATAAATTATTTAGAACTTGTAAAAATTAAAAAAAAAAAATGCAACTGGGACTTTCTCGATAATTTTGTGCTGCAAAAGTGCCATTAGCACTTATAAAAATTTAGAAAAAAATAAACTCGAAATTTTTCAGTACTTTTGTCACTAATTTGACTTAAAAAAATTATTAAGAAAAGTTAATACTTGAGTACTGATTTGTCTCATACCTAATACTTTGGAAGGACTTTATCCAGGATTCTGATGGGACTTTTTTTAATCGAGTAGTCACAATAAAACAAGATTAGTTTATTTCCTCTATAAACTGGAAGATCTAAGCTCTAAATGGTAGAAAATATATGTGAGGCGAAGTGAAAAAGAGCATGGCGCCTTGTGGAGATATGCCACATCACGTCAGGCCGGACTAAAAGTCCGCGAAACAATATCCTCCTCGTATTAGTTATCGTTTATCAGGGCATCCAGCCAGACAAAACGTGGGGTCTCGGGAATTGGGTGAGCCATCTGTTGCCAGACATGATCGATAAAAGTCCGCCAAGTGTTATCAGTGCTAAACTGCTGTTTCGGCGAGCAGCCGCACGTTCTCCAACCTCACCCCCATTTTCCCCCATTTTACCTATTTTACCCCGCGTTCTCTCATCCCTCTGCTCTCTTTCGCTTTTGCCATCCCCATTTCCAACCCTTTCCTACCCTCTGGATCCTCAACGTATACAGCTACGATTTGCGGGGATACTCGATAAATTGGATCTACCAACCGGATTCCTCGTCAAAGAGAGGAATTCTTGCCTGCCGTTGTGATGTCGAGCGTGGAAATACCCGTGTGATTCTCATCTAAGCGCCGAGCATGTGGAAAAATATGGGATTACCCGGTGATTCGTGTTACAATCGAGCACCTTTTGAATCAACGTTGTGCTTTCGTGAACTTCGAATGAGTCGCCTTGCTAAACATCCAATAATGTCCCGTCATATTCTAAATAAAATGTATAATAATGAACAATAATAATGTGACTGAAAATTATCGGGCAGCATTAGTATTATTCTTTATAATTGCAGGCCCTCTTTTCTGAAGAAATTACTGTGTCCTTGTAGGAGGTATATTTTAGTTTGAAACCTTTTGCGAAATCTTATTTCTAGTCCAAAAGTAAAATATCATTCGCGGAAACCAAAAAGTTTCATCTGGTTTTGTTAAAACCACGTATACTATCGCATTTTGACGTCCTCCGAATGATATTTTACTTTCAGGTTAGAAAGAAGATTTTCCAAAAGGTTTCAGACTATTTACTTCAGAGTTCGGAAAAGTCATCAATATAAACAATTACCAAAAAGACTGAAAGGTAGAAAATAAAATACATAATCAGTCATTTCAGTCTTTTGTCATTTGCCGCTTTTCAAGTATGCAATCTTTATTGTATCACATTTTAATACATTTTTTAGTAAAGAGTATACTCCAGGGTCATTTATACGTTGTTCTTAATTTAGTTTATGATTTCTCATCCTGTCTATTTTCTTCTAAAGCATCATTATTGCACGGCTTCTGCCCACTTGATTTATAGCAGTCTAATTCTCAAGCTCATTCCTCAATTCGAACTCCATCTATAGGGGGAGGGGTCTACTTAAATTTGAACTCTACTCTCTATGAGCCTCCTTACACCGTACGCTAGTTGCAGGCTTAACTGCTTAAGCGGGGATAAGCGTAGCTGAGGCCTAATTCTGGAGTATGGGAGGGAGTAGAGAGCAAGCGTCCAGTCTCTCTCCCTCTCATGCGCCAAGGTTACATCTCAGTTACGCTTATCCCCACTCTGCCCCCACTTAAGCAGTTTAAGACTGAGGGGGTGAAACTTAAAGTAAAGAAATCATTTTTTTGTTCTACCCTAAAATATTACATATGAAAATGGTTAATTCGAACAAAAATTAAAATGTAAACCACATCTTACTGGGAAACTTTACAATTGGATTATATTTAATTGAAAAAAACTTAATGTAAATGAAATACTGTCAAACGGGGTAATTATGGATCGTTCAGGGTAAACATAGATCACATTTTATACTCAATAATTCCACAAATTTTTATTATTTTTTAATGAAACTTTATGTGAATCTTATAAGCAATATTCTTAGAATACACAGTAAAATCCCATTAAGATAATAAGAATTATCCTGGTTGACGGTATTGTAGCATTTAAAAATGTATAACTATTTTTTCATTTTTTTATTTCGAAAAAGTGTCTGAATAAAATTGCACCATACAAACTGTAATAATCAAATCAGCATTATAAATGGCAATGGCATATCAAACTCACATAATGATTCCGTTCCATTAGTGCGACTATAGTTGCATTAAATAATAATACCGTTATTTATGCGTGCATTAATATCTCTGTTTCTGAACATTTTAACTCGTCGAAATGCAAGTAGTTGTTTGAGATATAAAATGTATGCTATCATATAGAATTCGACGTTAACATTCTCAAATTTGTGAAATTGAAAACATGTGCAATCATTATCTACCATAGGAATATAATATCGCTATTTGAAATAAATATTACCGAATATGTTCAAAATATAGAGACTACATTTGCAGCGAGAATCCGAACAAAATTAAGGGACATTTTTTAGCTATTTGTCATTTATTTATACAAATTAAAAATATTCGGGCTAAAAACTGAGCTCAGTATGAAAAAATATATACAGATAATTAGTCTACGGAGATATTGTGTGAAAACTATGTAGAAATTATGTTTTACATAGAAAAGAACGGAGAGAAACGTAACGAAACTCTTGTTAAGAACTCTTGTTACGAAACACAATTTTGACATTGTGTCTTCGTAACCGCATTACTTTTCAGTACTTTTTCATACTTAGCATATTTTTTAAGTTAATTATGTTCAATTTACAGAAATAATTGGCAAGTATCGGGAAATTCCCTTTAATTTTTGTTTAGTTCCCTAATTTTAAAATAAAATTTAAAGGATTTCAGTAAAAGAAGGACCCTCATAATTTTTCTGTAGAAGTGACAGAATTACCAGTCAATCTGTAATATTACTCAAAATTCTGTAAATTCTATAGAAAAGTAAATATTGTCCCAATTTAAAAATAGAAACCCTACAAGATTAGCAGAAAATAATTACTTTCATCTTAATTTGCAAAATCATTTTCAAATTAATAACATACTGAATTTAGAAACCTTTATAAAGAAGAGCTAGCCAAAAGATTGTAATCAGATGTAAAAATGTAAAATAAATAAAATGTGAAAATAAATATATAAAATGGTTTTGTTTGAGGCTTCTCTATACTCGGATGTGAACCGTCATACTAAATTGAGTGATATTTATCAGGTTTTAAGTGGGGAGTAAAGTCTAGAGGGTAAAAAAAAGTGTTTTTTCAGAAATTTTTTCGGAAGCAACGGTAAAAGTTATTCATTTAAAGACTTTTCTACATATTCAAGTTATATTTGAAGAATATTTCGTGAAATTTTGGTCAAAAAATATGCAAAATTGAGCCCTTGCTAAGAGATTGTCCGTGACACCTTTGGAAAAAGGTGATTTACGTTGATAACTCCTCAACGGATCATCGGAAATCAAAAAACAAAAAAGATTTTGATGAATTAAATGAATGCCTAGAACACAACGGTCCGTTCACATTGAAAAATGTTTTAAATGGTTTTGGTGGTCAAAAAACTGAAAATAGTACATTGTGCTGCAAGTTGAAAAAGCGAGAGATTTAAAACGACTGTGAAGTTAGCCACCCGAGCGGAGCGAGGCTAGCTATCACACGAGTTGTAAATCGTCGCTTTTCCAATGTGTGGGTCACGATACTTTTTCTATAATTTGTTTAAAAAGTGCTAGTTTTTGTTTACCTGTTTTTTGTGTAAAAAGAAGGCGATTCAATCCCGTTGGCTAAACACGGATTTCACGTTTGTTCTGCGTTATTTCGAGTTTTTTTTATGAGTTCAGGTGATTTTTCACGAAAATAGGGAATAAATTCTGTTCAATAAAATTAATGTAGATACCACATTAAATTAAATATGAAACACTTCAAATTATTAATATTTCAAGTCCAATTATATTGTGTTTTTAACAAAAAAAATTGAATTTTCAACCATAAAGATTTTCTACCAAAATAGATGAATTTTCAACCCAAAAAGACGAATTCTTAACCAGAATAAATTGATTTTTCACGAAACAGTTGCATTAACAGCCAAATAGTTCAACTTTCAAACAAAAGAGAGGACTTTGTAACAAAGTAGTTGAGCTTTTAACAAAATAGTTCAATTTTTAAGCCAAAAAGACGATTTTTTTCGAAGGCAGTTGAATTTTCCATGAACAAGATTATTTTCTAAAAAGAAAGATCAATTTTCAACCAAGAGGGATGACTTTTCTACCATGAAAGATGAATTTTCAATCCACAAGGACGAATTTTTATCGAAACAGTTAAATTTGTGACCAAAAAAGATGTGTAATAATATAGTTAAATTTTCAACCAAAAATGGTTGCATTTTCAACCAAATAGTTGAATTTTCAAGCCAAAAAGACGAATTTTTTAGAAACCAGTTAAATGCTCAACCCGAAAAGTTAAAATTTCAACAAAAAAGTTCATTTTTAACCATGAAAGATGAATTTTCAGCCAAATAGTTGACTTTTCAATCATAAAAGATGAATTTGCTATCCTAAAAGGATGACTTTTTAACGGAACAGTTGAATTTTTGATAAAAAAATATGACTGTAACAAAATAATTTAATTTGCAACAAAGCAGTTTAATTTTTAACCAAATAGCTGAATTTGTGACCTATAAAGATAGATTTTTAGGCAAGAAAAATTAATTTGTTACCATAAGACGAGTTTTCAACAAAATACATGAATTTTCAACTAAAAAACATAAGTCTTCAACGGAAAAGGATATATTTAAATTTCCAGTTTAAAAAATTACTTTTCAATCATTTGAATTCAACACAAAAAGACGAATTTTTAACAATATAGTTCAATCCTTACCGAAATAAATGAATTTTCAATCAAGAAGATTAATTTTCTACCCAAAATGACGAATTTTTAATTATAATAAGTTCAGTTTTCAAGCTAAAAAGTAGAAATTTTAGAAACAGTTGATTTTAAACTGAAAAAAATGAACAAGAAAAAAAATGTTCAAATAAAAAAGTTTCAGCAAGAAAGTTAATTTTCATTTTAAAAAAATGACTTTTCAACCAAATTGTTAAATTTTCAACCCGAAAATATCAATTTTTAACAAAAAAAAGTAAATTAGAAACCAAGTAGTTGAATGTTCAACTAAAATGATGAATCTTCAACCAAAAGAAATGAATATTGTACAAAGAGGTTCAACTTGTAACCAAATAATGGATTTTGAACCAAAAACGATCAATTCTGAACGAAAAATTTAAAAGTTTGTATTTCAATCAAGAAATATTTTAATTTGAAATAAAAACAGTCGAATTTAACAAAAAAATACGAATTTTCAACAAAATAGTTGAATTCTCCACTGGCGACATCAAGTTTTAACTAACATGATGAATCTCAAATAACAAAAATGGATTCAACATTCAACCAAATAGTTGAATTTTCAATCGATAAGATGATTTTTCAAGCAAGAAGAATACTTTTCTAACAGTAAAAACAAATTATCAACAAAATGCATGCATTTTCAACCAACTAGTTGACTTCTCAACTTAAAAAGATAAATTTTTAACCAAAAATGGAATAATTAAATTTTTGTTTGACAAAATTATTTTTCAACTAACAATGAAACGAATTTTCAACACAATAGTTACATTTTCAACCAAAGATGAATTTTAAAGAAAAAAAATGAATTTTTAAGAAAGTAGTTCAACTTTTAACTAAGTAGTTTAATTTTCAACCCAAAAATATGAATATTTAACCAAATTAAAAATTTCCAGCAAAAAGATTAATTTTCTACCAAATACTTAATTTTCTTAATAAATAATAACATTTTCCACAAAACAGTAGAATTTTCAGTAAAAAGGTAATTTACAACTAAATAGTTAAATTTTCAACTAAAATAATGAATATTCAATTTAAAAAAATGATTTTTGTACAAAATACTTCAACTTAAAAAAAAATTGATGGAGTTTTCAACCAAAAAGGATCAATTCTAAACAAAAAATTTAATAGATGATATTTCAACCAGAAAGTATTTTAATTTGAAATCAAAATAGTTAAATTCACCCAAAAAAGACAAATTTTCAATAAAATAGTTGAATCCTACACCAAAGAGATGAATTTTCAAATAACATGATGAATCTTCAATAACAAAAAATTAATTTTCAACCAAAGATTTCAACATTCATCCAAATAGTTTCATTTTCAACCGAAGAGATGATTTTTTGACCAAAAGGAATAATTTTGTACAAAAAACAAAACAAGTTTTCAAGAACATGCATGAATTTTTAACCAGATAGTTGAATTTTCAACTAAAAAGGATACATTTTCAATAAAAAATGGAATAGTTAAATTTTCGATTAAAAATATTAGTTTTCAATCAACAATGAAACGAATTTTCAATACAATAGTAACATTTTCAACCAAAGAGATGAATCTTCAACCAAAGAAAATGAATTTTTAGCAAAGTGGATCAACTTTCAACCAGATAGTTAAATTTATGACCATAAAAAAGATAACTTTTCAACAAAATATTTGCATTTTCTATCAAATAAATCAATTTTTAAAGAAACAGTAAAATTTGTAATAAAAAATATTTAAATGTTTTATTGTGTTCTATCAATACGCAAACTTTGTTCAAATTTATCATCAGGAAACGTACTAAACGTTATCTAAGTTCTTAACGTTATTGCCACTGACCCCCCCCCCCCTCAAATTGGTAACGTAATTTATGGCCGGTCCCTAAGTATACCGCTGACTCAGATTTAGTGAGAAAGTAGTATAGTTTTTCTAATACAAATATCTATTTCGTAGTTTGTCAACGTATTACCGACAAGGGAATATTAAGCACTGCTTTTTTATCGAATCTGAATCATTTGACAATATCTCAGACAAAAAATATATCTGATGAACACTTAGGAAGGTTACGCAATTTAAAATATTTGGAAGCTCGTGGCTGTACACGTTTAAAAGACGATGGTTTATGTGAATTACTTGAAAATAACCTCAGGCTCGAGTTCCTCCACCTCGAAGGTAGTTCATCGATTACTGACAAGCTACTGACAGTGGCTACTAATGCTACAAAAGAACGCCAAAGTGGTGTTGTTTTGAAAATTAGCACCTCAAACACTGCAATGAAAAGAAGAGAATCAGTGTCACCTTTTTTGAGTATAGTGAAGAGCATCAGACGTGTTAGGGGTGGAAGGAGGGTGGGTTTCCAAGATGTATTTTTTTTGGAAGGGGAAGACACTTATCAAGTCCATGAGTATTAAATGTTAATTTGTTATTTGTTTATGCATTTTTATTTGTAAGTAAATGTTGTATTTATTGGATAAAATTATTATTTTTTTAAAGTAAAATATTATTAAAGAACCGGTTCAGGTATCTAATTTGCACTTAGTTTCTTGTTAGAATAAGTTCCGTGACTTGTAGGCATCATCTTTATCATTATACTGTTTGATTATTCATTCGAGAGTATTTCAACTTTGAGGGGGAAAAAGTGCAATAGAGAATGGAAATAAGATTTCATGAAGTTTCTCAATCCAGGCGAAGAAAAGTAATTAAAGTTTTCACGAGGAATTAAGTTCTTCAGGGACAGCGAATTTTTATCCAGTACAAAACTTCAGGAA
The DNA here is from genome assembly GCA_011634705.1 of Andricus grossulariae. Classification (NCBI taxonomy): domain Eukaryota; kingdom Metazoa; phylum Arthropoda; class Insecta; order Hymenoptera; family Cynipidae; genus Andricus; species Andricus grossulariae. The sequence goes on from JAABKJ010007545.1 coordinate 207,881,358, forward strand.
TACAAATCAATTGTTCCTGAAAAGGTAAGGGAAAAGCTGACTATGTGCATAAGTGATAACATTAAAATAATTTTTTCCTCTTTGTTCTACCACTGAATTGGTGTGGAAAAATGTTGTTTTTTTCCTCCCTTTTATGACATAAAAATGTACCATCCAAAAACCGATTTAGAATTGGTTCATGTTCTTTGTCTTGGACCTTTAGAAGGTCTGGACATTTAGTCGAACTCTGAATCGAATTTCAATTTGAAGCCAAGCGTTCGACACTCAGGTCGGAGGACCGGTTTTAATTGCTTGAGAACTCAGAAACTTTTCTGTGGGTTGATGTCACCCGACGCAGGACAAGTTTCAACGACAGGAAGTGCCAGAACAGCCAACATTTAACAGAGTTGTGGCTCGTTACTTTGAAAATAGGATTAACAGCCCTTGTACTAAAATCCTTTAGTTTCACTATCAGAACACTTTTTATACGATGAAACTGACCAGGAAAACTGAGAAAACCGGGAATTGGCCTAGAATTTTTAGCACCGGGAAGTAGCCGGGAATTTTGTTAAAAATCGGTAATTTTTCAGATTTGTTTTTAATTTTGCAATAAATATCGTCCCTCTGTTCGAAAAAAAATGTGTTTGGGATTGGAATCAGAGTTACCAACCATCTCCGTTAAAATATCGAAGATAGTTATATATTTAAGATTTTGAAGTTAATGTTTCTTTAAAAAATTAATGTTCCTTTTATATTGGAGAACGAAAACTTCATTTTTAGATATTTAACATAGTAATTACATAGGTAAACTAAATTTATGTATTTAAATACTAATAATTGGCATATTAAAGTTATAATTTAGGGGTACTCTAAATGTTTTGCAATTAAATTGAAATCCCGATTTTCGAAAAAAAAACTGATTCGAAGTTGGACAGTGCCATAAGCTCAAGTGTGATATATTTAGAATTTAAATACAAAATTTAGCTACTTCCGGTCATTTCAGGGACATAAAAGTATAATGTTACCAAGTACAGTACATGTTGAAGTATGATTTCCTAACCAAAATCTAAAATCTATATTTTAGATCTTGAATCACAAAAACGCGAATATGTCCTAAACTACAATTGGCAAAATAGACCCTATTCTTGTGAAACGATACAATTTATATTCTCAATTAACATCAGTTGCTTCCTTCTTTTTTTGTTTAAATATAAACTGAATTAGTAGATCCCAATGAGAAAATCCAACTGTTTTCCGTTGAAAGTTAGTTCCTTTTAATTTAAATGTTTATTATTATATTTTTGGTTTAGAATTAATTTTTTCGATGAAAAATTCAACTGTTTTTACTGAAAATTCGTCTCTTTGGATAGAAAATTGATCGTTTGGACTAAACATTCATCTGTTGGTGGAAAACTCGTCTTTTTTGTTCCAAGTGAATGCGTTTTTATTGATAAGTCTACTATTATATTTGTAGTTAAGAATTTATCTGTTTTGGTTACAAATTCTGCTATTTCGTTGAAAATTAAATTATTATGTTGAAAATTCAACTATTTTGTTTAAAAGTCATCTTTTTTTAAATTGAAAACGCATATATTTTTGTTGAAAGGTAATTCCTTTCATTTGAAAAGTTTACTGTTATATTTTTGGTTCATAATTTATCTCTTTTGGTTAAAAATTCTACTATTTGGTTCAAAATTCAATTATTTTTTCGAAAATTCGACCATTTCATGAGTTCATGAGTCATCTGTTTTGGTAAAAAATTCAACTGTTGTTGAGCATTCGTCTTTTTACGTAGAAAATTCAACTATTTTCTGAAAAAAGTAGTCTGTTTTGATTGAAAATTCATATTTTTTGGCAGAAAGTTAATTCTTTTTAATTGAAAAATGTATTATTATATTCTTGGTTCATAATTAATTTCTTTGGCTTAAAAATTTTAATTTGGTTGAAAATTTAATTATTTTATTAAAGATTTAACTATTTTCTTCAAAAGCTATCTTTTTTCGTTGGAAGATTTTTTTTTTATTTGAAAAGACTACTATTATATTTAGAGTTCAGAATCCATCTCTTTTGGTTAAAAATTCTGCTATTTGGTGGAAAATTTAATTTTTTTTTAAATTCAACTACATATTGTCTTAAAAAGTCCTATTTTTTGGTAAAAAATTCAACTTTTGTTGAGCATTCATCTTTTTGGTTAGAAAATTTAACTATTTTCTTAATAAAGTAATTTTTTTTTGTTTGAAAATTCATATTTTTTACTAGACTAATTTATACAAAAGTGATCTTTTTTGGTTGAAAGATAATGAACTTTTTTTGTTGAAAATTTATCTTTTGGGATTTAGGAGGCAAATATTTTCTGAAGCATACAAATTTTTAGGTTAGAAAACTCAAGTCTTTTGTCGAAAATTAATCTTTTTTGTTTGAAAATGCCACTATTTTGTTAAAAATTCAATAGGGTTCGACCGTGAAGTCTGAAATCGCTTTTACAATAATTTTCCTTATATATTTTGAAGTGTCACATAGTCCCGAAATTCGGAAGGAGTATTCAAATATTTTGCCGAAGCCTAGCTAATCGTCTCGAAAATTTGGAACGACTAGTCCATCCCCTTGTCCAACTCCAACAGTTTTTTCAGGACGACTAGACGCAATTAGTATTGAATAATTATTATTATAAGTGCTTAAAAATCAACCTGGAAGGAGCCTGAGGTTTGATTTTGATAGTTAGAGTGGCCACCCTTTTTTATTTTTTAAGTTCCTTTTCCTTATCTCAATCTTTTACAAATTTCAATTTGTTTCACGTATTTATTTCCGCTTGGTGATTAAAGAGTCTAATTTAAAATAAATTAATAACAATGTGTCTGCAATCTCATCTTATCTTGACTCAGTAATTAATCAACACGAACTTGCTTGATGAAATTTTAATCTATATATAGGAGCAATTAATCTTATTTGCAGAAAATCCATTCAGGGTAATTCCGTTATAAGCCGGGAAATATCCTCACAATCATTCTTGATATAATATAGTAATTTTCTCGTTCTGACAATTTTGTATTTAATCAATGCAATTTGAGGTCTTTAGCTTGAGATTTATTGCATACAAATGTGAAGAGAAGATCTCTCATGTATTCGTGCTGAATGATTCACAATTTTGCGTCTATTAGTGGAGCCAACCAAGACCCGTATTCGTAATCTAGTTTCAGTTTGCCTTCGGTCATCGTTGCCATACGACCCTGTCTGAGTTTGTATATGCAAACATAACATAATGTTTTTTATTAGAAAATAGATTATTACATGTTTGCTTAAGCATACATAAGCAAAAATCGAGTTGCCATTGCAGCAAAGTTGTTGGAAATGTCATCTTTTCTGTCAAGCACCATCAAGCATTAATATATTTGTGTGCGGTTCACAGAGAAGATGTACTCTCTGGTCCTGGTGCACCCGAATTGAGCCTCTCTCTCTTCCTACTCACCTATTCGGGGCGGACATATTCACACAACCCTGTTGATAGTGTGCAAAAATATAACTAATAAAGCTAAGATTGCAATATATAATTATGTACTTGCACCCACTGTGCTGTACAGCAGCGAGACCTGGACCTACAAAGAAAAGGATAAGAGTAAAGTTAAGGCGGTTGACATGCAATTCCTGTGGAATATATGCGGTAAAACGCTAATGGACAAAGTCAGTACTCAGAGGATTTTCAAAGAATGTGGTGTAGAGGAAACACTGTTTAACATATGTGAAAGAAATTTGTTGAGATGTTTTAGTTATGTTGAGAAAATGAAATGAGAACGATTGACGAAACATGTATATTCAGGTAAAGTGAATGGCAGCGTACCCAGAGGAGTCAACTATTTTTTAGGAAATTACCATTCTGTTGAAAATTGATCTTTTTTAGTTGAAAATTTAACAATTCTCAAAAAATTGTTAAATTTTCAACACAAAAACCTCTGGGCACGCTACCATTCACTTAACCTAAATTTCCAGGAATGTTTAGGGAATATTTTGTGCTATCCGGGTATTTTATTACAAATTTCATCTTTTTGGATAAAAAGCAACTGTTTGGTGGAATAATAATCTTCTTTGGTTGAGGATTCACCTATTTTGTTGAAAAATCGTCTTTTTGGTCGAATTCCACGATTTTTGGTTTAAAATTAAAATCTTTTTTTCGTTGAAGTATCTGCTATTACATTATTCGTTGAAAATTGATCTTTTTTATTTGAAAATTTTACTGCCTTGTTAAAAATGTATTGTTGGAAGGTTCACTTCATTGGTTGAAAATGTAATTATTATGTTCAAAGTTCGTTTTTTTACTGAAAATTTTCAACTGAAAATGTACATTTTCCAAGATTGGTCAAACATTGATATTTTTTAGTTGAAAATTTGTCTTCGTTTGGTAGAGAACTAATCTTTTTGTTTTAAAATTCATCTCTTTTAGCAGAAATTTTATCTTCTTTGTTTGAAATGTCACCCATTACATCTTTCTGTTGAAACTTCTTTTTTGTAGGTGCAAAATTCAACTATTTAGTTAAAAATTTAACTATTTTTTTGAAAAATTCAATATTTTCATGTCAATTGTTTTCGAAAATGGCTCAAATTGAATATCTTGGCATATAGATGGGCATTAAAAATTAAATTTTGATATGTCATTCTGATCTTTTATGTTATTAAAGATTAAAATATAAGAAAAATGAGGGAATTTTGTTTTTAGGGCACTATATTCTGGAAGCTTTTCTGTTAGTCTGGTTTTTTCGGTTATGGCTCAGATTGAAGGTTTTGACATGAAATTTGCATTCACAAATATTATTTGCTATGTCATAGTATTGATATTTTGTTATTAGTGTATGCAAAACTAGAAAAATAAGAAAGTTGGCTAATTTCAATATGTCTTGTGTAAAACGATATATCGAATGCTCGGGTTATAAAATCCAAAAAAACCGTTCTACACAAAAAGTATTGAAACAAGCCAATTTTTCACTCCAAATACTGACTTGATTCAAAACAGGAGTTGGCCCTAAGTATCTGACAAAGATGTAATTTTAGTATTTATTAAGATAATGAGATGTCCTGATTGTTCATCGCTGTACTGATTTTCTGATTTCTTGTGCTATGTCTTAATTGTTCTCCCCCGAAAACGAAAATTCGCGATTTTTATTGCGCGGACATGTGTGGAATTTTAATAATATTTAAAAAGAAAGAAAACCATCGAATTGCTTAAAAAAATTGGAATTTCTGAAAAGTACAAAAAAATAATTAACAGATTGTACTTAATTAATTGAATTCAAATGTTGACCTACAAAAAGTTATTTGTATAATTTATAAACTTACAATTGTAGGGAATGAACCTCCATTTGTATTATTTTGTTCAAAATTCAACGATTTTGTTAAAAATAGAAACGTCAATATTTTTGGTTGAAAATTCAACTGTTACATTGTTCGTTGAAAATTCAAGTACTTAGTTGACAGTGGCACTATTTTTCTAAGATTGTTTTTTTGTTGATAATTTATCATTTTAATTCGAAAACCTTCTTTTAAATTTAAAATTTAACTACTTTGTTGAAAATTCGTTTTTAATTGGTTGAAAATAAATTTCTTAACTTAAAATTTAACCACTCCATTTTGGGTAGAATTCATGTATTTTGTTGAATATTCGTATTTTTTGGTAGAAAATTGATCTTCTTAGTTGAAAATTCATTTTTTTTGTTTGTTAAAGAATCCTCATTCTAGTTGAAAATTAATTTCTTTGGTAAAAAAAATGTAACTATTTTGTTGAAAATTCATGTTTTTTGTTAAAAATTCATCTTTTTTTGGAAGAAAATTAATCTTATTGATTAAAAATTTATCCATTTGGTTCAGATAAAATGAAAAATTGGTCAGGGAAAAGTCAGGAAATGTTAGGGAATTTCGAAATTGGTATTTTGTAGCAACCCTATTTTTTCAATAACACGCCGTGGAAATTAGAAGTTGAAGGGGGTGAGAAGTGTGATAACGTCCTGATTTTTCGATTCTGGTTCCAACGTCCTTAAATTTCGGAAAAAAAACTTACTCTGATTGGAAGTTTTCAACTGAATAAATAATCATTTTTGACTCCGTGGTATGAAGCGCGAGACAATCACGTGTACGATTATAATTCTAGTGTAATCAATGTCATATGAATGGCCATCTGTAGATCAGCATATAATAATTGCGTAGCTGTAATATTCTGGGTTGACGGACATTTTTCAGTCACACCTTCAGCCTCGTTCGCACGCCCAACCATTCGACCGGAAATCGAATGAGTCTCCTCGTCCCTCAGCTTCCACCGATGTTGCTCGCAATTCCAATGCATAACGATAGTCAATTCAATTTGAATCATACCCAAACTCGAGGGGACAGTTAATTCCACTTGAATGACGGCTCGGCTTCGCGGGCATTTATATGATTCGTCCAAGCGCGACGAACCGTGAAGATTTGGGAAATATATATATTTTTTCACCATTATACTCTGTGAAAGAGACGAATTCACGTTAAGCTTTTGATTTATAGGTCGAGCCTGCTCAAAATTATTGAACTGGCTCGCAAATTTACAATTTTGCAATTGTAAACTAACCCATACTTAAATTTGGAAGATTCGAGAAGTTTTCCGATCTGGATGTCAAGCTTCGTTTCCGCAAAACCTTATAACGAAGGCCAAACGGAGAAGCCGTTTTATTTAGGTTTTTGTATGCATAATCCAAAGAGTAGAAAGACTCTCCAAAAATGCCGTTTTTTTAGAGAAAATTATATTTTTGTATGTAATAATCGAAAGAAAAAAATGCGCTGTATTAGCAGTACCACGATAACACCACCATCGAAGTAGTGGAGTATTCTACTATTTGTCTAAAAGGAAGTAGATCAATCAGTTGTCTTCAACGGATTTTCCTTTCATGACTTATCATGCCCAATTGCCCAATTATATATAGCAGCGTCCCTTTACCTGCAGATTTGTGTCCTTAAGGATGGTAGTTTTTCATTTTATCGTTAGGCTCGCCAAAAAACAGAACCGAGCAGATCCTCTTCCTCCGGCATGATCGGTAGAAAGCATGGTAAGTCACGAAAGCAACCGCACTTTTAGCGGCACCAGGATAACATCACCTTCACAGTAGTGGAGTATTCTACTATTTATCTAAAAAGAGAGTAAATAAAACAGTTGTATACAACGGTTTTTGCATTCGTGACTTACCATGCTTTTTACCGGCCATGCCGGAGGAAGAGGATCTGCTCGGTTCTGTTTTTGGGCGAACCTAACGATAAAATGAAAAACTACCATCCTTCAGGACCCAAATCCCCATGCAAAGAGACGCTGCTATATCTAATTTGGTATAGTGGGCAATAGGGCATGGTAAGTCACAAAAGCAAAAACCGATGCAGACAACTGTTTTATCTACTCCCTTTTTAGATAAATAGTAGAACACTCTAGTACTGCGATTGTGGCGTCATCGTGTTGCCGCTAATAGGGCGCATTTATTTATTTCGATTATAATGTACAAAATACAATTTTCTGCAAAACAACGGCCTTTACCGGGAGTCTTTCTACTCTTGAGACTATTTATTTAAAAAATTAGACTAAATGGCTTCTCTGTTTGGCTGAGTCACTTTATGAAGTCCGATTTACCGATGATTTTCCGACGACCCGTAAGGTCGCAACAGTATCATGTGCACGTGTCAAAAATAACGCCAATAGCGAATTAAAAAAAAAACGGTCTCCAATTTTGATTAATATCTTGAAAGACTTTTTAATTATTCCTTTGATTTCGTACATATGAGCAAGTCTATGGAACTTTTAACTTTTAACTGAAATAGAACATTTTGGTGGCACATCAATGGGATTTTTTTCACGAGTTAGGAGTACCATTTTGAATTAGTTTTTGGAGTAAACACAAAGTCAAGGGCTTACAGGCTTATGTAATAATGCAGACAACAAAGCGATTCGATTCTTTCAATTAAAATGCTAACTTCAAGGCTCACTACAATATTTGTGAATTTCGGCCCTGACCGTTATGGTTTTGACAATTGTACAAATACCTTTTTGTTTAAAAGTAATTACTTTTAATTATGAACAATGCTTACACGAATTGGTGAAAAAGTTATGTGCTGAAAAAATGCTTAAAGTTATTAATATTGACCTTTCTGGTGCTTATTATTATATGTTTAATAATTAAACCATAATACTATAATTCTTTAGTTTACATATTACAGGCTTTGAAGTTTTTTACTTTTTTGATACTCACTACTATCTGGCTGAGGATTCAACTATTTTGTTGAAAATTCGTTTTTTTGTTGTTGAATTCCACTATTTCTTTTTAATTAAAATTAAACGTCTTTTTTGGTTTATATATCAACTGCTTTTGTTTTGGAACTGAAACCTTTTTTTTGTTTTTGTTGAAAATTGACCTTTTTGGTTGAAAATTCAAATATTTGGTTGTAATTTCATATATTTTGTTGAAAATTTGCCTTTATTGGTAGAAAATAAACATTTAAACAAGTCTAATAAATCGCCTTTTCTGGTTGAATTCAACTGTTTTTGGTTTAAAACAAATTATTTTTTGTTTGAAATATCAAATGTTCATTATTCAAAAATTAAATCTTTTTCTGTTCAAATATTAACTATTATATTTTTGTGTTGAGAATTCAGCTTTTTTTATTAAATATTTTAAACTTGATTAAAAGTTTGAAGTTTAAGTATTCTATTTTTGCTTGCAAATGTTTTTTTTTTTTAAATTGGAAATTCAACTACTATTTGGTTGAAATATCATGTATTTTGTTGAAAATTTGTCTTTATTTGTAGAAAATAAATGTAGATTGATAATTCGTCTTTTTTGTTAGAAAATTAATCTTCTTAGCGCAAAATAATTTTATTTTGTTTGAAAATTCAAGTACTTGGTTGAAAGTTAAACTACATTGTTAAAAATTTATTTTTTTGGTTCAAGATTCATCATTCCAGTTGAGATTTCATCTCTTTGATTGAAATTTGATATTTTTAAGTTGAAAATTGAACTATTTTGTTCAAAGATCTTTTTTTTTACTTGAAATTTAATGTTTTTTTAATTTAAAATTAAATTTTTTGACTTGAAAATTCTTTTATTTTGTTGAAAATTCCTCGTTTTTGGTAGAAAATTAATCTTTTTGGTTAAAAATTCATATTTTTTGTTAAAAATTCAACTATTGGGTTGCAGATTGAACTATTTTGTTAAAATTTCGTTTTTTTTTTCAAATTAATTTTGTTAATTAAAACCTGAACTACACAATTGATGCTTGATAATTGATCTTTTTTTCAGTGTCAATGTCGCAGAGATTGTATCATTTAAGATGACTGATTTAATCAGTGAGTCAAATTGACTGATATGAAAAGTTACTTTTAACTGATTTGTCAATCGTCGAATCCGCATTATGTACATTAAACACGAAATGTCCATATAGTTTACTTCAATTAACTGAATATGACAAAATTATTGTACTATAATTGTGAGGGACATTGAGGTTAAAAGTTCCAGAGTTTAGGTGACTGGTACGGAAAATTACGAACCGTTTCTGTAACCAGTGTACATCATGTCGTTTATTTGATTGTTGGCATCCGCTGTTCCTTGCTGGATCCGCAAATACAGGACCCTGTCGGTATCTCTATATTGTATACAGGTATACTACAGTGGAGTAACGTATATAATCAATCCAAGGTGTAGATCCTGTCCTTTGTGTCTCTTGATCAGTTTGATTATTGTGATATGCTTACGGTCGTCATACGCATGAGCATGGCTATTGGCGACATTCCGCCTACCTACTGGCGTTGAAGCGTCCTCAGCCAATAGACACGGATAAATTAGAGAGCCATTAATACGTATCAAGAGCTATCCTATTCTGAATATTGTCCATGAGTAATTTGTATTTCGGTGTAGAAATTACCTGCTACAAAAATTACATCTCTGGATTCAAAAGTTAGAACTATCATCATATGGTGCACTCTAAATTCAAATCAGTCAAAAGTTATTGATTCAAGACCAGTTTTGACTGATTCAAATAATGCGGATTCGACGACTAACATATCAGTCAAAAGTGATTTTTCAAATCAGTCAGCACGAAGGAATAGTAAGGAGTGGTATCCCTGTAAGTGGGGAGTGGGACGAACAACGTCCAAGAATTCCTTAATGCGTCTCATTCACAGATTCTAACCATTCTTTCGGCGGTCTACCTCTGGGCATTCTGCTATTTACTTTACCTTTATACACTTGTTTGGTCAGTCGTTCATCTTTCATTCTTTCAAAATGTCCGAACCATCCTGATTTCTTTCCCATATGTCAACTAGTATCTCTCTTGTACCACATTCTTTGAGGATTATCTCGTTTCGGAATTTGTCCATCAGTGTTTATCCGCATATTGTGCGCAGAGGTTTAATGTCAATTGCGTTTATTTTACTCTTATCCCTTTCTTGACAGGTCCATGTCTCCGTATAGTACAGTCGATACAAATATAGAATTATGTATGCCCATTTAAGCTTCTTTTGATTTGGTTTTATTTCTGAGAATGGACCCTGCTCTACCAATAACTTTTTTACTTTCGGTTATGCGCCTATCGAACTACCCATATTTTTTCCCGTCACTAGTGAATAGGCTACCCAGATATACGTACTCATCAACTTCTTCGATTCTCTCATCATTTAGGACAATGTTGCACCTTTTTTTCTCACCTTTTCCTTCAAACATCATAATTTTTGTTTTATTTACATTAATCTTGAGGCCAACTTTCTTCATTAATTTGAGTAAAAGAGAATATGTACACAGAAAGTCAGAAGGGTTTAATGAAAACAAATTTTAATGTTTAAAAAAATAAATAAGAGGAAGGATGAAATATTTTATAACTAAAATTGAAAGGAAGAAAGACGTAGATTTTTACATCTTATTACGGTTTGAGAGAGTGATTCATGATTGAGTAAGACCTTGACAAGCGACAAATCGTTTCATTAATTTGTTTTCTGAAATATTACTTCAAAATTGACAGAAAATAAGTGGAGAGAGAAAAAGAACAAGAAATATAGAGAAAGCGCGTGCATATAATTTTATAAGAGCATATTAATAGTAGCGATAAAAGTCGTTGCGATTATAGTACACTTATTTGAATGGAAGATTTGTGTGAAAAGGGGGAAATATCCAGATAAAAGAGAGGTGCAAAAAATTATAATAGAGTAGGTGTAACAAAAGGAAAAAAATGTGAAGAAAACGACGAAATTGGGAGAAACAAAAACCACGACTTACATGTGTGAATTAAATTTTAAGTTGTAGGTGTTAGACAGTAATATGTTGATTATTCTCTACGCATTCAGTTCTGCGTCGTGGTAGAATAGCAGGCGGCAAGTTTACCGTAAGACGAGTTAATTATGACACTCTAAGGTAATTTTTATTTTTGGTGCAAGTGTTATCAAAGGTCGATTCCCTAATAATTTTATTTTATTGATTCTTTTTTGTATTTAATTTTTTGTTTTCTCCTCGTAGATTTTTATAAATGTTGTTTGGGATGCACGTGGTATTGTTTTCATCTTTTTATCCCTTTCGTGACTTAGTATTTGCAAATCATATATATATATATATACTAGATACTAGATAAAGGGGGGTAGAGGTTTGCTGGGCTTAGAGTATCTTCATCGAAGAACGGTTCTGGCTACAGCCTGCTCAGTTTTGGATAGCACAGATTCTCTTATGCGATTCGTACATCAACATGAAGTCGTCAATGCTGCGGCGTTTCTATACCGTACCGCAGATAGCGCAGCAGAGGAGCTTGGTCTCCCATTTGATTGTAGCGACACTACACATGGTCTAGCATCACTAAAACCTTTGGTGCTCAAAATTCGTGTACAGAAAGCAGACAATTCGCTTCTGCTAAAATAAGACGCTCAAAAGTCCCTTCATGGTAAATTCTACGGCACTATACGTAGACAAGAGCTATCGACGGGTTGACCTAACATGTTTCTCAAGTCTGTTGAATTGAGATCGGAGACTGAGGGATTTCTTTTTGCCTGTCAAGACGGCGTTGAAGACACCTTAGTTTACCGCGAGCGCATAATGAATGTACCTGTAGTCGATACCAACTGCTAAACGTGCAAGCAAGAGCCAAATACACTTGAACATGTTCTCAGGGAATGCATACAATACCCATGCTACGGGCACATAGAGAGACACAATGCGGCTCTAAAAGTATTATATTACCATCTTCGGTACTTCTATGGTGTTGATCTAATGCCCGTCTTGCCATACGCCCAGGGGTAACTCAAATCCGTCGTGGAGAATGATCAGTGTAAGATCTACTAGAATTTCTCATTCTCCACCACTCAACGTATCAGTACTACAAAGCCTGATATTGTCCTCCAAGATCTAAAGACGAAGATTATTTACGTGATTGAATTCTCGGCACCAGCCGATGGTAATATCACGACAAAAGAGGAAGAAAAACGCGCGAAATATCCCGTGAGTCAATTGCGAGCCGGATGGAAAAATCTGTTCTCCTGGGATTCACTTCATCCGGTCCGCTGACACTGTTCCTAATAACATTCTGCAAAGATTGGTAGCTCTAAAAAAGTATCCAGAGGTGGAACCTTCATCTCCAACTGTGCCGTCTACCACGTAAGGTCATCCACGGCAAGAGACCAGACTTCAAAGAACAGTATTGTACAAAGTCTCTTGCGTAAATTTCCCGATCTTGCTTACCTTCTAGGATAGAAGTAGCAGGAGTGGATGACGTACACGTTCTAGTTGCATCGGGATTGGTTGTTTCAAAGAACCATGATCGTAGCTTCTGGAGCCTACATCTTCCCTGATATAATACAATAATAATATTACATATATTTGAATATTAAATAGAAATAAAAATGCAACTCTAAAAAAAACGCCATGGACATATTGAGCTGTAATCATCTTAAGCCTGAGATATTGATTTTTATTATAATTCTTGAAAAAACAACAAAAATGACAGGTTTTTAAATGTTTCCAACAAAATCTCTTCTGATTTCGTTTAGAGAAATTTATCTCTAATTTTCTAAGATGAGTACAAAAAATTTCAACTTTTAATGATTCTAATTTTACTGTTATTGACTATATTGAAGTGCCCTAAGAAGTATGCGAAACAAAATTTTACATCCATAATAAGTGGCGAGTTCCTTTCATTCGAACAGAACTTATCATTGTATGAAACAAAAACCCTTCGAAATTTGTGAGAAAATATTTCAGTTACCTAAAAAAACTAACTTTATATCGTCTAAGTACGCGGTTAAAAAAGAACAATGTTGGGAGTTTATTGAAATTTCGAGAACTTTTGAATTACAAATGTAACCTAAATTTTAGATACTGGTAACTGAAAGTGATTTGTATGCTCTCCTCAGTAAAAGTATATTTATGGAAATACTTTTTAGTCTACATTTTATGAGTGAAAATAGTATCTTTATTTCATTTCCCTAAACAAACTACATATTTTTGATCATGTACGGTGAGCCTTAACCAACTTTGACCGAAAAAGCATTCTAGTTAGATGATATTTATTGGATACTGTTTTATGTTGCCATAAAAGTATTCATGTGAACATAAAATATTTCCGTCTCGCTTTAATCTTGTTTAATCCTATGGTGACTTCTGTCGATAAATTCATTGATCGACCAGAAATAAAGAAGTCAAAACCTTTTCTTTTGAATTTAGGGTTGACAATTTCAAAACAAGCATTTGTCACTGTTAGTCTGGGACCCGAAGAGGAGAGTTTGTGTCCATTTTAGGCCCGTATGATTGGATGATTGATTCTTGTGCAGAATGTTCTCCAGATTCCGAATATATCGGGTGCACATAGCAAGTTTTCGGTAGTTTTATTCATATTTGACATTTTCTGTATTTGAATAAAAAATGTTATAACTCTGAAAGTTATAAACGTTTTTAAAATATTTTTTCATAATCATTTGAATAAGTTTTTATGAAAATCCATTTCTACAGTGTATTTTTGATCATTTCACAATTTTCTTAAATCAAATAGTACTCGCCGAGAGGAAGAAAATTTTTGTTGAAATTTTCTCAATTGGGCTATTACTTTCATTTTTACAAAATTCAAAATAAATACAAACTTTTTACGTTCCGTGTGTACAAGTGTTAGTAACATCATTGAATCGTGATAGCGGGGGGCTTGGAAGCTGCAAATTTGAAACCTTGACTGAACCCTCACACACAGGCGCGCACAGGCAAACATGCTACTAAATAGAATTTACATCATACCTCAATCCAAAATTCGACTTTTGGTGCCTGAGGAGCGGGTCGAAAATCGAGGTTTCTACCATAGGGATAAAAGTGACAGATCAATGTAAATGGCGTTGTTTTTCTGTCCAGACGCGCATTAGGTATTTCAGGTAGGGTGGCGGGAATCCAAGATATCACATAAGGGTTTTCTTAGAACCGTCTACAACAGACATACGGCGTTGATATTTAAAAAGTTAATTTCAATTCGTATTCTATGGCCCTCGAAGTAAACCTTTTTACAATTTTGTGACATTTTATGATTTTCTTTGAATGTGTTTACACTTTAAGAAAATTTTCACACCTGTTTAATATAAAGTTTATTATATTTTTTCCCATCTTTTCAAGAGCTCCAGACCAATAAGTAGTCAACTACACATTTTCGAAATTTCTCCTTATTCTGAAAATTCAGTATTTGACAACGTTCCGACAAGAAACGTCGGCCCCGTGCAAGTTCGGTTTCATTTGTTTTCTTCAAATGCAAATTGGTTCAAAATGGAACACAGTGGTTTATCATTAAAAACGTTTAAAGCATATAATTATTATCAGTTATGGATAATCTGTCAAAGGGTACAACACGATGAAATTAAGAGGACAGAGAATGGCCGTGAAAGGAAAAGAAAGATGAAGAAAATGGACAGCTTCAATGCATATGGTTAATTCCGAAGACTTGGATACTAATCATAGTGATTCTGTGAATAGCATAACATCGACTTCTACTGGCAGTGAATCAGTGACTACATGTGATCCGATTAATTCAGATGCTTCGATTTGTGCAGAATCCATACATCAAGGTGGGAACGGTGATAAAAGGATAAAAGGAAGCAGAAACCTTTATCAGAATCTTTAAGTATTTTCAGGGCAATTTTTTAAAGAAGCAAGACTCTTAGAAAATTCTTTGGACTTTCTTGAAGGAAATATATATTTCACTGAAATTACCAATGATGCCATAAAAACATTTACATTTTTGGAGTCTGTTAGAAACAGAGACATTGAAAGAATTATAAAAGAGAAGTACGGTACAGGTGTAACATTCTCATTGTCCAAGGATCCAAGAAAACCTAGAAGTTTTCCATACCTTGCAAATGAAGGATGACATTTTTAAACCCAGAGAAGACATGAAAGATTGCGGGCGGAATATTCGACGGGTTCTTTTGCATTACGTGGACCCTGGTTTGGATTTTCATATGGACTAAGACCATCCTCGTCACCTTTGTTTGGTCTTAAAGAAAACTTTTTTGATACACACTATAATACCGAAAATACTTCATCAGACAGTGATCATGAGGAAGAGGCCACGCAATCAAATTTTATTCAAAATACGTGGTTGAAAATTAATTGCATATTTCAAATATTATTGTAAGCACTGCACAATGCTATAAAGCGCACACCAATAAACACCAGGACCGGCATGACGGTTTATGCAGCCTGTAAAACTAAAAGTCTTATAAATAGTTTAAATAGAACTGGCATAAGTGCCAGTTATTCGGAAGTAAGAAGATTTCATAATGACTTGGGTGCATTTACCATAGAATACACTGCACACGGTATGGCGGTGCCCTCTCATTTCGATCCAGACTGCCATACAACCGCCGCAATGGACAACTTTGATCACAACGGGGAATCATTGTCAGGAATGAATAGAACCCATGATAGAGTTTCTGTTTTGTTTCAAGAAAAGCCAGTACAAGAAGTGCGGAAGCCAAATGTCAGCGAAACCGGAGTCGACCATCGTTACACTGTTATTAAACAAAAATTAAACTGTCAACATTTATTACCATTTTAAAAGTATACTGGACCAATCTTGTTACACTTTTTATGAGTTAGAAACAAAAAATTTGGCTTTAAACTTAGGTAGAATTGGAACTTCTGAACAGTACATTATTTCCGGCCAAAAATCACATCAACCCGTTCCATCATCTTCACCTTTTAACTCTAGTGTCACTGAGGATAACTGACGAAAACAAATGGTTGGTTTCTTTCCCATTTTGCCCTATCCTGCTGCGGATTATGTAACTGTATATACGGTATTGTGCAATTTTTAATATGTCTTAAACTATTAAAACAAGAACACTTTGCAAATTTCATCAACGAAGGTGTCTACAAAATTGCGAGACACATTAAACTTCTGCGAGGAAAGGAATTCAAGAAGTTACTGATACTGTTGGGTGGGTTTTTACATGGCCAAAATTGTTTTGGCTTGTATAGGAAAATATTTAGGTGGCAGTGGCTTGATAAATATTTTCATTGATCTAGGCATTTTTGGTCCTGTAGTTGTTGAGCAAGTTTTGAACGGATCTCATTATGCGAGGTCATTCAAAGGGTTTTGCATGCTTTATGAATTTTGAGCCGATTATTATCAGAAGCGTTTTTTTGCCGAAAATGAAACTCAAGATTATCAGGATCAGCTGGACCGATTGAAAATAATGCAAGACAATTTCAGCGAAATTGATTTGGATGCGTGCAAGGCAGCCTTGAACGAGTTCCTAAAAAGTTGTAGTGGAATAGTTCACGATTTGAAACAATTTATCGCATGGAGGTCCGAGGAATAAAGTATATTCAAATACTGGAATAACGCGCTCATTCTCATAATTCTTGTACGTAACCTTGTCAGGAGTGATGCACATACAGTGGGGTACAGTTTATTTGGAGGATACCCTTAGCCTTGGCAAAACTTTCCGGAACCATATCAGAAATTTAAGGAAGAACGTTTCTCCATTAAAACATGGTCTATTCCTTGCATGCCAAACAGTCCTGATTTAAAGCTGAAACAAACAATTAATAAAGAACAAGAAGGACCTTCAGGTATAACAGATTTTACAAAAACGAAAGAGTTTGTCGCGTTGTGGAATATCGTTTATCGCAAAGTTCAATATGTTTCCAATTTGCAGAGAGATTTGACGTTTTATAAAAATTACTTGATTGAACTTGAAGTACATCACGATAGCTCGCCATATTTTGCAGCAAACCCGAAAAAATTATACAGGAGGTGACCACGTACGTAAAAGAGAAGGTGAATCTTTTTCAACCAGGTTCTCAAATATTGAAAAACATTGTCACACAGCAAATAGTGCAACCACAAAGTATAGTCAATGCTCCATTGCATATCTTTGAAAAGGGGTGTGAATCGTTAGAAAAATTTCACACCGAAAGAATTGTAAACGGCACAGGGAGTATCTCGGCGACGGTTCCTCGTGTTAATCTGCAGTCATTTACATCTGCCAAGCAAGCGGAGTCACTGGGAAAGAAGAAGAACAAATGCCAGCAGAAAACACAGAAGGCAGTAGATTAAGCGAGAGACTGTTGCTACCCCATGAAAAACTTGCTGTCTTTTGAATTAGGTAATGAAGATCCATTATTTGATGCAAGTGGATTCTTAAAAAAAGGAAGTAATAAATGTATGTTAACGAATAAGTTGGAAAAAATTGCAGCGAAAAACATTTCCCCCGAATCAATGGACATTTCCTTTACGTGTTTGATTGTCGATGTCATGTTACTGTGTCGCAAGTTCAACTGGAAGAATTTGACAACCTTCAAAGATTTTTCCAGAATTTTCTGTATTGCAGTAACAGAAAATATGAATCACAAAGTAAGCAGAGTCGACTTCATCTTCGATTCGTACCTGCAGTTCTCTCCTAAAACAATCGAGAGAAATCGTCGCCGAAACTCAAAAAGTGTTTCCATTCATAACATTGATGAAGATGTCAAATTCCCTCCGTCACCAGAGAAGTTTTGGCCTCCAAGCGACAATAAGATAAACTTGCAATTATTTCTTCCCAAGTATATCCTGAACAATAGCAGAAATCTGTGGCCTGCTTCGGAAATAATTTGTAATGCTACGAATTTAATGCAGTGCTCTTCATCTGAAAGAATTGCAATTCTGCATACTCTTCAACGTACTGATTTTGAAGAATCTAACA
The DNA here is from genome assembly GCA_011634705.1 of Andricus grossulariae. Taxonomy (NCBI): domain Eukaryota; kingdom Metazoa; phylum Arthropoda; class Insecta; order Hymenoptera; family Cynipidae; genus Andricus; species Andricus grossulariae. Next base: position 207,899,524 of record JAABKJ010007545.1, read on the forward strand.
TCCGAATTCTGTCGCATATTTGTCACGCAGCCGACGATGGATTTGAAAATGTCATTCTTCTTTGCTCTGATACTGACGTTGTGGTTTTAGTTATTGCTCACAGGGAATCGTTTCAACAAAAAGGCCTAAAAGTAAGTAAATTCTTTACATTTCAAGTTTCATTGACCTACTAACCATTGGGAAAATAATTGTATTTATATACACTTCTCAAAAAGACATTATGGTAAAATTTGAAGTAGATCGATCAATATCAGTATTTCGCTTAATGATTAGGATCTTCTTTTAATGTTATCCCTAGACATACCGTAGAGTTAAACTTGGTGAAAAGAAGACGCAAAAAAGGGGCGAAATTTCAAACAATTATTGTACTTACCAATCAATTTAAAAAAATTGTAAAAAACAAAATCTTTGTAAATAGCACTAGAATTGTTTAAAATGTCATAAACAATGAAGGAAAAAATATTTTAACTACATATTTCCACATTTTTACGATTTTGCGTCTTTATTTTCACCAAGTTTGGTTCTAGCGCGGAATATATCGCTAAAGTGAAATAAATATTCTAACAAATAAAAATACATTTATTGTTTACGTGTTTTTTCACATTGTGCGCATCGTCTCGGCTTACGTTTTCAATTAATTCTCAAAAGTAAGGAAGATCCTATTTTTATATTCACAGGGCTTTTAGAGGACATTGTAAGCTATAGATAAAAAAAAGCAATAAATATAAAAAATGGGCTTTTTTCAAAAAATCAATTTCAAAATTTGTTTTAGAAGACTCGAAATAGTTGCTGAATTGAAAAAAAATCTGACGGCTGCGCGGGAACATTCTCATCGCGCGCGCTCGGTCTTTGTATTTCACCCAAATTTGTGCGCGAGCCTTTTCAAATTAAAGATCAAAGCATCGACAAATTTTTTTTGATGATTGTGAATTCGCTTTTGATAAAGCTCCTTCGGCTTTAGCGAACACATTCTAATCACATACCTCGTGCTTCGCACACGATTTGATCGAAAATGCGAACTTTTCTACATTACGTTCAACTCTATTATATCAAATGTATATCATATTTATTTCTTTACCTCGGTCTGGGGCTGCTTATTCAGATATTACAAAATGAAGTATACATTTTATTTTTGATTATTACTTTGATATTTGTTCCTTGTTTTGCATTATGCATTGGTATTGAGACATAAGTATTTTCATTGTCTTGTTTTCCTAATTAAGAAAAGTGCGTATCCTATAAAAAAAATTTATTATTAAATATTTTATTACAACTTGTGTTAAATAAAATGTTATTGTAGCTCGTGTTCTTTTTCCTAAGAGTTAATTTTTTTTATTTTCAATATATTCTTATAACAAGAGTTTATAACAAATTTGTATACATTTGTTGGTTAAACAACTTTTGTCTTTTCATTTTTTCCGTCTCTTGTGTCGTTTTTCCAAAAATTTAATTTTTTTATTTTCAATCTTATTTTTTACGATTAAAAGGAAATCTACTCGTCCTATCTAAAAATTATTAATGAAAAATTTATTGCTCCTTTTTGGGTGGAGAACTTTTGTGTATCAATTTTTATTCGTACTTTTTGTTGTTTTTAAAAAAATTTAATTTTTTTATTTTCAATGTTTTTTACGAACAAAACAAAAACTACGAATCCTATCCAAAAATGATTGACAACAAATTTTTTGTTCTTTTTTTGGTGAGCAGCTTTTGTTTTATTATTATTTTTTCGCAGTTTGTGTCGTTTGTCCAAAAATTTAATTTTTCATTTTTGAAGTTTTCTCATTGATAAAACAAAAACTACGTGTTCTACAAAAAAGTGATTCATGACAAATTTATAGATATTTCTTGGGTTCACAATTTTTGTTGATTTATTTTTTTCGTATCTTGCATAGTTTGACCGCAAAATTGAATTTTTGATTTTTGATTATTTCTTGTGCGATCAAAATTTGAATGTTCTATTTTTCGAAGAAAAATTCAGAAAGTTATTATAATAATTTTGTGGGGCTTTCAAGAAGTAACGTTTTTGACCTTCTCATTAGGATCAGATTGTAAAAATATTTCTTCAAAACTGCTCGTTATTATGAGTAAATAAAAAATGCATATATTAATATCATTGAAATTACCAAAGTTATGAAAGTTAAATAAAGGATCAAAATTTTAAATTTTGAGTACGTACTAAGTTTTTTTCAGTTTTTCAAAGTGGAATGCCTATATTACACAAACTAAGAAAGGCTTGTACGTCATTTTCACCGATGCTGTCGTATTTGTGAATTTTTTGTAATAAATAATAACAACCATTTTCATGACAGAAATTGTGGATGTAATTAGGATCCGATCAGACGACAAGATTTATACCGAGGCACACATTCTCCGCTGCTTACGAAATTGACGTACGTCGTGTATTACTTCCAGTCCATCATCTTGCTAGCTCGGATTATACCAGCAAAGTTGGGACAAAATATGCTGGACTTGTTTCTAAACCCGAACATTATTTAAGAAACTTTGGTCTAGATGAGATACTGAAAGTTGCGTATCTTCTGGCCTTATGTTATATTCATATACTTCATATTCCTTTATTTCTTTCAAATTTGCTCTTTGAAAAATGCTTCATACCTTGTAAAAGTTGTTCTATCTGTATCCAAAAACGTTGAAAGCAAAACCTTCGATCAATTACGGTTTCCGATGTACCATTTCAGTAACACTGGGAGTCATGACCTGCCTCAGCCAGTGCTTCTATCCGTTTGCACATACTATAAGCATGTTATAACACGAACATCCAACTCACCTGCCTTAAGTCATCAGTTAAATCCATTGTTATTCGGTTATTACGAACAAAATGGATGTCTATTTCCTACGAAAAATATCAAACTGTTTCAGTCAACTTCTGGGCTGATTCCAAGATGTACGTGCCAAACCTGCAGTCGTATAACTTTTGCATGCTATGCTGCAGGAATACCGTGTTGCTCATTTTCTCTTTGCAGCAATAATGATTTATGCAAAAGCTTTTTCACGCAAAGACAACACCAAATTGAAAAGAAAAGTTTAATGAAAGAACAAGAACTGACGAGTGGCAAGGTACTGCGCCAGTACTATTTCCAATACTGGCATTGTAACAAAAGGCAATACGACTGGAAGTCGATCCATTCATATTGGCCTAGTACCGAGCATTCAGTAAAGCAGGTCTGAACCAGTACCGCTTCTAGTACTGAATCCGTACCACTTCAAATAGTAGCAAGTCAGTATCAGTGCTGGACTACTGTACTTGTGTGGTAACGAAGCAGTATTATGCTAACTCCCAGCCGCGTTACCTTTCGTACCAATGCCAACACCGGCGCGGGTGTGTTTTCAAAAATGTATGTAACTATGTAGTATGTAATATCAATCGATATTAGCAACTTCCATCTAGAATGGTAAATGTTTAACATTCAATGTTTTGAGCCTTCCAGAAATGTTGAAGTGATCTCTGACGATTTTCTATACATCGAAGTTTCCAGAAGGTCCAACGTATGACGTGTGGTCCCGATACGCTTTCTGATTCTAGATACATCGACGCAGTTAATCTTAATGACCGCTCATTCTAATTACCCCTAATCTATTGAGATTCTAGAAAGATCGATTGAAGATTCTGTAAGGTTGGTTGCACGCGGGGCTGTTGCCTGCATCAAATTTATAGAACCATCGGCGTCGATATGTGATTTCTACATAAATTTTAGAAAGATCGATTGATTCAAGTATGTATAATGCAGCTGTCAAATTTAAGCAAGTTAACTTCATAAACAATATTCAAATTGTTTAAATAATTTTCTTCAATAATGAGGGTTTCGCATGGAGAAAGGAATAAGATTGTCGTTTCAGATACAAGTGTTCACCAAACGCTATTCTAGCTATATTTACAATGTGATCCCTGAGACTTGAGCTATCTTACGGTCTAAATTTTGATATTCATGATCTATCAAAATGCCTTTATGTATTTATTAGAAACACACACAATTAATATTTCTAAGCCTTAGCTAAACTTCAAGATATTATTTTTATTCTTTTTCAATTTTACTCAAATTATTTGCTGATAAATGCAATTTAATAATTGTACACTTTTTATTTCTCTCTCTATAATATAAGATTGAAAATACGCTCTATAGTCTTTCGCAACAGTGTCTTTCCTGTGCGGACGATTCGATCAATATCACACTAAATGATTATTTTAGTATAGGCTATCGTCTTTAATTTTCAATTTTAAGAAATTGTATGTTCGGTGTCTGCAAAGCAAAGACGTTTTTCGTTATTTAGTGCTCAGTGACAAATTCTAATTATTACTATTCAAAAGTAAACAATATTTATAAAAAATTCTATTCTTCTATCTAATCTGCTTAATAGCCCTATTCATAGATTTTATTATTATGACCTGAATTAGATGAAGAGTTGTCACGTAGACTCTACTCTTAGTGCGCACACAAAAGGTTGCCTGAGTCGAGGAATCCTAGGACTACAGGTGTTTCTATACCTGCTCGGAAAAGAGACTCGAAAGGTTCTCAAAATGAACGTTTAAGTTTTCAAATCTGGATTTTTCCAGTTACTGGAGTTTTCTCCTCAATGGGTTTATTATATGGTTTAACTTCCCTCTTTACCTTTGAAATATTCTCAGGGCTTACTTCTTAAGCTTATCTGCTTTCTTAATCAGGTACAAAGCCTAAACTTTTCTGCTTATTAGAAGCTAAGGAATTGACAAGTAAGTTGTAAAATTATAAAACTCAACTACTTAGACCAGTTTGCACGTGATTGCGTGCTCTGCTCGTCTGTTGGAATTTGTTTAATTTATACTCAAAATATTTTCTCTTAAGATTAATGGGCACTTTGCCAAAATATTAAGATTTTTATCTTTTAAAAGAAGTAGTCGGAATATATCCCGTAGGAAAAGAAAGTTCGCGTCTCAAGCGGCATACACAACACTCAGAAAGATGATCTCTTTTGAACCAGATTGAGAAGATAAATTCGGTCTGCTCCTAGAGGATCTTTCCTCTAGGGAGAAAAGTTGTGGATTTAGGATTCTACGCCTAAGGACTAAAAATTTCCCAAGAAAATTCTTCAAGAGAGGTACAAGGCAATACAAGAGAAAAGAGTCTCTTGCAGGCTAGGTCAACTCCCATGGGCAAAAACGGCAAATTCACGAACTAGGGCGCGCGGTGCGAGAGGCATTAAGGGGTACAGAAGTAGTTCACTGCCCGACACAGATGGCGTTAGCTTAGTTCTGAATTCGGGGTGCGGTGTGCAGCAGGAGCAATGGCAATATTGTTTGACAGCGTCCCAAACAGTGTTGTTATTGATTATTGAAAAATGGGTCAATTGGATAGAAAAAATGTGTTGTTCTAAATTGCAATTGCAAAAATGTATCCGACAGAGAGGTTATTGGCCATAAGTTCCCGGCAAATCGCTCAGTAGGATTGCAACGGGTGGAAAGTACGGGAAACAAAGCTTTGCGAAGCCAGCCGTACGATATCATAACCTCAAAACGGTATTTCATTTGCATCATGCAAAATGCATTTGTGTCATGCATTTATTTCAAATAAATGCAAAATAAAGCAAGTAAAAAATTTTAAATAACGATTGAAATTAAAATAAACTATCATTTATCATTTCACGTTATTTATTTGCTTCATTTTGCATTTACTATCTCCCTTTTCCTTAAAATAAGAAAATTCTGGCGCACACAAGAGTAATGTATACATGTACATGTGCACTAACACATGGACGCTGACTTAGTTTCCCTGCCAGACACAGATGGCGCTAAAAACGAAACCATTTTTCCCCCACATAGTCCACCTAGCCTGGTCTCTTGCTTTCCTTGAGGTACTCCCCAAGAACTGTTGCGTCTGCCACGCGACACCCCAACTGCCTAGGGATGGGCGATTCTGAATCGATTCTTCAAAAATCGATCTTTTTCACTCAAAAGATCGATCTTTTGAATCGATTCTTTGCGAGTCGATTTTTCATTATTTTTGAATTTAAAAAATTTTTAATTGTAAATTTAAAAAAGAGAACAGAAGATATTAACCGATTTCAAATTTTTTTTCTTGACTTTTTTTGGATGTCGACCCGCAAATTTTTATCGCCCAGCTCAAACGATTCGATTAATTTTAGAATTTTTACTTCGCTCTACTGAAGAGTTTTGTTTTAAATTTACATTGAAAGTATTAATTATAGTAAGGAAAAAATGACAAATCTTGGAAAAAAATATTTATGAGAACGATGTTTCTGACTTTTTTATATCACTGTGAATGGATTTCCAACGACCTAAGTATATTCAATTTTTTAAAATAAATACTTGAATGGCAGAAATCATTGAAAAACTATTGAAAATTATTTAAAAATATAACATTTCTTATAAAAAGGTTGTTTATTCTTTTCGACATGTAAAAATAATGTTTAATCTTTCCCCTATTTTCCCCTTTTTCATGAGAAAATTATCCTATTTTCCCTTTTTTGAGCTCCTTTTGCGCTGTGATCCCTGACATTGCTATACCTTACAATTTTTCTCGTTTTTAGGGAAGTGAGAGGAAATTAAGGAGGGGAAGGAAGGGAATGTGAGGTGAAAATAGAGGAGGGGAAATAGGAGGAGTGAGGACAAATAAATGAAAATGAGTGGAGGGGAGATAGAGGAAGTAAGGGGACATGAGGGTAGGGGAAGTATGGGAAGAGAGGGGAAATAAGGGAAGGGAAGTTGGAGAAGTGAAGGGAAATGAGTAGAAATAAGTGGAGGGGAAATCAAGGATGTGAGGATAAATCAGAGGAGGGAAAGTAGAGGTACTGAGGGGAAATTGGCGGTGAAAAAGTAGTAGAAATGAGAGGAAATGAGTGGAGGGGAAATAAGGAGAGCGGGAATAGAGAAAATAAAGCAAGGGAAAGTGGGAGAACTGAAGGGAAATTAGTAGAAATGAGTGGAGGGGAAATAGAGGATGTGAGAGAAAATAAAGGGAGGGAAAGTAGAGGAAGTGAGGGGATATAAGGGGAGGGGATGTAGGAGTAGTAAGGGGAAATGAGTGCAGGGAAAGTAGAGGAAGTGAGGGTAAATGAGTATAGGGAAAGTAGAGGAAGTGAAGGAAATTGAGGAGAGCGGAAATAAGTGGAAATTATGAGAGGGGAAGTATGAAAAGTGTAGGGAAATGAGTAGAAATGAGAGAAGTGGAAATAGAGGATGTGAGGGGAAATGAGGGGAGGGAAAGTAGAGGAAGTGAGGGGATATACGGGGAGGGGAAGTGAGAGAAGTAAGGGGAAATGAGTGAAGGGGAAGTACAGGAAGTGGGGGTAAACGGGGATGGGGGAAGTAGAGGAAGTGAGGGGAAATGAGGAGAGGGGCAATTAGGGGAAATTATGGGAGGGGAAATATGAAAAGTGTAGGGAAATGAGTAGAAATAAGATAAGAGGAAATAGAAGAAGTGAGGGGCAAATATGGAAGGAAAATTAGGGGAAATGTGGGAAAATAAAGAGAGGGGAAGTATGTAGGAGAAGTGAGGAAAATTAGTGGAGGGGAAATAGAGGAAGTGAGGGAAAATAGGGTAAATGAGTAGAGGGGAAATAAAGAAGTTTTTTTTTTTTTAAACTCATCTCTTTGGTTGAAAAGGTAACAATCTTCTTGAAAATTTGTTTTCAATTTTGCTTGAAACTTAAATTTTTTATCTGAAAATTTATCTATTCCATTTTTTGTTGAAAACTGATCTTTTTTAGTTAAAAAATTCAAATACTTGGTTCAAATTTCAGGTATTTTGTTATAAATTCGTCTTTATTAGTAGAAAATATATCTCGATTGAGAATTCGTCTTTTTTGTTTGAATTCAACTGTTTTTTGTTGTTGTTTTTTTTATTAAAAATTAGAATTTTCTTTTGCCGAAATATCAACTGTTTGTTCATTTGAAATGAAATAATCCATTTTTGGTTGAAAACTGATCTTTTTTAGTTGCAAATACAATTGTTTGGTAAAAACTTATGTTTTGTTAAAAATTCGTCTTTTTGGGTAGAAAATTAATCTTGTTTGTTGAAAATTCATTTCATTTTTGTTTTGAAAATTAATTTTTTAACTAAAAATTTAACTATTCTATTTTTAATTGAAAATCAATCTTTTTTAGTTGAAATTTCAACTATTTGATTGAGTCTTCAACTCTTTTGTGGATTTTTGTTGCTGTAAATGCATCATTTTAGTTTAAAAATTCATCTCTTTGATGATAAATTGAACTACTTCGTAGAAAAAAAAAAGTTATTTTTAATTGAAAATTTATTTTTTTATTTGAAAATTCAACTATTTAATTCAAAACTTATGTATTTTGTTGCAAAATCGTCTTTTTGGTAGAAATTAATTCTGGTTTTGTTAATGATTCACCTATTTTGTTGAAAATTCGTCGTTTTTGGTTGAATGCAACTATTTTGTATTTCAAATTAAATCTTTTTTGGTTACAATATCAACTATTACATGGCTCGTTTTAAAATTCAACTGCGTGGTTGAAATTGAAACTACTGTGTTAAAAAATAAATTCTCAAGGATAAACCTCTTTGATTGAAAAAATAACTTATTTGTTGAAAATTCGTTTTTTATTTGGTTAAAAATTAATTTTTTTTCATCTGCAAATTTAACTATTCCATTTTTGGTTGTAAATTTATTCTTTACAAGTTGAAAATGCAACTATTTAGTAAAAAATTCCTATATTTTGTTTTAAATTTATTTTTTAAACTGAAAATTTGACGATTCCATTTTTGGTTGAGAATTGAGAACTTCTTTTTATTTAAAATTTCAACTATTTCATTGAAAGTTCATCTTTCTTGGTTGAAAATTAACTTGCTGGATGAAAATTCATCTTATCAGGTTCAAAAGTCAACTGTTTTCTAAAAAATTCCATTTCTTAACTTGAAAACTTAACTCTCGTTATAAAAATTCGTCTTTTTGGGTACAAAGTTAATCTTCTTTGTTGAAAATTCATTCTTTTTAGGAGGATTCATTTTTTTAACAGTTATTTTGTATAATGAAAATTAAACTATTCCATTTTTGGTTGAAAATTCGTCTTTTGGTGGAAAATTAATCTTCTTGATCGAAAATTCATCTTTGTAGATTAAAAATTCAGCTATTTGGATAAAAATTCAACTGTTTTGTTGAAAAACCATCCTTCTGAACGTCCCCTTAAGAGCAAAAATGGTATTCTATGACGCCAAAATATTCCAACCCTCCCGGAATGTATTTCTTGTCCGCCTCCTTATTTTGAAAGTAAAGAAGATATCTCTCTGAAATTGTGTGACACACTAGAAAATCTATCAGGAAACTGCTGTCTGGTCTATCTGAGATTTTGTTTTGTTTAAATCGGCCAGACCAGATTTTCTGCCGTTTCCCGAAATTTCAGAGAGTTATCTTGTTTGGTTTGAAAATAAGAGGGCGGACAAGAAATACAATATCTGAATTTGAAAATTTAATCATCAGTTTTCTTAAATTCAGATCAATGTTACTTGCATCCAAATAAACTTTTGCTTAATTTAAGTTCACTTTTATTTTTTAGATCAACAAAATTTTAAGGAGTGACACTTTTATATATTATTTTGTACTGTGTAAGGCTCATTTTTTCAAAAAATAATTCCTGATTTTTTTCTGCGAAATAAATATTTCATAGAAATATTTTATTTTGTGTAAATATAAAGCAATATTTAATTTTAAACTTGAAAATGTAATTTTTTTTTAAGGGATTACAACTGCACAGTAAAAAGAGTACCTAATTAGGTTTAAAACAATTTTTTGCAGCATAAAGAGTTCAAATTGTATTCTGAATTAGTCAATTTCAAATGGAAGCATTCAAAATTAAACAATTTTCATATACAGTCCTTTAGGAATTAAGAAATAAAAATAGCAAGTAGTTATTCAATGAATAATTAAAAAAAAAACTTGTAAAAACTAAGAAGATATAAGTTGCGATGATTTAAAGTTAAACAATAGTTAATGTGCATTTCAAATTAAGTGTTCTCGATTTAAAATTTAAAATGGATCTGAAACTCTACAAAAGTGAACATTTAAAATTAAACCAAATTGCGTTTCAACAAAAAGACATTTTACAAATTTCAAAATTTTGTAAATGAAAATGTTCAAATATCAAAAATTTAAATAGAACTGTTAAAATTTGAAGGGTTTCTAAACCGAATGGTCAACACTAAACCAAAAAATATATTAAAGCCCTAAAATTTGAACAATTTCACCTTAAAAGTATTTGATTTTTAAAATTTGATTGGTTTAGTAGTTTTATGGTTGCAATGGATTATAATAATACTCTAACAATAATAATAATAAATGAAAAAAATAATAATACTCTAATATCAAAAATAATAATTGAATCAGAAAGTTTTCTCATTTTAGCAAAAAGTTTACATTATCACTATCCAGAAATAAAAAAAAATTTAACGTCACTCATTTGCTTGAAGAGTTGTGGATGTTTCACCGATAAAAATAAAGATAAAAACTGAGAATTTACGTCCTCTTACTAACTTACTTCATTGATAAAAATAAAAAATGACGCTGAAAACAATGTTTCATCGCCAATATCAAATTTTAAATTAATTTTTACAAACAATTACAAGCAAGTATAATCGCAAATTCATGTTTTATTTATTGAAAACACTCAGCCAGAAATGAGAAGTTAAGCAAATGAAACGTAACAAATTATTCATTTTTTGAAAAAATCAGATAATGTTTGTTTCTGCATATTTGGAATATCAATTTAATTATCAAACTTGAGTTAATGACAAAAAATTGTTTCAACATCCATCCATAAAATAAAATGAATGAAAAAAATTTCGATTGCAGATTCATGCTTGAAATAGGTCAATCTTTTTAAACATTTAAACAATTCTTAAAATTCATAAATACTTTTCAATATTTCTTTTGCAATATATAACTTTACAAAACTTTTGAATTTTATTTTCAAAATTGAAAATATAGTAATCATGTATAACATTTTTTTTTCATATGTAAAAAATAAATTGTGAATTAATATTATTAGAACATGAACAATCAGTGAAATGAATCCAAAGTGAATATGTAAATGCATTTTCATTTTGTGAATAATTTGGGACTATTTAAAATAATTCCAAAGAATATTAAGAGATTTTGTTTCAAAAATTTGTTCAACTCTTAATATTGAAAAAAATCATTAAGATGCATTTTTAAATAGTTTTTTTTTAATATTATGAAATAAAAATCCAGGAATGTGAACACGCGGTGTGAAATATTCCAAGAGCTCAAACTTGAATTATATTTTATTTGAGTTTCATAATACTGGAGAGTGTTGTTTCTAATTTAAATTCAAAATATAAATTATAAAAAGGATAAAGTAACAAGTCTTGGACAGAAATATTACATTATACTTATAAGTGTTAAGTATTACAATTTAATTATTATTAAAGGAATTTTTAGAAGTGGAAATATTCTTGATTAAGAGGATGATTCAGAACATATAAAAATTGCTTACTTAACAAATTTGATGTTTTTAGGTCTTCTTTATACCGCCGAGAATAAATTTTCAACACTTTATTTTTTTGGTTGAAGATTCATAATTTTAGTTTAAAATTCCACTCTTTGGTTGTAAATGATCTTTTTTGTTGAAAATATTTTTGGGATGAAAATTAAACTGTTTTGTAGACAATTCGTCTTTTTGTCTTGAAAATTAAACAATTTGGTAGAAAATTAAAGTAGTTAATTGAAAATTATTTTTTCCATTGAAAATGCATATTTTCGGTTTGGAAATTAAATTGTTTCGTAGAAAATTCGAATTTGTCATTTGAAAATTTATCTCTTCTGATAAAAATTTATCTTTTTTGGTAGAAAGTTAATCTTCTTGGCTGAAAATTGAACTTTTTTTTAATTGAACTATTTGGTAGAAAATTCAACTATCTGGTTGAAAATTGAACTATTTATTTGAAAATTCAAGTGTTTCGTAGAAAACTCGAATTTTTCGTTTGAAAATTTATCTCTTTTGGTCAAAATTGATCTTTTTCGGTAAAAAAAATGCGACTGTTCGGTTGAAAATTCTTGTATTTTGTTCAAATTTCGTCTTTTTTGGTAGAAAGTTGGCTGAAAATTGAATTTTTTTAAATTGAACTATTTGGTATAAAATTCAACTATCTGGTCAAAAATTGAAATATTTATATTAAAATTTAAGTTTTTGCTAGAAAATTAACTTTCTTGTTGAAAATTCAGCGTCTTGTAGAAAATTCGTCGTTTTTGCTTAAAAATTTAACACTTTAGTTGAAAATTCATGTATTTAGTTGAACATTCGTTTTTTTTTTTTTTTAATAATTTTCTTAGTGAAAAAGTTATATTTTTTATTCAAAATTTGTCTTTTCCCTTTTTCCACTTAACTACGAACTGAATTAATAGAATTCAATCAGAAAATCCAACTATTTTTCGTGAAAGGCCATTCTTTTCAATCGAAGTCTTCTATTAATTTTCGTTTAAGTATTCATTTTTTTTTTAAATTTTATTATATGTTTCGAAACTGAATTTCTTTACTGAAAATTCAACAATTTTGTCAAAAAGTCATACATCTTAGTCGCAAATTCAACTGTTTTTTAGAAAATGTTTGTATTTTTTGAAAATTCGTCTTTTCCAGTAGAAAAACAATTTCTTTGGTTAAAAATGCAACTAATTAGTAATTAATTAATTCTCTTAGTTTGAGGATTCGAGTATTTTGTAAAAAATTCGTCTTGGTTAAATCAAACTGTTTTTTTATTTTTAATTAAAATCCTTTTTTAATGAAATATAATGTATTTAGTACTATCTTTGTTGAAAATTCATCTTCTTAGGTTGAAAATTAAAATCTTGGTTGAAAGTCGAACTATTTTTGTTTTCATAGTTTTATCATAAGATTCGTAATTTTAGTTGGAATTTTTTTTTTTTTTTGATTAACATTAATTTTTTTAGCTGAAAATGGAACTATTTAGTTGAAAATTCAACTTATTGATTGTAAATTGAGTTTTTTGTTTAAAATTTATATTTTCGAGTTGAAAATTCAACGGTTTTATAGAAAAGTCGTCTTTTTGACTTGAAAATTAAACAATTTGGCATAAAATTCAACAATTTGGTAAAAATTGAACTTTTTTGTAGAAAATTCGTCTTTTCAATTGAAAACTAATGCAAAATTACACATTCAACACTATCTACAAACTATACAATTTTTTATAAAAAGACTGTTTCTTCTTTTTTAAATGTAAAAATAAATGTTCAATCATTCCCCTATTTTTGATAAAAAAAACAATCAATTTCTCACACACAAAAAAAAAAACATTTTTTTAAGAAGTGAAAAAACCTTTTTTCGATCGATTTCAATGTTGATAGAATAGGAACATGAGTTCTATTCTTTCGGTCTTACGATCAATTTATTTTCAATTGATCGTAAGACCGAAAGAATAGAACTCATTTTCCTATTTAATTCCCCAATTTTTCCCCTTTTTTGTGAAAAAATTAATTTCGTGAGAAATTTTCCTTTTTTGAGCTCTTTCTGTGTTCTGATCTCTGAAACTGCTTTTATGCTTGAAGGCAACGCTTGAGCTTCATGATTCCGATGATTCGAAAGTAATGAGGGAATTTTTTTTCTCTTCTTTACAAATAAGGTGCGATGGTCACCTGCAAGTCGTAACGCCTATTTAGTCCAGGAATCGAGTTTCCTGACAAACACGATGAGCTAATCGTGTCCATACTGTCCATTATATTAGATTCGTTTCGATACGATGACTCCTACTTTTAGCCTCACACGTGTGTAACTGTGTACGTGGCGTGAAAATATATTTCTGCTGAGAGGGCCGTTTCCGAATTGCCCCCATCGATCGATCACCAATAACTTTTAATGTCACGCCTGCGATGTGGAAAAGAATATTTTCCAGGGGACAAAACCAGCTTTCTAATCGGACAGAATAAAACCAAAATTTAGCTTTAGGGGCCGTTACCAACTTTGGGAAAAGCGAATTTTCTTTCAGGTAAATGTCGATGAATTCCATGAGATTTGAAAGAATTTTGCAGGATAATAGAAAATTTCCAAAGACTTAAAAATTTATAACAAAAATTGAAATGATTTCGTAAGATTTCAGAACACTTTAAAGATTTCAGGGATTTTTTTACGGTATTTAAAACATATCAAGGAATTTTACAATATTTGAGGGATTCATATGGTTCAAGAAATTTTAAAGAAAATTAAACAATTTCATTTCCACGCATTTCTATAGATTTCTAGGGATTTAAAAAAGGGTAGAGTTTTGCAGAGATTTCAGTGGATTTCAAAGAATTCCATGGATTTTCATGGATTTATTAGGATTATTTCAAAATTTAAGGGATTTTATCAATTTGAAATGATTTTTAAGAGCTTATGACTTTTTTAAGATTTCAGAAGATTTCCAAGATCAAGGATTTTTTACGGCATTTACAAAAATTGTAGGCATATCATCAGAAATGGAATCGTCATATTTTCAATTTAAAAAATGAATTTTCAACAACAAGAAAAATCAAATTTTCAACCAAAAAGACAAATTTTTCACGAAAAAGATGAATTTTCAACAAGCCAGATAAATTTTCTAACCAAAAAGACGAATCATCTACAAAAAGTTGAATTTTCCACACAAAAATATTATTTTCACCAAAAGAAGTTAAGTTTCTACCGAATAGTTGAATTTTCACAAAAATAATTTATTTTTTAACAAAATAGTTGTATTTTCAACCAGAAATATGCATTTTCGACTGGAAAGTAAGATTTATTTTTTTTCGTCTTTTTTGTTTGAATTGAACTATTTTTTATTTCAAATTCAAATCTTTTTTTGGTTGAAATGTCAACCAATAGTTGCAAAATCATATTTTTAGGTTGAAAAATCTACTACTTGGTTTAAAATTAAAGTTTTCTTCGGTTGAAAATTCATATTTATGGGTTGAAAATAGAACTGTTTTGTTGGAATTTCATATTTTTGGTTGAAAATTAAAATATTTTTATCAAAATCTAACTATTTGGTAGAAAATTAACTTTTTTGTTGAAAAATCTTATTTTCCGGTTGAAAATTCATATTTTTTGTTAAAAACACAACTATTTTGTTAAAAATTAAATTATTTTTTTGAAAATTTAACAATTTGGTAGAAAATTAACTTTTTTTGGTGAAAAATAATATTTTTGTGTGGAAAATTCATCTTTCTGTAGATGATTCGTCTTTTTGGCTAAAAAATTGGTCTTTTTTGGTTGAATTCAACTGGTTGAAAACTTGATTTTTGTGGTTGAAAATTAATTTTTTAAATTGAAAATATGACGATTCCATTCCTGATCCCTATTTTCTCTGTTTTGAGAGAATTTTACCTTGAAATCTGTTAAGGATTCCCTTAAAATCTATAGAAATTCCTGGTAATGGAATCATTAAATTTTTATAAAATTTCTAAAATCCTGTGAATCCCTCAAATACTGTTAAATTTCTTTAAATGCCTAAAAATTGTGTAAGTGTCGTAAAAAATCCTTGAAATCTTCGAAATCTTCTGCAATCTTCAGAAAGTCTTTGAAAATCCTTAAAAAATTGGAAATCTCGTTAAATTCCTCGGAATTTTTTTTAATGACCTAAAAGTCATAAGCTCTTAAAAATCATTTAAAAATGATAAAATCCCTTAAATTGTGTAAAAACCCTAATAAATCCATAAAAATACATGGAAATCCTTTAAATCCCTAGAAACCTATAGAAATTCCTGGAAATGACAATTTTTAATTTTCTTTAAAATTTCTTGAATCATATGAATCCCTCAAATATTGTAAAATTCCTTGAAATCCCTTGAAATTTTTCAAATACCGTTAAAAATCCCTGAAATCTTCGAAGTGTTCGGAAATCTTACAAAATCATTAAAAAAATTTTATAAATTTTTAAATCTCTGCAAATTTTCTATTATCCTGCAAAATTCTTCGAAATTTCATAAGATTCATCGGCATCTTTTAAAATACACAATATTCTTTAAAATCCTTTGCAGTTTTTGAAATCCCTTAAATCTTGTAAAATCACTAGAAATCTTTTGCAATCCCGTACTACATCTTGAAATCATTAATATCTTTTAAAATTCCCTTAAAAATGTTTAAATTTATGAAATATTCTGAGACCCCATAAAACCAATGAAATCCGAAGAAATCCCTTAAAATTTCATTCCATGTAGGCCCTAAAGTTCTCTAAAAATTCTTCGAAATTCTCTAAAATCCCTTGAAATCCTTTGGAAAACTTTGATGCCCTTTTAAAATCCCTTGACATTTTTATAATCTCTTGAAATTTCTTGAAATCTTGTAAAATATCCTAAAATCTTTCAAATCCTTTGAAATCCATTGCAATTTTTTTCATTTTTAATAAACTGCTTACGGATCCTATAAAATCGCATAGGTCTGTTAAAATCACTACAAATCCCTGGCAATACTATAAATTCCCGTAAATTATCTTGAAATTTGTTAAACCTCATAATTTCTTCTGAAATTTTAAAAACTTGAAAATGAGATCAAACTTCTTATCTCTTAAAATCCCTAAGAATCTTTTCAAATACTCTAAAAGCTTTGAAACCCTATAAAATCCTTTCAAATCCCTGTAATTAATTTAAATCCTTTAAACCCCCTTTGAAACGGTGAAAATCTTTGAGATCTCGTGAAATTGTTAGAAATCTTTTGAAATTTTAAAAATCTTGAAATTTTGATTTTTGAGATAAGCTGCATAAATCTTCCCACATAATGAAAGATTTACAAATGAAATATAAAGTTATAATAACACTTTATTTTAGTCATATTCCGAAATAAATAGCTAAATTTTAATTTTGAGTATTTTTAAATGAAATGGTAAATTAAACAATTAAATAAATGAGAGAAAAATTCGTTTATAATTGAAAGTTTTTGGCAATTGGCTTGGTTTACGCAGACATATGGCCATGTGGTGGAAAAGGGGTAACGGTCTGTGTTAAATAACAATTACCGGCTTCCTGGCAACTATGCTAATCACTTGGTGCCGCAACCGTATGTAGTGCGAATGGATCTTCATGCTGATAGGTAAATTGTGTTTATAAAAAAGGGATGAAACCAACTGCGAAAAGTGCCACGAACCGTGCAGACTTTACGACTTTATGCTCTCAGTGTGTCTAAAATTACCAGACTTCAAAATTGAATTAACCAATTAATTAAACTGCACGTTTGATCTGTTTTTCATTTGTTTCTCGCAAAATTTAGTGAGGAACAAATAAAAAAGTTTCGAAAATGCAAATTCGACTCTTATTTGCTCGTCATAAAGCGTTTAATGCCAAATCTACTTATAAAATCTATAGTCCATCAGCAATGCAACTATTAGAATTTGTTCTACAACAGAAGCATAGTATTGCCAAATTTAATCTGAAGAAAAAAATACTATAATTTCAATGAATTTTTTCCAGCAACTATCCTAATTATCTTCTGATAAGAATTTTATTTACCATTACTCAAGGGATACATCATTTTTGAAATCATTTACCCGCAATCCTAAAATCTTTCAAAATTGGAATGATTGATTTATGATTCCAGATCTCTCTCACTGTGACCAAATGGATTTCATATGATCTCTCAAAGATATTTTCAAAATTCGTAAAGATTGAAGACGAATATTTGAATAAGACGAATTTCGAAGATTCGACTTAATTCAAATCTACTCATAAAATATACAGTCCATCGTCAACGCAACCCTTAAAATTTGTTCTACAACAGAAGCATAGTATATTGCCAATTTTAATATAAAGAAAAAACTACTATAGTTCCAATGAATTTTGCCAAGTAACATTGTTGTCTTCTGATAAGACTTTTATTTACCATCACTCCAGGTTATTCACTTTTAAAATCATTTAAATCCCGCTATCCCAAAATCTTTCAAAATTGGAATGATCGATTTATGATTCCAGATCTCTCTCACTGTGACCAGATGGATTGCACATGATCTCTCAAGGATCTTTTTAAAATTTGCAAAGATTTTTGAAGATTTGAAACGAATATTCGAATAAGTCGAATTTCGAAGATTCAACTTAATTTCAAATCTACTGATAAAATCTACAGTCCATCGTCAACGCAACTCTTAGAATGTGTTCTACAACAGAAGCATAGTATTGCCAAATTTAATTTAAAGAAAAAAATAATATAGTTCCGATGAATTTTTTCCAGCAAGTACCCTAATTGTCTTCTGATAAGAATTTTATTTACCATCATTGGAGGGGTGATCTTCTGAAATCATTTAAATCTCGCAATCCTAAAATCTTTCAAAATCGGAATTATCGATTTATGATTCGAGATCTCTCTCACTGTGATCATATGGATTTCATATGATCTCTCAAGGATCTTTTAAAAATCGCAAAGATTTTTGAAGATTTGGAACGAATATTTGAATAAATCGAATTTCGAAGATTCAACTTGACTTAATTCCAAATCTACTCATAAGATATACAGTTTATCATCAACGCAACTCTTACAATTTGTTCTACAACAGAAGCATAGTATTGTCAAATTTAATTTAAAGAAAAAAATACTATAGTTCTAATGAATTTTTTCTAGCAACTATCTTAATTTTGTCTTCTAATAAGAATTTTATTGACCACCACTCCAGGGGTTATTCATTTTTTAAATCGCAATCTTAAAATCTTTCAAAATCGGAATTATCGTTTTATGATTACAGATCTCTCACTGTGACCAGATGGATTATGATCTTTCAATGATCTTTTCAAAATGCACAAAGATTTGTGAAGATTTGAAACGAATATTTGAAGAAGTCGAATTTCGAAGATTCGACTTGACTTAATTCCAAATCTACTCATAAAATATACAGCCCATCATCAAAGCAACCCATTAAATTTATTCTACAAAGGAAGCGTAGTATTGCCAAATTTAATTTAAAGAAAAAATACTATAGTTCTAATGAATTTTTTCTAGCAACTATCCTAAAATTGTCTTCCAATACGAATTTTTTGACTATCACTCCAAGGGTGATTCATTTTTGAAATCGTTTAAATCCCGTAATCCTAAAATCTTTCAGAATCGGAATTATCTATTCATGATTCCAGATTTCTCTTACTGTGACCAGAGGTATTATGATCTCAAGCATCTTTTCGAAATTCGCAAAGATTTTTGAAGATTTGAAACTAATATTCGAGTAAGCTGAATTTCGAAAATTCAACTTAATTCCAAATCTACTGATAAAATCTACAGTCCATCATTAACGCAACTCTTAGAATGTGTTCTACAACAGAAGCATAGTATTGCCAAATTTAATTTAAAGAAAAAAATAATATAGATCCAATGAATTTTTTCCAGCAACTACCCTAATTGTCTTTTGATAAAAATTTTATTTACCATCATTCGAGGGGTTATTCATTTTTGAAATCGTAATCCTAAAATCTTTCAACATCGGAATTATCGTTTTATGATTCCAGATCTCTCACTGTGACCAGATGGATTATGATCTTTCAATGATATTTTCAAAATTCGCAAAGATTTTTTAAGATTTAAAACGAATATTTGAAGAAGTCGAATTTCGAAGATTCAACTTGACTTAATTCTAAACCTACTCATAAAATCTACAGTCCATCATCAACACAACTATTTGTTCTACACCAGAATCATAGTATTGTCAAATTTAATTTAAAGAAAAAAATACTATAGTTATAATGAATTTTTTCCAACAACTATCCTAATTTTGTTTTCTAATAAGAATTTTATTTGCCATCGCTCGAGGGGTTATTCACTTTTGAAATCGTTTAAATCCCGTGATCCCAAAATATTTCAAAATCGGAATTATCGATTTATGATTCCAGATTTCTCTCACTGTGACCAGATGGATTATGATCTTTCAATGATATTTTCAAAATTCGCAAAGATTTTTAAATATTTGAAACGAATATTTGAAGAAGTCGAATTTTGAAGATTCAACTTGACTTAATTCTAAACCTACTCATAAAATCTACAGTCCATCATCAACACAACTATTTGTTCTACAAAAACCAAGATCATTTACGTGATTGAATTCTCGGCACCAGCCGATGGCAATATCACGGCAAAGGAGGAAGAGAAACGTGCTAAATATCAAGCACTTCTTTTCGGGCTTAGCAGGCTGTACCAAGGCTAGAAAGTCCATCTAGTAGTTATCATAATTGACTGCCTTGAAGGTATGAAAGCTTCATTTCTCAGCCAACTCAAGATTCCGGCTTGCCACCGTGAGGCTTATTCCATCGCCAACCGGATGCAAAAGGCTGTTCTTCTTGGACCACTTCATCTGGTCCGGCAACACTGTTCCTTATAACATTCTATAAAAATTGGTGGCTCTAAGAAAGTATGCAGAGGTGAAAGCTCCAACTCCAACTGTCCCATCTGCCACGTAAGGTCATACGTGGCTAGGGAACGGACTCCAAGGAACAGTGTTGTACGAAGACTTCTCGCGTAAATTGCCCATTCTTGCTTAACTTCTAGGACAGAACGAACAGGAGTGGATGACGCACACGTTCTGGTTGCGTCGGGATTGGGTGCTTTAAAGAACTATGATCGTAGCTTCTGGAGCCTATAACCTCTCAAATAATAATCCATACATCCCTTCATTCAATCCTTTGAGTTTCTATGGCCCATTATCCCTTTCAGGGGCAGTGGGACGTATACATCCCACTTGTTTTTTTCGCATTTTTTCAAGCATTTCTTATACATTTCATCTTCTTTAGTACACAAGTATTTGATGTTAGACTCTTAAGGGTTCATGTAAGGTAATTGTCATGAAAAACGGTGTAAAATTTTTAATTAATAATTTGTTATAAGTAATTGAAATCGAAAAAAAAAAACACTTTTTTCGAATAAAATCGGATTCAAGATCGGTCCTATAGCTGTGACAAATTTTTTCCAGTTAGATAACACGTAGAACTATAACATATTTTTTGCAGAATTTTCGGCAGTCAAGTTTTTTTTTCTTCATTTTTTGAATTCATAAAAAGTTACGATTTTTGACGAATTTTCGGCATAAGTGCATTTAATGTACCGTATTTGTGATCGATTATCAAATCCTAAAAAAATATGTTTTTTGGGCCACTGATTGAGAATATAATGTAAAAAATTGCAAAATTCATAATGGCGGTTATATTAGTGCAAATTCGCAATTTGTTGTAATTGCTATGAAACTTAGTGTATTGGGGGTTTTGAGGTCGCTGATTACAAATCGTAGAAATTCACGCACGCCCTGTAAGAAGTGGGGAAGAGGGGGGGGGGCTCAAAGGTATATAAGTCAACACGCGCGGCTGGACAGTTCATTCAGTTGCAGCGACTTCTAAGCAGAGCAAAGCCAACGAAACAAAATAAGTGAAATTTATGAAAATGTGGAATTTGTAGAAATTCCAAATGATGGAGAGTCAGATGATAATGTTAAAAACAGCGAAAATGAATATTCCATTGCCGAAGATGGTTTACCGGTGGAATCGATGGAATTAGATGATAATAATAGTAACATGGATTGCGATTTGTACAGCGAGTTTGATGAGTATGGTGACATTCCTCTGAGTAGTCGCGTTGCGAAAATGGATAGAATATGGGAAGACAAAAGTAGATTTCAATACTATCCGCAATTTACTGAAAGAAGTGGCCCAACAAAATTTTCAGAAAGTATTGACCAGGCGGGTGAAATTTTCTTGTTTCTATTTTCCGAGCAGAATATTAAATTGATTGCCGAACAATCAAATCTCTATTGTAAACAGAAAGGAATTGTTTTCGAGTCCATTACCATCGATGAAGTGAAGAAATTCTTCGGCTCGAATACATCGATGGGCATAAAAAAATTACCTTCTTACCGCGATTACTAGTCCGCTAATGCGCAACTACACGATTATTATGCAAGTTCCGTAATGAGTGTCAAGCTGTTTTCATTCCTGTTACCTCATTTACATTTGAATGATACGAGTAAAGAACCGAAAAGGTATGAACCTGGCTATGACAAGCTGTACAAAGTCGCACCTTTTTTGTCAATTCTTTCTGAAACTTTTCAGTATTTCTGTGATCCAAGTATGAATCAGGCAATTGATGAAAGCATGATAAAGTTCAAAGGCAGAAGTACAATGAAACAGTATATGCCAATGAAGCCTATCAAAAGAGGGTATAAAGTTTGGATCAGAAGTGATGAATATGGATATATTTGTGAATTTCAAATCTACACTGGAAAAATAAAAACTAAAACCGAATGTATTTTGGGGGAAAGAGTCGACTATGTCGCCTGGAGATACTGAATTTCGTGCTTCATACACTGGACTCCGATGGATAAAATGGCTTGACAAAAAGCCAGTATTCTTTTTGGCGAACTATCACGGCCCGTCTATTATAATGGCAGTCAGTAGGTGACAAAAAGGCGGTTCTTTGAAAATGGTGCCATGCCCACTGCTCGCCAAAGATTGCAACATCCACAGGGGGTATGTCGATAAAGCTGACATGCTAAAGTCGTTCTACGCAATTAGTTGAAAAAGTAAGAAGTGGTGGCATCGTATTTTCTGGCATTTTCTCGATGTGACTACGGTGAATTCTGGTATAAACTACAAGCTGATTTTCCCAGAAAAAATGATGTTACTAAAAGACTTTAGGTTGTCAGTTGCTGATCATCTAATAGGAGTCTCGAATCGTCCAAAGAAATAAAGACAATCTCTCAGCTCATCATTGAAAGCGAAATGGAAAGTTACTTCTGCAGTAAGAACAGCACAGCCACTGCACATACCTGGTGTTCTTGAAAATCGCAAAAGATGCACTCTTTGCAGTACAAAAGTAACCGAGAAGCGCACTAATTTTTATTGTAAGACCCCGAAAATCCCATTATACCAAGTTTCGTAGCAATTGCCAAAACACCAGATTCGTAATCGGCGACCCAAAAAATACCCATACCGCAAGTTTTGTGTCAATTGTTTGAAAACTTCAAAATTAGAGTCAAATAGTCGTCATCTACGACTCCAAAAACCCCCATACTTGTTTTGTGCAAATTGTTCGAAAAATTCAACATTAGAGGCACATAGTCGCCATTTTGGATCCGCCATTTTTAATGTTGCAATTCTGATGCCAGAATCGTGATCAGCGACCCCGAAAACCCCTAAGTTAACATTAATAAAAAGAATTAGTTTAACAGAAAAATGTCCCCCTGAAAGGGTTATATCGTCTCGCTTGCTTTGTCAAACTTTCTCGACACAAGAGAAAATCGGGTAAGGTGCCAATTCAGCCACCCCACTGAGTTTCAAAAAAAAAAAATTTAATAATAATAATATAAAGAAATCCTCCACAACAAATCGTCAATTTGGCCCACATGCCTATCATCTATATTTTCTTTTTTAGTTTTTCTATCAATAGAAAATTTTTTTTCTAAAATGACCAAATAAGATGCGCTTAGGATTTCGAAAAGATGTCGAAGGCCAAGACCATGATTTTTCATAGGGGCAGACCTCCGTTGATACCAAATTTTACGTTTGAGGGCACTCAATTGGAATCTTGGCGCTCTAAACTAATTTTATTTCAGAGCCTTATATCAATCGTCCTTTTTTACGTCATAGGGATCTGGGGTCTGTGGCATTGTGAGGAGGTAGAGATAATCCACACTACTTTCTTCAAGAAAGTTTTGGGCCTGCCTTTACACACTCCAGGTCACGCGTTGAGATTGGAACTAGACCGTGTTCCACTAGCATTCAACATATTAAAGATATCCTTAAGTTGGCTAAAGAAGGTTTTGGGTGTGGGTGAAGAGAGGCTTCTTAAAGTTTGTTTAAAACGTCTGCAGGCCCTTGCGGACTCAGGTAGGGCAGTTGCCAAGTATATTTGGGTCCTGCAGCTAAAACATCTCATCACGTTGTGTGAAATGGAAGCCTTATGGACCGACTTGAATTTGGTAAGTTTACAGAACAAGAAGGATTTAATCCTCGCAAAATTCGAGGCCTAATTTGGAGATGTGGACCTGTACAGGCTGAGTCAGACATCCTCTCTTCAGGTGCTGCCTCACGTATGGATTGCTCCCATGGGACAGCAGTACCTTCATGGCGGAATACCGTTTAGATACATTATAGCGAATTCAGTTATCCTGCACTGGTGCACTCCAGAGCACTCCGACCTGCTCCGACGCAGGTCGGAGGGAGATGGAAGAAGGAGCAGGTCGGAGTGCTCTGGAGTGCACCAGTGTAGGATAACCGAATTCGCTATTAGGCTTCTTGCCCAGGTGCGTCTTATGGGAGACGTGAGGGGTAGATTCTTATTGGGGGATCTTTCTTTTGGGTACACTAGGGGGCAACTCTGCACAATCTGCAACCTGGGGGTGGAAGAGAATCTATTTCATTTGTTGGCAGAATGCCCTATGTACAGGGATGTCCGAAAGGATTGTTTCGAGTCCGCGGTTAGTCTTACAGCCTGTGGTCCGTTCTGGATTGCGCTCCTGAATTCCATAGATAAAATAGAATTATTGCTTGTCGCTAAATACTTGTCCAGTGTAGTGAAAGTTAGGGCTTTTATAATGTCTCCGTTGTGTAAATTGTGTACATTGTGTTAATAGTGTAATAGAGTAGCTTATCGTTTAATTCAACCCCTTTGTACAGGTCTTTTGACCCAAACAAATATCGCAGCTAGCATTAGGTATTATATATGTATCGTGCAAGCTGTCGTTAAATAAAATAAATAATAATTATATTCGTTAAAGATCCCTTGTAGAACTTTAGCTGTTAGCATGCAAATGTCAAATCATATTTACCGATTTGATTAAATATGATATACCATTACGTATTAATATAATTTCTTAGATTAAAAAAATGGGGAATGGACTCGTACCTTTATGCTCCAAAAGACGATTACAAACATCGTGCTTACTGGCGAGATTTGTATACAGTCGAAGAAGCCGAGCATTTAACAGGACTGATCACTGCCGCCCGAGAGAGTGGAATCACATTTTACTATGCCTTATCTCCCGGTCTTGACATTACTTACTCCAGTGCAAAGGAAGTGACCGCTTTAAAGAGGAAATTAGAACAAGTTAGTCAATTCGGTTGCATCGCTTTTGCTCTACTCTTTGATGACATTGAACCAGAGATGAGTGAAGCGGACAAGGAGATGTTTCAGTCATTCGCTCATGCTCAAGTATGTGAATTTAATTTTTATTTAATTATCTCGGTTGATAGTGTATTATAAACAAAAATAATGTGCCTTGCAGGTTTCTGTAACGAACGACATTTTTCAACACCTCGGGCAACCACGTTTTCTGTTATGTCCAACACAATATTGTGCCACTCGTGCAGTACCGAATGTTTCCACCTCAGAATACCTGAATACACTTGGCAATAAACTAGCACAAGAAATCGATATAATGTGGACAGGTCCAAAAGTTATATCTCGGCTGTTGACCGTTGAATCTATTGAAGAGATCACTGAAGTTCTGCGGAGGCCACCGGTGATCTGGGATAATATACACGCTAATGATTATGATCAGAAGCGTGTATTTCTCGGTCCATACTCTGGACGATCTCCCGATCTCATTCCAAAACTCAGAGGAGTACTGACGAATCCTAATTGCGAGTACGGAGCAAACTTTGTAGCAATCCATACCCTGGCACAGTGGAGCAGGTGTAACGTTGATGGGAAGAGAGACTTGAGTTTAAGTAAGTGTTTTGTGTTAATTGAGGTCTTATCACTATTGATAGCTAGTAGTAGTTTTAATATTTGATTATTTGTATTATTTGAAGCTTCATGTCCACTAGAAATTGAATTTCTTGGTTAACAACCTTTAAGAACATCACATACTACATAGACTATTAAATAATATTTTGAACATTAATTTCAGACGACACAGTTTCTGCTGACATAAAATTGGAAACAGAAACGGAGGACGGTGTAATAGGTGAAGATGTGCCTTCGACACTATCGGCGAATATGTATCATCCACGACATGCATTGAAAAATGCAATCAATGAGTGGTTGCCAGAGTTTAGTAAAAAGCGTACCGCATGGGGAGTTATAGCGAAGCCACAACCCTGTGTAGCGCCCACGATACCAATTCCCATCATTCCTTCCGTTAATACTTGTATGAGCCTCACGACGACGACCAATACTACCGTAGCCGCGGTTCCAATTGTGGTCAGCAATTCGAATCATCTGCAAGCACTAGCAGAGGTTTGTTCTAGTGTCACTAGCAATGAAATCTTTGTACCACCTCCAGGTCCTATCATGAATTCTTTGATATCCGAAACAAAAGTTGTAAGCGAAATCGTGCTACCTCCTTCAGGGGTAATTTCTGGAGCGGATAGGGCTTCTCAAATATTGTCTTCAACCGAACCAATGGACTGCAATACGACTCCTAGTAATTCGCCGGCTCATGTCGCTAAAATACCTCCGGAGGACGATGTTATGGTAGAAAACAATTTGGTAAGTAAAGAATGTACGTTTATTCATTTTTAATACTAATATTTCATAATAAATAGAACTATCACCAATTTTCTTTGCGTTATGTTCAATAGAATATCGCAGGGTTGTTTATGCCTTCACTTATCTAATAACTGTATTTTCAAAGCAGTATACTACCGCGTTCAACTGGTATTAAAGTTACAAAAATGATATGAATCTGTTTCTCCCATGCCCCATTCTATTCTATGTTACAATAATTTGACTAAAGTCTGCGTATCAGATATTAGTACTATTATTTTTTATATTACCTTTTGGAAATACGCTTTTCGTATCTTCTTGAAGTCATATTTTGTAAGAATACTAATAATTCTTATAGCCTCACGATACTGAATCGTGATGCATTATCTTTGGGTTTTCTACTTTTAATAGTCTTCTTCTTTAATGAGCAAAAACTTACCTGAAGAAATATTTTTTATTTTCTTTGTTAGTGTGTCGACGATTTCAGATTTTCCGTCATTGCGGGTAAGTGTGATACGTGAAAAAAAAAAGGAAAAAAATCTACAATTTACAAGATTGCACTTTCGTAACTATAAATTAAACATTCACTGATTTTTTAAATGTATGTTTGCTTTCAATTTTTTGTCATTTATAACAATATTAGTGAATATAAAATAAAAAAAAATTGTATTTGGAATGAAGGTTCAGTGATATTAAAAAACTTACCTACTTTAAATTCTATGCTATCTAAATTAATTTAAGAATTATTTGTCTGTGTAAATCTATATATTATAATGTTATTTACAAGTTATTATAATCTACATACATTTTTAATCCTGATTTATAATTATTTTTTCATAATTGATCATACCTTCCTTCATTTAAAAAGAAATCACCAAATGGTGCTTCATTTAGGAAAAATTCAAATCAAAAGACCCGTTGACGCAATTACGAATTTGAGTTTTCTATAACTATCTCAGCAGAGAGAAATAGAGAGTAACAACCTGAGACGTTCCAGTCTTTTGTCATAATCTTATGATATAACAATAAGTATAAAATATAAAAACAACTATCGAATTTAATATTTAGAATATTAAAGGTCTGGCGACAAATAAAATAGGTACGCCCGTGACTCAAAGAAGAATTTGCAATCCAGAAAATCAAATGGAGCGTAACAATGACTGCAAATTATACAATCGATTAATTATGTGCGTAAACGCAGAAATAAGTGGGGGTAGCGTGGGTCCGATGCAGGTAGCCGTCAGGTAATATATTCATTAATCGAGGAGGACTCGTTCAGTTCATCAAATAGTCTCAATGAGGAGAGACGTGTATCGTTCTAGAACCATTAAAAAAAACTGTCAATGAAGACAGTGTGTGTGATGCCTGTAACGACTCTGCACCTTATTTAATTATAAGGAGCTTGTTGTGCATGTTTTTGCATATTGAATTTTAAATTAACTGTTGATTGGGAATTCCTTTTATTTTAAGTAAAAGTCAAAATTATGTAGCTTCTCGTAACGACCCTGCACCTGATTTAAACATTAGGACCTCGTTGTGCGAGTAAGGTTAATGATAAATAAAAAAGGATAATCTCTCGTAACGACCCTGCACCTTATTAACAATAAGGACCTCGTTGTGCGAGTGGAGCTTGGGGTTTGAAATAAAAAACTTACGAAGGAGAATCAAAGAATTTGGTTAATAAAATTGAATAAACTTAAAATTTTGTCTATTCGTAACGACCCTGCTCCTTGTTCAGTTACAAGGACCTCGTTGTGCGATGATACACAATACAACTTTTTAAAGATATCATTATGTGCATTAATCGCAAATGGATCTTTTGAGAGAGATTCATAAAATAGAATTCAATTGATCACTGAAATACGCTATCATCTGTCCCTTGAGTTAATCCACAATCTGTCTTTTTTGTTTTAAAATAATAATTTAAAACTCAGTGGGAGACTTTTTATTCTAAGAATTAATGTTACAAAATTTTAGTTTGTTTTCTTCTCAAATTTGGTTATAAAATGTTTAGGGTTAGTTTTAATGGCCTATCAGTATTGGAATCAACTTATATCGTTGGTTGCAATTTACTGGCCAGGAAAAAGTAAATGCAAATTGAACGAAATTCTCAATTAAAATAAATATCATTGAGATAAGTTTAGAATGCAACACTACCATTACTAAAAATTAATGTAATTTTTAGAAAATTCACATCTTTTTATTGAAATTAGCCAGATACCCTAAGAAATGAATTGAGAATATTAGTAAACGAAAAATCGATCCCCGGTTAGAGAATTTGATAATGTTACAAACCCTTTAAAAATGTCAGCTAGTAGTAAAGTGGCGACCCCAGCTGCCACTATTTCTGCGATATCCATATTATTGATATATATCAGATATGGATTTTTATATCCACTACATGACCTACGACTCGGTCGGCTGTACCGGGTTCTGCACCACCGACATGTCCCAAGTCTGCACAAGTGTACATCGCGTGGATATAAGTAGGTATACTGCACGCATACAGTCTGATTTCGGCTTTGACTCGGTTGTTGATATAGATCGCATTTTTTGACAGCTACATTTTGAGAATTAAATGAGCCAAGTTTTATGTTTTTAACTTTCAAGTGTTTAATTTAAAAGTCCATTTGCGCATTTTCTCTCCTTGTGATATAATTAATATTCACAACTACTTAACGTTAATACCGCATTATTGAAATTTGCAAATGCCTGAAGGAATTAAGGTTATGTTTACTTTTTGCCTTTTAGCTCTATTCTTTCGCGATACGCTTATTGTTTTCGGGTTTTTCATAAGTATAAGCAGGAGCGATGGAAAAATCATTGAATTATCATCGTCATCGTCGAAATACTTGACTTTGAAGAATAAGAAATTAAACTGCATATTTCAATTTAGAAATAAAAAGTCCAGAACTGCACAATTTTAAGTGCACTGACCGGGATAACTGGGAAATAACCTGGCATTTTTTTGAAAACCGGGAATCGTTCAGATTCGCTTTTACTTTTTCTACAAATATCGTCTCGCTTTGTGAAAGATTAAACTATTTTATTCAAAGTCATCTTTTTTGGTTGAAAGTTTAACTGTTTTGTTGAGCATTCGTCTATTTGAACAGAAAGTTCATTCTTTTGGATTAAAAATTCATTTTTCAGTATAAAAGTTATATTTTTTGGTTGAAACTTCATGTTTTATAGTTGAGAATTAATTATTTTTAATTTAAAAGTCTAATACTATATTTTGAGTTTAGAATTAATCGTTTTTGATTAAAAATTCTACTATTTGGTTAAAAATGTAATTATTTTGTTGAAAGTTAAATTATTTTTTTACAAATTTATCTTTTTTGGTTGAAAGTTAATTCTTTTTATTTGAAAATACTACTATTATGTTTCGGGTTCAGAATTAATCTCTATTGGTTAAAAATTTAACTATTTTATTGAAAATTCAACTACATATGAGGGGCTGATAGCAAAAGCGGACTAAGAAAAAATTTGGAGCAAAAGCGGGTTGATTATTTCTCAGCGCAAGAACGAATTAGCCAACGCGCTACGAGCAAAAACGAGTTAAAGATTTAACTCGTTTTTGCCCATAGCGCGTGGACTAACCCATTTCTGCCCACACTCATATTTTGATTCGGTTCAACTCCAACCGAACTCTTGATTCGTTTTTGGCTACGCGGATATTTTCGTTTCGGTTGCGCCTGGACGTTCGAGAATAAATAAACTTGATGGGTTTATCTCCATAATAGCTCAAGCGCAGTATCATCCATTTTTCAGAAGAGTCAAAAAACGTTCTCAAAATTCGAATGTTTAATCTTGAAGAAACAAATGTATACACCTAAAGTACATTAATGCTGAATTATTGATGCCTGAAAAGTTGGATCGGAAAATTATATTATATTTTTAAAAAATGGTGATAATTATAAAAAAATTAATTTCATTTTTAATACGCATAATATTCTACAAATGAATTATTAATACCTTGGGGCCCTAGAAATAATTGGGTTCCCATTGCGTAGAATTGGAAAACTAAAATAGGAATAATTGTACGAAAATTGTTTCAAGGGAATTGGCTGCGATTCGTCACGTGATTCGCACTAAATCTCAAACATTTTTAGATAATAAGAGTTTTTATATTGGACTCATGGAAGTTAGTGCATTTTCTTTATTTTATAAACAACTTTTATGAGCCATTATCGACATCAGCTATTTATGATGTAATAAATAAAGTTTTCCCTACAATATCGACCAAAAATCACTCGGCAATGACACCTAGTTATAATATATTTAGTCAGTTAATAACAATTTATGCTTATTTAAATTAACCTAATCAACAAATGCCCTGTTGGGGTATTTTCCGACGCACTAGCTTGGCTCTTTCAACGTAATCAAATGTTATTAACTAATTCATAAACCTTTAGGGATATTTCAATGACAATCGACAACAATTTTTCAAACAAATTTGTATTATCTTATCTATTTATGAACTAAAAAATTCCACTTTTCACCCAGGAATTAACAGCCAACCAAATTATCAACCATTCTGGCTATTAATCAATAAAAATAGATGATTGTTTAAACAAAATCAATTAAAAAATGCATTTTCTGACTATTGTCAACATTTCAACGTTGTTCTTTGAACGCGTAATCAACTCTTAACAACTAATTTTTGAAATTTTTTGAAACACTTCGATAACTATCAATTATTGTTATTGTTATGAACAATGTTATGAGGGCATTTTTTTCGTCTTAGGCATTTTTCAACTAAGAATGCCGTTTTTTGTTGTGGAATTTGCGAAAAATTCTTTAGCTGAATCTCATTTTTAACATAGCTGCGCAATATTTGACAAGACGACCAGTGCTTATTTTTATAAATAAACTTAATTAACAAATGCGTTATTTGTAGGGAGCGGACTAGCAAGATATGAAAATTAGGGTGGTCCAATTTTTTTTTTTTTTTTTTTTTTTTTTTTTTATATATAAAGCGCCCGGAAATATGTTCGAATCCACATAAAAATAAATAAATTTTTCTTCAATGATATTCAGAGGTGATGCAAGCCCCATGAAGTTTAACACATTTTCCATAAGAAAAAAATACGTTTTTATCGATTTTATTCAGAATCCTCAATATTAGCTGCATCGTGTTGAAACTCAACATTTCTCTTCACAATCAGCCATAGAATACGAATACAATATTACTTTTCACATATCACCCCCATAAGTCTATTTTATAAAGTACCAAAAAAAAAACCCATAAGGGAAAAGATGGGATTTGCGAGTTTTTGGCATTAATTTTGATTTTGTTGCGTTTTTTACATACCAATTGTTTCTAATACATAAAATACTACTTTACACTGATAACTAAATGTTTGAATCGCATATTCAAACAATTTATTGCTGTTTTTAGCAATTTTCTCTTAAAATGAAGATAGAAGGGCGCGGTTTTTTCGAAAATTTTCCACTTTTTGCCCAATTTTCAATCAGACAGAGTTACTAGTTTATCAATGTTGACAAACTTAATTGTTTAAAAAATTTCTTATTATTGTTAATAATATTCACTTAGAATAATGCAAAATAACTGCAGTTTTTTCTGAAATGTTCAACTTTTTGTACACTTTTTACTTGGAGTGAGTTGAATCATTAATTAAAGTTAACAAAATTATCTGTTGAAACAATTTATTATTATTATTAATAATATTTAATTTCAATAATGCTAGAAAGTTGCGGATTTTTTTTTAATTTGCAACTATTTGTCTACTTTTCACATAGGGTGAGTAAATAATTAATTTAATTTAGCAAAAGTAATTATTTGAAGAAATTATTATTGTTTATAACTATCTTCTTATTTATTGATGTAATATAGCTGCGGTTCCTTCTGAAATGTTCAACTTTTTATCCAATTTTTACTTAGTAAAGTATTAAATAATGCAAGTTAACAATCATAGTTGTTTGAACAATTTATAATTGTTTATAACTATCTTCGCTTCGAAAAATGCTAAAAAATTGCGGTTTTTTGTGAACTCTTACCCTTTTTGTCCACTTTTCACTTAGTGAGGTACTAATGATTGCAAGTTAACAAAAATGCTTATTTAAAGAATTAATTATTGTTTATAACTATATTCTGTTGTAGTGATGCCAGAAAGTTGCTTTTTTCCTGAAATATTGAGTTTTGCTTTGACTGTTTAGTTATGATTAAATATTAAGTGAACCTCAACAAGAATAATTTTTAAAATAGTATTTTACTTTTTTATGTGAATTATTTTTTCTCTTTTCCCAATGTTTGAAAAAATAATTTAAACAAAAAAGCTATCTTACACAAGAAACAGAAACAAAGAATAGAATAATTAGGACTAGGTGGGAGAACTGGGTGTGCAAATGACTTGTAAAAGTTTTGTTTTCAATTACAAAAAAGAAGTTTATTGCAAAGCGTAAATGAAACATTTGGAATTGAACATATTTTGATATCAGACCCCCCCCCCTCCAGCAAAATATATTTACGAAAAAGAAAGAGATTGTTTAGAATATTTTTTTCTCTAATATTTATTAATTATTTGTTCATCAATAAAAAGGCAAAGCAAAGTTAAAAATTGCAAAACAATTCATAACTTTCTAGGACTTATCGAAGAGAAGATAGTTAATAACAATAATAAATTGTTTAAAGGACTATTTTTACTAACTTGCATTAATTATACCACACTACGTGAAAAGTGGGCAAAAAGTTAAAGATTTCAGAAAAAACGCAATTATCTGGCAATAATATACATCCAGATAGTTAGTAACAATGATAATTTGTTTAAACAATTATTTGTGCTAAAATTTAATAATTATTAGGTCATTCCAAGTGAAAAAAAGACAAATAGTTAAAAATTTCTGAAAAAACCGCAACTTTCTACCATTAAGCAAAAACAATATTATTAAAAATAATAATAAATAGTTTAAACAATAACTTTTGTTACTCTGAATTAATTATTACTTTACTCTGATTGAAAAATGGACTAAAGTTGAAAAATTCAGAAAAAAACCGCAACTATCTAGTATTAATATATGTAGAAAAAGATAGTTATAGACAATAACAACTTGTTTAAACAACTAATTTTGCTATATTGAGTTAAATCTTAACTTACTCCAAGTCAAAAGTGAACGAAGAGTTGAAAATTTCAGAAAAAACCGCCATTTCTAGCATTATTCAAAGATATTATTAACAATAATGATAAATTGTTTAAGCAATCATGTTTTTTGAAATTAATCAACTGAACCTCTTTTTAATTGAAAATTAGATAAAAGTGGAAAATTTTCGAAAAACCCACGACTTTCTATCTCCACTCTAACAGAAAAATGATAAAAATAATAATAATATAATTTTTAAAAATGTATTTAAACATCTCCTCATCAGCATAAAGTAGCTTTCATGTTTGATAAACAATTTGTATTTCAAAAAACGCAAAAAAAAATCATAATTAGCGCCAAAAACTCGAAATACCCATTTTTTCACTTATGGGTGTTTTTTGGGACCCTACAAAACAGACTTATGGGGGTGATACAGGTATTTCAAAAGTAATATTTTATTCGTATTCTATGGCTAATTGTGAAGAGAAATGTTGAGTTTCAACTCGATTCAGCTCTCCATTCATCGCCTGAAACTCGACCTTTACGTTTACCGTGCGTATGCATTTCGTCAATCATAGTTTCAGTCCATTTCGAGGCTATTTTATTGTTTGTATTATTCATGGTTTAGATTGTACACTCAACTACCACCTTTATGCGATGATTTTTTAATTCAGAAGATTAATTTTATAAAAAAAGATTATAAGTAAATTGTTAACTAAAATTATGAATCTTCAACAACAAAAAATGAATTTGCAGAAAAAAAATTTGATATTCAACCCAAAAGATGATTTTTTAATTCAGAAGATTAATTTTATAAAAAAGGAATATGAGTAAATTGTTAAATAAAATGAAAAATCTTCAACAACAAAAAATGACTTTTCAGAACAAAAATTTAATATTCAACCCAAAAGATGATTTTTCAATCCAGAAGAATAATTTCATAAAAATGGATTATAAGTGAATTGTTAGATAAAATGAAGAATCTTCAACAACAAAAAATAAATTTTCAGAACAAAAATTTAATATTCAACCCAAAAGATGATTTTTTAATTCAGAAGATTAATTTTATAAAAAAGGATTATAAGTAAATTGTTAACTAATATGAAGAATCTTTAACAACAAAAAAATGAATTTTCAAAAAAAGAGTTTAATATTCAACCCCAAAGATTATTTTTTAATTAAGAAGAATAATTTTATAAAAAAGGAGTATAGTTAAATTGTTAACTAAAATTAAGAATCTTCAACAAAAAAAATAATTTTCAACAAAAGAGTTTAATATTCGACCCAAAAGATGATTTTTTAATTTAGAAGATTAATTTTATAAAAAAGAATTATAAGTAAATTGTTAACTAAAATGAAAAATCTTCACGAAAAAATAAATTTTCCACAAAAGAGTTCAATATTCAACCCAAAATATGATTTTTTAATTAAGAAGATTAATTTGATAGAAAAAGGAGTATAGTGAAATTGCTAACGAAAATGAAGAATCTTCAACAACAATAAATGAATTTTCAGAAAAAAATGTAATATTCGACCCAAAAGATGATTTTTTAATTCAGAAGATATATTTTCTGAAAAACGATTAGAAGTAAATTGTTAACTAAAATGAAGAATCTTCAACAACAAAAAATGAATTTTCAACAAACGAGTTTAATATTATGATGTTTTAACTAAGAAGATTAATTTTATAAAGAAGGAGTATAGTTACATTGTTAACTAAAATGAAGAATCTTAAATAAAAGAAATGAGAAAAAAATTAATTTTCAACAAAAGAGTTTAATATTCAACCCAAGAGATTGATTTTTTAATTAAGAAGATTAATTTTATAAAAAAGGAAT
This sequence comes from Andricus grossulariae, assembly GCA_011634705.1. Lineage (NCBI taxonomy): Eukaryota > Metazoa > Arthropoda > Insecta > Hymenoptera > Cynipidae > Andricus > Andricus grossulariae. The sequence goes on from JAABKJ010007545.1 coordinate 207,934,861, forward strand.
ATAGTTAAATTTTTAACTAAAATGAAGAATCTTTCGCAACAAAAATGAATTTCCAACAAAGGAATTTAATATTCAACCCAAAAGATGATTTTTTAATTAAGAAGATTATTTTAGAAAAAAAGCGTATAGTTAAATTGTTAGCTAAAATGAAGAATCTTCAACAACAACAAAAATGAATTTTTGAACAAAAGAGTTTAATATTCAACCCAAAAGATGACTTTTTAATTGAGAAGATTAATTTTATAAAAAAGGTATATAGTTAAACTTCTAACTAAAATTAAGAATCTTAAAAAAACGGAATTTAAAAAAAAAGAGTTTAATATTTAACCCAAAAGATGATTTTTTAAATTAGGAAGAATAATGTCTACGTGTACCGTGAAAATCCGGCTATTCGTATCAAAATTTCGGTGCAAATAGCCCACGGCTTAATTTAAAACAAAATATAGGTTTTGTCAGATTTCGAACAAAAAATGTAGAAGCTTTTTAAAAATTTTGAAATGCTTCAGAAGAATAAAAAACATTTCCTCAAGATTCCTAGGAAAATGGAAAATGCTTTTTTATTTTTGAAAAAATTTTAGGAATAATTTTAGGAAAAATTCGAATAATTTTAAATATGTTTAGAAGTTCTAAAGAAATTTCAAAAATAATTTGAAATTTGAAAAAATTTGAAATAACGTCTAGATGTTTCAAGATTATAAAATATAATTTTGAAGAATGTTTAGGATTTTTATACTATTTAAAATTAAAATAATTTAAGTTTTTATTTAAGAAGTATTCAGTTTATAAACAAATGTAATCGTTCAATTTTTAAGGTTTCTATCTTGAAATTGCTTAAAATGATATAATTTTGAAGATTTTTTAATTCATTGATTGATTCTACAATTTAGAGCATTGAAAATGATAACGTGGATTTATATTTTTGGAACTGAATCTGAATCTTTGAACTCTACAATTTATAAGAGTTAAAATATTTTATTTGACAGTTTAACTGCAGTTAATTTAAAATTGTTCAGTTGAAAAGTGTTAGTTTTTATTACTTCAAATGGCAAAATTTTTAGCTTCAGAGTTCGAATTTTTTAATTTCACTGACCGTGAAAAATGTTTGCGAATCGGGAAATGACCGGGTATTTTTTTCTTTGATTAAAATGGCCAGCCTGATTTTCCAAGTATAAAGAGAAATTGATGTGAAATTTGATGTATTTAATAATGATCATCTTTTGGTTTCAGATATAAAATGGTTCGAGGTATAAAATGGGTGGATGAAGTTGTTGAAGGTGCCCCCTATGTTACAACTTTAGAAACTCTAGACAAATACAATTGCGATTTTTGCGTTCATGGAGACGATATTACAATGACTGCTGATGGAATCGATACTTATCATCTTGTAAAAGCTGCAGGACGTTATAGGTAAAGTATAAAAAAAAGAAAGTTTTCTATCTAAAAAACATGTAAATAAAGATTGCGAATTTTCCGCACCATTATTTATAAAAGAGGACATTTAAATTGTAAATGATTTTTTAATATTGGGAAATAATTTCAACTTTTTGAAATTTTCAAATAGATAAGAAAAATTGAATTATGGGCGAAAGCCTTTTTTTAAGAATTTGAAAAACATGAGAAGGTTTTTAATCATTTTGAAAGATTTGAGATTATATATATTTTTTTCATTTCTGGGATAATTTTTTATTGTTTAGGTTTTATTTGAAAAGATTAATTTTAAGTTTTGAAGATTTAAAAATGTGTCGAAAAAACGGCAGATTTTATGACAACTTTTTTTATTTTACAGGATTTAAAAACAAACTAGGAAAACGGATTTTTGAAGGGTTTTCGAGAGAATTAAAAAAAATCTTTAGATTCCTGGGGTTATTTCAAATGATTTTTTATTTTGAAATATTAATTTTAAGAGGACATTTGAAAACATTTCAAAACATTTCAAATGATTTCCTAATATTTCGAAACGGAAGATTTTAAAGCAAAATTTGTCAAGATTAAAAAATTTTAGAAATAATTTGAATAAGATTAAGAGATATTTAGAAAAGTTTTAAAACTATTTAAAAACAATTATAAACTTGAAAGTTTTCGAGAGAATAAAAAATGTTCTTCTGATTCAAGGGAAAATTTCAAATGCTCTTTTTCTAATGAATTCTAAGAGAAAATTGAAAAAGATTTCCAAATTTTTTTTATTATTTCCTAAATTTTGAAAAAGAATGTAAAAGATTCTTTTAGATTCCTAAGAAATTTAAGAATGATTTTTTTAATCTGAAAAAATAATTTTACGAGAATTTTGAATAAGACTTCAAAACGTTTCAAAAAATTTCCAAAATTGTCGAAGAAGAATCTGAAAGATTTTAAGGCAATTTTTTTCAATTTTGAAGAATTTGTAAAAAGTTTTAGGAAAAATTTGAATCATTTTAAAAGATATTTAAAAGGTTTAGATGTTCTGAAAAGATTCGGAAAAGAATGTTCTTAAAATTCATGAGAACATTTTTAATAATTCTTTTTTTGAAAAAAGATTTTTAAGAGAAAATTGAAAACAATTTCAAAACATTTCGAGTGATTTCCTCAAATTTCGTCAAAGAGTGTAGAATATCTTGAAGCAAAATGTTTCAATTTGCCAAGATCAATTTTTATTTAATTCGAGTAAATTCAAGAGACATTTAGAAGATCTAAAAAGAAGTTTAAACTTGAAAAGATTCAAAAATAATTTTAAACTTGAAAATATTAAAAACCTTTTTTTGTTGTTGAAAATTAATTCTTTCAACTAAAAATGTAACCATTCCATTTTTGGTAGAGAAATGATATTTTTGATTGAAAATTCATGTATTTTGTTGCAAATTCGTCTTTTTTGTATAAAAGTAATCTTTTTTTGTTGAATTCGAGTGTGATTTATTTCAAATAAAAATCTTTTTTGGATGAAAAATCAACTACTTAGTTCAAAGTTGAACTACTTTTCAAAAAGTTAATTTTGTTGTTGTTGAAAATTCATCATTTCAATGGAAAATTCATTTTTTAGGGCCGAAAATTCAACTGTTTTGTAGAAAATTCGTCTCTTTTGCTTGAAAACTCAACAGTTTGGTAGAAAATTAAACTATTTTGGTGAAAATGAACTTTTTTGTTGAAAATTCAGATTTCTGTGAGAAAATTCTACTATTTGGTTACAACTGAAACTATTTATATGAAAATTTAACTATTTTGTAGATACTTCGTCTTTTTGTCTTTAAAATTTAACAATATTGTTGAAAATTCATGTATTTAACTATTTTATTTTTGATGGGAAATTTATTCTTTATAAGTATGAAATTCAATTACATTTGGTAGAAAATTCATGTATTTTGTTGAAAATTCGTCTTTTTAGTTAGAAAATTAATCTTTTTTGGTCAAAAATTCATCTGTTTTGTTGAAAATTCATCTCTTTGGTCGATAATTGATTTTTGTAACTAACACTAAATATTTCATTTTAAATTGAAAATTCATCATTTTAGTTGAAATTCCATCTCTTTGCTTGAAAATTTAACTGTTTTGTTCAAAATTAGTTTTTTTTTGTAGTTTTTTTTGGTTGGAAACTTTTTTTTTCAACTGAAAATGTAACTTTTATGTTTTTGCTTGAAAATTCGTCTTTTTTGGTAGAAAACTTATATTCTTTGTTTGAAATTTACTTTTTTGTTTAAAAAATATATTTTTTGGATGAAAATGCAACTGTTTTACAGGAAATTCGTCTTTTGGCTTGAAAATTCAACAATTTGGATGAATTGTTCAATTTTTTGTTGAAACTTAGTCTTTTTGGTTGGAAAATTAAACTTCTGGGTTGAAAGATGAACTACTTGGTTAAGAATTCATTTTTTTGTTGTTGCAGATTCATATTTTTAGTTGAAACTTCATCTCTTTGCTTGAAAATTTAACTATAGTTGAGGAATATTTTTTTTGTTTTTGTTTTAAATTGATTTTTTTATTGAAAATTTATGATTTTTAGTTGAAGATTCAATTTTTTTTTAAATTCATCTCTGTTAGCAGAAATTTTTATCTTTCTTGGTTGATATATCAATTATTACATTCTTTGTTGAGAATTCAACTATTTGGTTAAAAATTAAACTATTTTGTTGAAAATTTAATTATTTTGTCGAAAATTCAACTCTTAGTTGAAAATTGAGCTATTTTGTTGAAATTTCGTTTTTTTTGGTTGTAATATCAACTATTACATTATTTGTTGAGAGCTCATCGTTTTGTTGGAAAATTTAACTTCTGGATTGAAAGTTGAACTACTTTGTTAAAAAATAATTTGTTGTTGTAGATTCATCATTTAAGTTTAAAGTTCATCTCTTTGGTTGAGGATTTGACTGTATTGTTGGACATTTTGTTTTTGTCGAAAATTAGTTTTTTTAAATGAAAATTTAACTTTTTTAGTTGAAAATTTAACTGCTTGTTTGAAAATTCATGTATTTTATTACAAATTCGTCATTTTTCGTAGAAAGTTAATTTTTTTGTTTTAAAATTCATCTCTTTTGGTAGAAAATTAATATTTTTTGGTTGAAATAAAACCTATTACATGTTTTTACATTCATTTTTGTAAGTAGAAAATTCAACTATTTGGTTCGAAATTCAGCTATTTTGTTGAAAATGTAATTATTATGTTAAAACTTCAACTCTGGTAGAAAATCTGTTTCGTTGAAAATTCGTTTTTTTTTCGTTGAAATATCAAACATTACATTTTTTCGTTAAGAATTCATATTTTCGTTAAGAATTTAATTGTTTTCTAAAAAAATTCGTCTTTTGAGCTTGAATATTCAACTATTTGTTTGAAAACGTTTTTGGTTGAAGGTTATTTTTTTTTTATTAGAAATGCTACCATTTGGTTGAAAATTCATCTTTGTTGGTTGAAAATTCAACTATTTGATGGAAAGTTCTACTATTCTGTTGAAAATTCGTCTCTTTTGCTTGAAAGTTCAATTATTTCATTGTTAATGCAACTGTTTGATTCAAAATTAATTTTTTGTTGAAAAAAAGTCTTTTTGGGTTTAAAATTCATCTCTTTGGTTGAGGATTTGACTATATTGTTGAAAATTTTGTTTTTGTCGAAAATTAATGTTTTTTTTAGTTGAAAATTCAACCACTTGTTTGAAAATGCATTGTTGAAAATTCGTCTCTTTGGGTAGAAAATTAATCTTTTTGGTTTTAAAGTACATCTCTTATGGTAGGAATTTCATCTTTTTATGTTGAAATATCAGCTACTACATTTTTCCAAATTCACCTTTGTAGGTGGGAAATTAAACTATTTTGTTGAAAATTTAATTATTTTGTCCAATGTTAAAATTTTTTGTTGAAAATCTGTTTTATTTAAAATTCGTTTTTTCCGTTGAAATATCAATTATTACATTTTTATATAAAGATTTCATATTTTTGTTAAAAAGTCAACTATTTTCTAAATAATTCGTCTTTTGGGCTTGAATAATTAACTATTTGTTTGAAAACAGTTTTGGTAGAAGTTTAATCTTTTTTGATTAAACATTCGATCATTTGATTGAAAATTCGTCTTTGCTGGTTGAGAGTTCAACTATTTCATTGTCAATGCAAACTGTTTGATTAAAAATTATTATTATTTTTTTTTAAATCGTCTTTTTGGTTTGAAAATTTATCTCTTTGCTTGAGGATTTGACTGTTTTGTTGAAATTCATCTCTGTTGCTTGAAACTTCAACTATTTCGTCGTTAATGCAACTATTTGTTTTAAAAATCATGTATTTTGTTGAAAATTCGTCTTTTTTTGTAGAAAATTAATCTTTTTGGTTTTAAAGTACATCTCTCATGGTAGGAATTTCATCTTTTTGTGTTAAAATATCAGTTGTTACATTTTCTTCTAAATTCACCTTTGTAGGTGGAAAATTCAACTATTTTGTTGAAAATTTAATTATTTTGTCCAATATTTAAATTTTTGGTTGACAATCTAACTGTTTTATTTAAAATTCATTTTTTCCGTTGAAATGTTAATTATTGCATTTTTTCGTTGAGAATTCATCTTTTTGTTAAAAAGTCAACTGTTTTCTAAAAAAATTCGTCTTTTTGGCTCGAAAATTAATTTTTTCGGGTGGAAAATGTAACTGTTTTTACTTGAAGTTTAATCTTATTTGATCAAAAATTCGACTATTTGGTTGAAAATTAATTTTACTTTTCGGTTGGAATGTCTAATGAAATGATTGTATTTTTCCAGGGAGGTTCAGAGGACAGCTGGTGTTTCCACAACCGACCTGGTGGGTCGAATGCTCTTGATGACGAGACAACATTTCAGACAAGGGGATAGTGAATACAGCGTTGATCGTGAACCAAGCAAAAGTATGGGACAAGACAGAACGGCTCGAAGTCCCTGGACCGGATGCTCGCAGTTCTTGCCAACTACTCAGAAGATAATCCAGTTCAGCGATGGAAAAAGTCCTCAACCTGGAGACAGAGTTGTCTATGTTGCCGGTGCTTTCGACCTCTTCCACGTGGGCCATTTGGATTTTTTGGAAGTCGCCAAAAAGGAGGGCGACTACCTCATCGTTGGTCTTCATACGGATCCGGCTGTAAATAGATACAAGTGTGGCAATCATCCTATTATGAATCTCCACGAAAGGGTCCTCAGCGTTCTAGCTTGTAAAGTAAGTATGATCATTTATTTAATAATGGTAATTTGATTCAATTAACAGAACTTCACACTCTTTTACCTATTCCCAGGACTCGGAACGGGTTACTATTTAGTAACTTGATTACTTTTTTGATCCGCGGTTACTCAAAAGTTACTGATTTTATGAAAAGGTTACTTTTGGTTACATTTTTGGCCCGAAATGACGAATTGAATTAATTCATTAATCTTATTATTTAAAAACATGTATAAGACCACTCTCCTATCAGGTTCCATTATCAATGTGCCGTTAAAAGTTTCAATCGGAAACTTTCACTGTGAAAGTTTCAAAGCACGACACTTTTGATCAATGGAATTTTTAGGGAACTTGAGAAAAATGCAAAATTTTTCAGTAAATTTGGCCCTTTAGAGTTGGGAAAACCAGGGAATAACAATGAAATAATAATTAGTTCTTATGTAAAATGTATAGAAAGGGCTATCAATTGAATTATTATGAATCCTGATAAAAATTGCAATTTAGCTAAAATTGCTAGTTTTTCATTTAAAATGTAAATATTTTTTTGTTGAGATTTCTAACTATGTATTATATTTTTCGATGAGAATTTAACTTCTTCGGTTGAAAATTCGCTTAAAAGTTGAACAATTTTTGTTAAAACTTCATTTTTGTGTCAAAGATTCATCATTTTAGTTGAAAATTAGTATTTTTTTGATAGAAAATTAATCTTCTTGATTGAAAATCACCCTTTTGTTTGAAAATACGTATATTTATTTGAAAATTCATCTTTTTGGTTATAAATGCACTTATTTTGTTGAAAATTCGTATTTTTCGATTGAAAATTTCCCTGATTTCGTAGGAAATTCAACTATTTGGTTGAAAGATAACTTTTTTGTCAAAAATATATATTTACTGGTTAATAATTCAACTGTTTTGTAAAAATTGGCCTTTTTGGCTTAAAAACTCAACAATTTGGTTGAAAAATAACCTATTTTGTTGAAAAATCGTCTTTTTTGAATGAATTCTACTGTTTTTGATATTAAATTAAAATCTTTTTTGGTTATTATATCAACTATTACATTTGTCGTTAACAATTCATCTTTTTAGTCAGAAAAATTCAACAATTTTGTTGAAAGTTGAACTATTTTTTTGAACATACATTTTTTTGTTGAACATTCATAATTTTAGTGGAAACTTCGTCTTTTTTTGGTAAAAATCTTTCTTTTTGGTTACTTTTTTCCACATTATTGTTACTTTTCGGTTACTTTTTTGTGAGAAGTATAGTTACTATTTTACTATTTTTTGTAGCTTGAGCAGTTCCGAACCCTGACTCACTTTCGAAATAAATAATAGTGTAAATAGTGTCACCAAATTAAAAAAATAATGCCAAAAAGTTTTTTAAGTATTAAAAACGAACTTCAATGTTTATTTTAAATGTTATCGTTTAGTCTATAAAAATTCCCATTTATTTATCGCAGACTGTCTTTTTTACCTTTTTCTCATTTTTCCACTTAAATTCAAACTGAATTAATAGAACGCAATAATTTTATATAACAATTTTATTATTTGGTTGAGAATGGAATTATTTGGTTGAAAATTCGTTTTTTTTTTGCTTGAAATTTCATAAATTTGATTGGATTTTTTTTTCTTGTCTAATATTTTTTTTTCATTGGAAATTCTAATATTTTGTTGAAGATTTATATTTCTGTTTGTAAATTCATCTCTTTCTGTAGAAAGTTGATCTTTTTTAGATAGTTTTTTATTTTTAAATTAAATATTTTTTTGTTCAAAATTCATTCTTTTAGGTTGAAAATTGAATTCCTTAGTTCAAAGTTGAACTACTTTCTTAAAAGTTCATTTTTTGACTGAAAATTCATAATTTTAGTTGTAAATTAGTTGTTTTTTTTTTCAAAATTACTTTTTTTTTAACTGCAAATTGAATTATTTTGTTTAAAATACAACTAATTATTTTCAAATTAACTTTTTTGTTAAAAATTCAATTATTTTGTATAGAGTTCGTCTTTTTGGGTTTGAAAATTCATATATTTTGTTGACATTTTTTCTTTCTTGCCTAAGAATTCAACTTATTTATTAAAAATTCGTCTTTTTGATAAAAAATTTATCTCTTTTGGTTAAAAATTAATCTTTTTTGTTTGATGATTTAACTATTTTGCTAAAAATTCGTCTTTTAGTTACATGCAACTGTTTTGATGTAAAATTAAAATCTTGAATAAAATATCAACTATTACATTTTCATTGAGAATTTTCTTTTTTGGTTGAAAATTTAACTACTTGGTATTTAAATTGTATTACTTTTTTACAAATTCATTTTTTGGTGGGTTTTATTTGAAAAGACTTTTTTTGTTGTTGTTAAGGATTAATTTTTTAAACTGAAAATTCAACTATTTTTAGAGAAAATTCAACTATTTGGTTGACAATGTAACTATTTCGCTGGATGTTCAACTATTCGGTTAAAAATTCAACTATCTGGTAAAATATTCCAATACTTGACTTTAAATTAATATTTTTGTATTAAAAATTGAACTGTTTTGTAGAAAATTTGTATTTTTTTGGCTTCAAAATTCAACTATTTGATTGAAAATGAACTTCTTTGTTAAAACTGTCTGGTAAAATATTTAACTATTTGGCTTAAAATTAATATTTTTTTGATTGAAAATTGAACTGTTTTGTTGAAAATTTGTATTTTTTGGCTTCAAAATTCAACTATTTGATTGTGAATGAACTTTTTTGTTAAATTAATAATAATAAATAATATTCAATTGCTTTATAAAAGATTCGTCTTTTTGGTTTGAAAATTCATGCATTTTGTTGAAATTTTTTTCTTTCATGACAAAAAAATCTTTCTTGGTTGAAAATTCAACTTTTTTATCCAGGAATTCGTCTTTTTGGTTTGAAAATTAAACAAAAATTTAAAATTGCTTTTTGGTAAAAAATAAATCTTTTTTTGGTTAAAAATCCAACTGTTTGGTTGAAAATTAATCTTTTGTGGTTGAGGATTCAACTAATTTGTTGAAAATTCATCTTTTTTGGTTGAATCTAACTATTTGAATTTTTAATTAAAAATAATTCTTTCGAAAATAATTTAATTGCATCTCTAATGGTTGTATAATTCCTATAAACCTAACTTTATTAGGACCCTTTCGAATTTGAATATCGTTTTGATGTAAAATTAAAATCTTTTTTTGCATTAAATATCAACTATTACATTTTTCCTTGAAAATTTTCTTTGTTGGTTTAAAATTGAACTACTTAGTTAAAAGCTGTACTACTTTTTTAAAAATTATTTTTTTTTTCGGTTAAAGCTATATCATTTTAGTCGAAAAATATTATTTTTTTGGGGGTTGACAATTAATTTTTTAAACTGAAAATGCCACTATTTTTGTAGAAAAATCAACTATTTGGTTGACAATGTTTTTTTCTTTCTTGACTGAAAAATCTTTCTTTGTTGAAAATTCGTCTCGTTTGGTACAAATTTCATCTTTTTGGGTTGAAAATGCAACTTTTTAGTTGAAAATTATTCTTTTTGGTTAATAATACATCTCTTTGGTTGAAAAATAATCTATTCTGTTGATTATTTGTTTTTTTATGCTTAAAAATTAATTTTTGAACCGTACATACAGCTATTCCATTTTGGGTTGAAAATTTATATTTTTTCGTTGAAAATTAATGCATTTAGTTGAAAAGTCATCGTGTTTAGTATAAAATTAATCTTCTTGTTAGAAAATTCATGTTTTTGTTTAAAGATTCCTCATTTTAGTTGAAAATTAATTTCTTTGTTTAAAAATTCAATTATTATGTTAGAACAGGGTGGCGGTTTTATTCGAGAAAAAAAATTCTCAGTCATTTTCTGGTTCACAAGAAATTGTCACGGTCATTGAAATTTAGATTCAAAACTGAACTTCAAATTAAAACATTTAAATTTGAACTCTTGAATTTTAAACTTTAAAAATTAAAAATTTGTTAATTCAAATTCTCAATAATTTACACATGTAAAATGGAAGCTTTTAACACTTTTTAATGGATCAATTTTAAAATTATATGCCGCTAAACTACAAAATTAGGAATGTTTAACTTTTATGGATTATACAGTTCAAAGATTCAAAAAAATATAAACTTACGCTATTATTTTAAATGTTATACATTGAAGAATGAATCAACAAATCAATAGAATTTTAAAATCATATCATGTTACGCAAATTTAAGTTAGAAACATTACAAATTGAATGATTACAAATATTTTTTTTTTATTAAATTAAACACTTTTTCATTTAGAAGTTAAATTATTTTAATTTTGAGTGGTAACAGATTAATAATTTTTCAATTACTATTTATACATTAAAATTTGTTTTGAAATATTTTGAAATATTCTCTTAAAAATTGTTTTAAAATAAAAAATCGGTTTAAATTTGCCCAGGCACTTTTAGACAATTTTTGAATGATCTTGAAACCTTTCAAAATCCTTATATAGCTTCCAAATTGTATTTCAACATCTTCAAAAATCTTCATTGTATTTTACACTTTTTGGAATCTTGACAAATTTTTAATTATTTTTGATATTTTTTCAAAACTTTTAATATATCCTGCAAAATTAAAAAAACTTGCTTTAAAATTTTCCAGAATTTTTTTACAATTTTGAGAATCCTTTGATATCTTTTTAAACATTCTCTTAAAAATACAAGATAAAAAATAATTTTAATTTTCCTAGAAAGCTTGAAAATTTTAATTCGAAATTATCGAAAATCTATATTTTGTTTGAAATCTTTTGAAATCTTTTCCAATTTTTAAGTAAGTTTGAACCTTTTCAAAATTTGTAAATATCTCAACTTACTCGAATTTTTTCTAAATCAATAATTGTTTAACTATTATATACATCAAAATTAAACAATTTCATGACAAATAAAAAGTTTTCTAAAATAGAACAATTATAGTTAATATTGCAAAGTATAAACTTAGCTCTCTGAAATTTTGACGATTCAAGGCTTTATGTTTCAAACAATTTGTTTTAAAATCGTTTAGTGCTAAATATTTCGTTCATAATTGCTCATTTTAAATAAACAGTCAAACATTGCTAACTATTGAAAAATTTATCTTCCTTTTTGGAATTATTTTAGGCCCTGGTTCAAATAACTTTAGAAATTTGATAAAACCTACTTAATTTCAGGTCTTTTCCACAATCCAGAAAAAGTTTAACAACTGATAGATTTCCTTTAGATGCGGCTCTATGCAAAGGAGTTGCTCCTCTGATATCTGTAATGTTGATGTCTGCTCCCTTTTTTATCAAAGCTTCACAGATTTCAAGCCAGTTTTTGGAAGCGGCATATTGCAAAGCAGAATGTCCATCGGTTGTTTTTGCGTTTACATTGGCATCTCGTTTTAACAAGACTTTTACCACGTCTTCACGACCTCCTGATGATGCGAGGATCAGTGGAGTCATGTTCATCTGAAAAATTATAAATTTAACTTTAATTTTTTACATTTGCATCATTTATGATTCAGAAATTATTACTTTACTGATAATTAAGAACATAGGGAACGTTCACAAAGATTAAACACTATTTACACTATTTTACACTTTTTTGGAATTATGAAACTATTTTACTACTATTTCGAAAAAAATTACACTAAAAAAATGATTTTCTCACAATTGTCTGCTAATGACACTATTTCTTTACTTTTTTTTTTGAAAATATTTTTTTAACTTCTTCATCAATTGGCTACAAATTGTCTCAGGGGCTATCCAAAATTATTAATTTGCAAGCCAAAAAGACGAGCTTTTAACAGAACAGCTAAATTTGCAACAAGATAGTTACATTTTTAAACAAAAAGATGAATTCTCAATAAATTACATAAATTTTTCTCAAAATAGTTGAATTTTCTACCAAATTCTTGAATTTTCAAGCTAAAATGTTATAGCTTATATTTAAACCAAAAAAGATGTTAATTTTGAAATAAAAACAGTTGAATACAAGCAAAAAAGACGAATTTTCAACAAACTATTTGAATCTTCAACTAAAACAGATTAATTTTTAACCATACAGTTACGTTTTTAACCAAAATAATTTATATATAATATATATATTATATTATCATTATTATTAATTAATCAATTAATATTAATATTAATATTAATATATATATATAAGTAATTTATGTAATGAAATTTATGTAAAATTTGACTTAGTCAGTTTTTATGAAATCTCCACGTTTTGGGCCCCTTGAGTCAGAAAAAATTATTTTTATGAAAGTGTCTGTCCGCAGTCTGTCTGTGGTCTGTAGGCGCGATAACTTTCGAAAAAATGATCAAATTGGATTGAGCTTTACACACTTTTTAAGGCCAAAGAAAAAAGAAAACGTTCCTTAGCCAGCAATTTTGGATATAATTTCAAAAAGTGAGAGCATTTTCAAAATTTTCAAAATTTTCGACATTTTTGTTAAGCTTTACAAATTCTATGTACGGCTGTTTGTGGTATTCGAAAAGTCGAACAATTTATGCTCACTACTGTTTCTGATACAAAGATAATTATCATTTATCATTTATCATTAATAATTTATCATTCATCATTCATCATTCATCATTTATCATTTATCATTTATCATTTATCATTTATCATTTATCATTTATCATTTATCATATATCATTTATCATTTATCATTTATCATTTATAATTTGTCATTTGTCATTTGTCATTTATCATTTATCATTCATCATTCATCATTCATCATTCATCATTCATCATTTATCATTTATCATTTATCGTTTATCATTTATCATTTATCATTTATCATTTATCATTTATCATTTATCATTTATCATTTATCATTTACCATATATCATGATCATTCATCATTTATCATTTATCATTTATCATTTATCAATTATCAAGATCATTCATTATTTATCATTTATCATTTATCATTTATCAATTATCAATTATCAATTATCATTTATCATTTATCATTTATCAATTATCATTTATCATTCATCATTCATCATTCATCATTTATCATTTATCATTTACCAATTATCATAATCATTCATCATTTATCATTTATCAATTATCAAGATCATTCATCATTTATCATTTATCATTTATCATTTATCATTTATCATTTATCATGTATCGTTTATCATTTATCATTTATCATTTATCATTTATCATTATCATTCATCATTTAACATTTATAATTTGTCATTTATCATTTATCATTTACATAATTCAAAAAAACAAACGAAAATGAAAATTTTAAGCCAAACAATGCACGATATGAAAAAAAAGTCAAGTGTAGAAAAGCGTTGCTTTTTGAAAGCCCTACAAGATTATCATAACTTTTTGAATTTTCTTGAAAAAACTAAAATTTAAATTTTGACCCGACAAAACATAATGAAAAATTCAATTTTTCGGTAAAACTATGTAAGATACAAAAACAGATGAAAAGACAAAAATTGTGCACTTAAAAAAGATATACAAATTTGCTGTGAATTATTTTTTTATAGGACTCGTGGTTTTTGTTTTAATCGTGCAATAAATTACATTACAAAATAAACAAAAAATCAAATTTTGACATTCTAATCTTAATGAGAAGGTATGGGTTTTATGTAAAATTTGACTTAGTCGGTTTTCATCCAATATCCACATTTTTAAGGCATACCAAAAAAGAAAAAGTTCGTTAACCAGCCATTTTTGACTAACTGTTCTAGTTTTATCCATTGAAAAAGCTTTTTGAGAAATCAAAAATGCGATTTTCCAGGAAAACTATAGGAGGTATGACAAAAATGATAACAATCGAAATTGTTTACCTTAAAACGATGAACAAATTTGGTTGGAACCATTTCTTCGATAAGACACATATTTTTCGTTTTAATCGTCAAAAGTGCTATTAAAACTAAAAAAAAATCCATTATTCGCTAAAACTATGCAAGGTACGAAAAAAGATGAATTGATACAAATTGTTTATCCAAAAAATATCTAAAAATTTGTTGTGAATCATTTTTTTATAGGAAGCGTTGTTTTTGTTTCAATCATAAAAAATAACACTATAAATAAAAAAAATTAAATATTTGAAAAACCGACACAAGACGCTAAAAAAACGAATAGACAAAAGTTGTTCACCAGAAAAGTTATACAAATCATTTTTAAATAATTTTTTGATGGGGCGCGTAGTTTTTGTTTTAAACGTAAAAAAATACATTAAAAATGAAAAATTTAAATTTCTGGAAAAACGGCATAAGATACGAAAAAAATGAATAGACAAAAGTTGTTCACCAAAAAAAGATCGACAACTGTTTTTTTTTATTTTGATAAGACGCGTAGTTTTTGTTTTTATTGCCTAAATTAAATATAAAATATTTTTTTCTCACGAGACGCGTGATAAAAATGTGTTCGTTAAAGCCGAAGGAGTTCAACAAAAGAGAATTCACATTCACTAAGTTTCAGTGGTCGATTGTGCTTTTTATTTTTTCAATTATTTCAAAGAAAAATTCTAATAATGATTTATTTGTTAAACGTTTTGAGACACTTAAATTCAAGCTTTAATTAGATCTTAGGAATATATTATCTGTTTGTCTTTTAGGTTATATAAGTATAATTTTCCTAAGATTCGTGTGAAAATTCAAAAAGTTTTTTGAAGATTTCAGATATGTCGAGAAAAAATCTATAAAACTTCAAAGGAATTTTTTTATTTTACAGAATTTCACCAAATTTTAGGAAAAATTCGAGTCAGTTTAAATCATATTTAGGACTTTTAGAAGTTTCTTTAGAAATCTCTTTACAACTTCCAAAATTCCTAAATATCTTTTGAACTGATTCGAAAAGTTCCTTCAATTTTGAAAAATCCTTGAAAATTGAAAAAAATTGCATTGCGAGATTTTTAGCGAATGCCTGAAAAATCCCGAAAAAGAAAATTTGCGACACTGGAAAAGTCGCGGAATTATAAAATTGCCGACAGTTTAAAATTTCCGAATTGGAAAATTTCCGACAATTTATAATATTACCGAATTAAAAATTCCCGACTTTATCAAATATCCGACGTTTTGAAATTGACAACAGAGGGTAACTCCTGAATCTAAACAATTATATAATTTCAAGATTTTTTTTGTAATTTTAAAATGATTCCATTTTCTGAAATCTTTTGAAATCTTTTGATATCCTTTTGACTTTTTATTAAAAATTAACTTTTCAAAGTAAAAAATCATAAAAAATGTTCCCAGGAATCTCAAGAAATTTTTCTTATTCTCTTGAAACGTTTCAAAATTCTTAAAAAGTTCCTAAATTTTGTTTCCAAATCTTCAAAAATCTACATTTCGCTTAAGATTCTTTGAAATCTTTTCAAATTATTCTTCAGCCTTTTGAAAATTTCTACACCTTGAAAATATCTTATATACTGATGCGAATTTTTCCTACAACTTTTTGAAAATTCTGTAACATTAAAAAAATTGCCTTCAAATCTTCATACAGAATTTCATCCAAAATGTGGAATTTTTTAGACAAAAAGATGAGCTTTCTACAAAAAAGTTGAATTCTCAACCAAGAAAATTAGTTTTCAACCAAAAAAGAACAAATTTTTTAAAAATTACGTGAATTTTCTACCAAATAGTTGAATTTTTTAAACTAAGAATGCGATTTTTACATTTTTATTACAAACAAAGAATTTCAAAAAAAAAAAATGTTACACAACAGGTGAATTTTCTACCAAATAGTTGAATTGTAAGTAATTTGTTAATAGTTGAACAAGAATATCATTCTACAAAAATAAACGAATTTTCAAACTAATAGTTGAATTCATAACTATAAAAGATATATTTTGTAAACTGGTATAGTAAAATTTTCAAAAAAAAAAAAAATTTCAACAAAAGAAATTAATTTTTCATTAGAATGATGAATCTTCAAATAAAAAAAACTAATTTTTAACAATTTAGCTTATCTTTTTAAGTTATTTATCAATACAGGAAAGCTGAAAACTTCAAGGCCTGTCCTCTAATTGAAATTTCGCGTTCTAAAATAAGCGATCAAGACAAGCTGGCGAGGGATTCCCTCGTATTTCTATTTTACGAACCCATCATGACAATGGTTGCGTGTCTCAAAACCTAATGAAACAATTAGTCGAAGATGAATTTTTAACCAAGAAAGATGACTTTTCTACCATAAAAGATCAATTTTTAATCCAAAAGGACGAATTTTCAACGAAACTGTTGAATTTTTGACCAGAAAAGATAATTTTAGCAAGATAGTTGAATTTTCAACAAAATCAGTCAACTTTAAACAAAATATTTTAATTTTCTACCCAATAGCTAATTTTTAAGCGACTAAAGGTGAATTTTCAACCAAGAAGATTAATTTTCTATCAAATGTGGAATATTCAATAACATACATAAATTTTCAACTAAAAAAAAAGTTTACAACCAAAAATGGAAGAGTTAAATTAACGGTTAAAAAACCCTAATTGTCAACAACAATTTTCAAAAAAAAAAAGATTAGTATTCTACCCAAATAGACGAATTTTGAATAAAATAGTTGAGTTATCAATCTAAAAGGATGAATTTTTTAGAAAACAATTGAGTTTTAAACCGGAAGAGAACAATTTTTAAGAAGAAAGGTAAATTTTCAATTAAGATAGTATAATTTTCAGAAAAAAAGTTGAATTTTCAACTATGAAACATAAATTTCCAATAAAAATAGATTCTTTAAATTGACAGTTTGAAAAAATAATTTTAAACAAACAAAAAAAACTAATTTTCAACCAAGAAGATTAATTTTCTATATAAAGACGAATTTTCAACAAAATACATTAATTTTCTACCAAATAGTACAATTTTCTACTCATAAAGAAAAAAATTTTAAATAAAAATAGATAGCTACATTTTCAGATAAAAAATTAATTTTGAACAAGAAAAAACGAATTTCTAAATAATAGTTAAATTTTCAAAAAACTAGTTTAAATTTTAACCAAGTAGTTTAATTTTCTACCAAAGTAGTTTAATTTTCAACAAAAAATATGAATTTTCAACTAAAAAGTTATTCTTCTAACCAAATAGTTTAATATTCTACCAAATTGTTCAATGTTCAATACGAATGAAAATTTTCCGACAAAACAGTTGAATTTTTGACCAGAAAATATGACTTTAACAAAATAGTTGAATTTTCAACAAAATATTTGAATTTCCTACCCAATAGCTGAATTTTTAAGCTACAAAGGAAAATTTTCAACCAAAAAGAATAATTTTCTACCAAAAAACGAATTTTCAATAACATGTTTGAATTTTAAACTAAATAGTTGAATTTTCAACAACAAAAAAAAAAGAATATTCAACAAAATATTTGAATTTCCTACCTAACAGCTGAATTTGTAAGCTACAAAGATAAATTTTCAACCATGAAGAAAAATTTTCTACCAAAAGACGAATTTTACAATAACATGTATGAATTTTGAACTAAATAGTTGAATTTTCAACAAAAAATATGAATTTTCAACTAAAAAGTTAAATTTTAACCAAAAAGTCTAACTTTCTAACAAATTGTTCAATTTTCAATACGAAAGAAATTTTTTCGAAAAAACAGTTGAATTCTCGACCAGAAAATATGACTTTAACAAAATAGTTGAATTTTCAACAAAATATTTGAATTTCCTACCTATTAGCAATTTTCAACCAAGAAGAATAATTTTCTATCAAAAGACGAATTTTCACTAACATATATGAATTTTAAGCTAAATAGTTGATTTTTCAACAAAAAATATGAATTTTCAACTAAAAAGTTAATATTTAACAAAATAGTTTCATTTTCTACCAAATTGTGTAATTTCCAATGTGAAAGACATTTTTTCGAAAAAACAGTTGAATTTTCGACCAGAAAAGATGACTTTAACGAAATGTTGAATTTTCAATAAAGTATTTGAATTTCCTACCTATTAGCAGAATTTTTAAGCTACAAAGATAAATTTTCAACCAAGAAGAATAATTTCCTTTCAGAAGACGAATTTTCAATTACATATATGAATTTTAAACTAAATAGTTGAATTTTCATCTGAATAAAATAGAAATTTACAACAACAAAATGGAAAGTTAAACTACTTTGTGAAAAATGCATTCTTTCGCTGAAGATGCATAATTTTTGGTTTAAAAGTCAACTATTGTGTTAGAAATTCATCTTTTTTGGTTGACAATTGATCTTCTTGATTGAAAATTTATCTTTTTGGTCAAAAATTGAACTATTTTGGTGAAAAGTTCAACTTTTTTCTTGAAAATTAATTTTTTTCAACTGAAGATTTAATTATTCCATTTTTTATTGTAAATTTATCTTTATTAGTTATAAATCTAACTGTTTGTTTGGCAATTCGAGTAGTTTGTTAAAACTTCATTTTTTTGGCTAGAGATGCATAATTTTTGAATATAATATCAACTAATTTTTTTATCAGTTTGAGTTTAAACATAAATTATTACATTTTTCGTTGAGAATTCACCACTTTTGTGTAAAAGTTGTTCCACAATGTAAAACATTCAAAATTTTGTTTAAATGTCATTTTTTTAGATGAAGATTCTTCATTATAGCTGAAAATTCCTCTCTTTGATTGAAAATTTAACTATCTTCTTGAATAATTATTGTTCTTGATTCAAAATTCATTTTTAACTGAAAATTTAACTACCACAATTGAAGATTCACAATTTTAGTTGAAAATTCATCTCTTTGGTTGAAAATTTAACTATGTTATGTTGAAAATGCTTTTTGTTTTTTGGTTAAAATTTAATTTTTTAATTAAAAATTTAACTATTTCATGTTTGATGAAAAGTTTATAATTTTGATTGAAAATTCAACTTTTGGTCGAAAATTTATCTTTTTTAATTGAAACCTTAAATACTTCGTTGCAAATGCATGCATTTTGTTGAAAATTCCAAAAAAATTTTGTTATAAATTTTACAGAAATTTTTATATGATTGACAGAAGTTTTTTTATGATACCGAGAAAATTCCAGTAGATTCAATATGAATGAAATAATTTTTTTTTATTCACTTACAACTCTTTAAAACTAGTAGAGTATTTTTCTCATTAACAAAATATGACTCGCCGCGTGTGTAATAATCCGACACCGTACTTAAAATTTTTTTTTTAACATTTAAAAAATACATTTTCAAGGTATTTCAAAATGAACTATTTACCAAGGTAAATTCGATTTTTTGAATTTGACTCCAATTTTCTATGAGATTCCATTTACCACATTTTTTGAACATATTTGTCACATAAATATATTAAATTATTTTACATGAGCACATGAGTACAAGTAACTTTATTTTTGAATAACAGTTAAAATATGATTTTTGAAATAAATTAAAAAAAAAAAACATTTTTATATATTTTCATTGCATTATTTAAATTTCAATAATAATTTTAAAACATAAATTTACCAACAAAAACAGAAAAATCTCGAATTTACAGCGTAAATTGGTTGAAAGTGGAATTGCGTTGTTGAAATTTTTTTTTCGATAATTTATCATTTTAGTTTCAAAACTTTTTTTTTCCAAAATTTATATTGTTGAAATTTTTGTTGTTGTTGTAAATTAATTTTGTTAACTGTAAATTGACCTCTTCCATGTTTGAATAAACATTTATCTTCTCCAGTTGAAAATTCAACTATTTAGGTTGAATAATTCTGTATTTTGTTGAAACTTTGTCTTTTCTGGTAGAGTATTAATCATCCTGGTGACTAATTTACATTTTTGATTTAAAATTCATTTCTTTGGTAAAAAATTTACCTATTAGGTTGAAAATTCCTTTAAAAATTTAAATTTTGGTTGAATTTTCATGTATTTTGTCGAAATTAATATTTTTGGTAGAAAATCATCCTCTTTGATTAAAAGTTATTTTTTTAAATTGAAAATTAATTTCTTTTTATTTATTTATTTATTTTATTTTCTTGGTTAAAAATTTATCTGTTTCGTTGAAAATTTGACTATTTTGTTGAAAATTTATCTATTTTGTTAAAAATTCGTTTTTTCGGGTGAAAAATTCAACTATTGGGTTAAAAATGATTTTTTTTTTATTGAAATTTCATTATTTTAGTTGAAAATTATTTTTTTTTGCTTAAGAATTTAACTGTTTCGTTGAAAATTCGTTTTTTTCTTTGGAAATTAATTTTTTGTTAACTGAAAATTTAACTATTCCGTGTTTGCTTTGACATTTATTTTATTTTCTTGGAAATTCAGCTATTTGGTTGAAAATGTCTTTATTTTGTTAAAAATTAATCTTTTTTGGTAGAAAATCATTCTCTTTGATCAAAAATTAGTTTTTTCAATTGAAAATTAATTTCTTTAAACTGAAAATTTAACTATTCGATTTTTGTCGAAAATTGATCTTTCTTTATAGAAATTTTATTTTCTTGGTTAAAAATTCATCTGTTTGGTTGAAAATTTACCTATTTTGTTGGAAAATTATCTATTTTGTTAAAAATTCGCTTTTTTCGTGCGAAAAATTCAACTTTTGGGTTAAAAATTGAAATTTTCAAAGTGAAATTTCATTATTTTAGTTGAAAATTAATTTCTTTGCTCAAGAATTTAACTATTTTGTTGAAAATTCGTTGTTTTTTTTTGTTGGAAATTAATTTTTTTTTAACTGAAAATTTAACTATTTCGTGTTTGCTTTGAAATTTATCTTCTTTACTTGGAAATTCAGCTATTTGGTCGAAAATTTCAGTATTTTGTTAAAAATTAATCTTTTTTTCGTAGGAAGTTAATTTTTTGGTTGAAAATTGATTTATTCAATTTAAAATTAGATTTTTTAATTTAAAATTAATTTTTGTAACTGAAAATTTAACTATTCTATTTTCGAAAATTCATATTTTTTTATATACATTTAATCTTTTTGGTTGGAAATTCATCTCTTTAGTCAAAAATTTAACTGTGTTGTTGAAAATTGATCTATTTTGTAAAAAATCTGTTGTTTTTTTTTGTAGACAATTCATCTTTTAAGTTGAAAATTCGACTATTGAGTTAAAAATTCAATTCTTTGTTAATTTCTTTGATCAAAATTTTAACTATTTTATTGAAAATGAATTTTTTTTTTGAAAATGAATTTTTTACTGAAAATATAGCTATATCATTTTTGTTAAAACATTAATATTTTTTTGTATTAGAAATTTAGTCTATTTTGGTTTATACCGGAAATTCATCGCTTTGATTGAAAATTTAATTATTTTGTTAAGAATTCCTTTTTCCTTAGTTGACAATTAACTATTTCAACTGCAAATGTAATTTTTCCATTTTTGTTCAAAATTGATCTTTTTGAGTAAGTTTTGGCGTTCCAAAATAATTATTTCAATTTAAATAATGCAATAAAAATATTAAAAAATGGTAATTTTTCACCTTTTCTAAGAACACAACTTTTGATTGACATTTGACCATAAAGTTACTTATGATGATGTCAAAAAAAATTTAATTCTGCGGAATATATCTGGCTTTGGCTAAATAATAACATTTTACATTAATAAATCTTAAATTTTTGTTAGTTTTATTATGTACACAAATTTAACATTCTTTGTCACTACCCTTCAACTGAAACTGAAATTCTTAATTATGTATGTGAATTTGGCAACATTTTTTTCCTTTGAATTTTAAAAATTACCCAATCCGCATTAACGAAAAGCGACAACAATGATTTCAGGATTTTATTGACACATCTATTTTTTATTGAAGAATATATTGCATCATTGACGGTTTAATCATTTTAATTCGTGTCAAAATATTAATTTTGGAAAGAGATTATTAGAAGTGGAAGGTTAACAGGTTTCTGTTCTTCCTTGAAGTCATTTCCAATGCTGTAATTTGCTAAAAGTAGCGTAAGGACCAAAGTAAAAGTAAACTAATCTTGAAACCTAGACCTAGATTGATAAATATCAGTATAGAGTTCAAAGTCATTAATCTCTCGCCTAGAGCATACACGAGTGAAAGCTCTTAGGGTGGCTCGAAATACTTCAGGTCAGGTGAGACTGACAAAATTTCTGAGAAATAACGTTTAGAAAGTAAGAAAATATTTTACACTTCATTCTCTCATGAAACATTCAATATCTAAAAGGGATCCAAAAACCAAATTTACAAATAAACCCTACATGAGGGTGGCCCTTATTTTTCACTCTTCGAATTTCTTTACTCTCACCCCCTAGTTTTGTTTAAATGCCAAAAAAAAATCCTGCAAATTTAATCGAAATCGGTTAATATTTAGGGTTCGCGCAATGAAATCATGCTTTGCGCATAATGCGCGCGGTAAGTTTCTTATTAGCAGTCAAATACTCAAATATAAATATTTCAGAGTGGCCTCTAAAAACAAAAGAAAATTTCTGGTCATTTCCCGGTTACCATACATGTTTCCAAGACATACAAATTAAAAATTTTAAACTTTCATACCTGAAAAAATGTTCAATGTAAATATTGAATACTTAACTACAAAATGAAAGCATTTAAAACATGGGAACTCTTCTATATTTAATGTATTTGAAATTAAAATTATATCCTTTTTAATTGATTAAACTTAGGGTTCTTTTTCCTTTTCGGAAAAAGCCGAGTTTCTTTGCACAAGAGTTAATTAAGGGATTAAATATTACAGTCGATATTGGATTTAGGTCCCCTGGATTTAGGCCTTCCGAGGATTGACGCCGCGCCACGGGTATGCGATAAAGCGCTGTACGCTAACGGCCTACCTGTGTAACTGCGTCATGACGTTGCGTTAGTTCACTCGAAGCGGTTTAAAATTTATTATTTACTATAAGATTTCTTGTTAAGAGTTCATTCAAATTCAAATTTCTTCTGAATAGTTCCAAATTGGTGGCGCTGTCGTAGCTACCCAACAGGGGTATTCGACAAAGAAAAACAAGAAGAAGAAGAATTCGATTGCACCTCGTTTTCTATCACACATGGTAGAAAGAGAGGCCCGATCGACTTCAAGAATCTAAGTCCCACTGTAGCGTTTTGAAACCTCGAACTGTCAAGTGTCGACGTGAGAATGGTGAAAACTATGTTTTTCGTAGACAGTTAATCTAATATTTATAAAAGTAAGTGATTTTCTGTTAAGTAACTTCTTCATCTCTCTGATTATGAAATAGCATAATGCGTCATACATTATGCGCTACGCAAAAGTGTGTGCTTCTCACTTGAAGTGTTTTGCGAGGTGATTTTTTGCAAAACAGTGATGTGCTTTTGGATTACTATTCGAGAGGAAGCTCTCATTTTTAACTAGATGCTCAACGGCCCGCAAAACGTTTTAAGTACGTGAACAGGAAACACATTTATTTTAACGTGTAACAGCAAACTTTCTTCTTCATTTCCTTCAAATATTCAGTTTACCCTTGTCTCCGTATTAGAAAAACAATTCTTTCAATATTTTTGACCACGCAGTAAAATCCACCGGAAATGGTTCATACGCCCCTAAGTGTTTACGTTCAGAGTCCCTGGATTTATGTCCATCATCAGCCCCAAAACCGGCTCTAAATCCAGGATTCACTGCATTTTAAAGATTTTGAGTGATTTTTGACGGATTTCGATATAAAGAAATTCTAAACATTTTATAGTATTTCCATAAACTGCAAAGAATTGTACAAAAATGAAGGAATTTCGTAGGATTTCAAAGATTTAAAGATAATTTCAAATATTTCGGTTAATCATTTTTTTAAGGAATTTCCTTAAATTTCGAAAGATTATAAAATATTAAAAAGTCTCCAAGGTATTTCAATGAATTTACCGGGACTTCAAGAAATATCATACGATTTCATGGAATTTCACGGATGTTTCAAGGGATTTTATGGGATTTTAACGGATTGTAAAGATTTGAAGTGACTTTATAATATTTCGAGGTGTATAAAAAGGAATTTCGTAAAATTGAGGGAATTTTAATAGGATTTCAAAGAATTGAAGGGTTTTTAATTTTTAAAATTTAAGGACTACGTTTTTTTAATTAATATCAAAAGAGTCATAAATTCTGGATGACGATAGTATACGCACAAATCCTGCCGAATGATTGTTTTTCTATGGTGAAATTTAAAAACTGGCAACCCCCAAAACTGATTGAGTTCAAATTTAATGCCCGCAAAAATTTAATAATTCTAAAAAAGCATTAACAACTGGAGATTTGAAATTAGTTTTGTCTGGTTAAAAAACCTAGCATAACAAACTAAACATTAAAAAATTAGTAACGTTCCTGCTTAAGCATTTAAAAATTAAGTAACTCCGAAACAAATATTTGCGAATTTAATTTTTGGAAACTAAATAACATTATTGTGCATTCAAAACTATAATTTGTAATTGAAATTACAGAAATTTTCAATGTGATGAAAATTATCAAGAGGTATCATATCATGTAGTAACAAATGACATTTAACGTGGTGTTGGATAGATTTTATTATTTAAAAAATGAGATTTCTGTATAAAAAAAAAATATTCACTGTTATTTTAACTGGTCAAAATTGAAGAATTGTAAATATTGTAAACATTCAAAGTTAAATTATTCTTAAAACATTGAAAATTATATGATTTCTAATTGGTAGCTTCACAAATAATGAATCCAAAGCTAATGGAATCGATGAAAATTAAATAATTCCAAACTTCTTTTAAAATTGAAGTATATTCTAGAGTTCTTTATTTCAGAGTCCTTTTGAGTTCTTTAATAAACAACAACAATAACATAATTTGTTTGCACAATTTTACAATCATTTAAATAATGCGTGTTTAAGTATATAGTTTACCTAACAAAAATCAGGAGAAACATTTTATTTCACCAATTTTTCGAAAGATTTTAATTTTTTTAATTACATACTCATTTGTTTTCTAAGAATACTCGTGAATTTTTCAATAAATTGAATTGTTTAAACAAATTTTATTTTGTGTTAACATTTAATTGTTGCCACTTTTTGAAAGATTGAAATATTTTTAGGTACTACTTTGTTTTCTAAGGATAAACTTGAATGTTTAAACCAATTTAAATTGTTGAAAAAAATTCTTTTATTTCACTGATTTTATGTGTTTTTTTTTTATCAATAGAGAAGACAAAATGCGTTTTTTCAATTTTTTCACAAATTAAATTGGTATAAGTTATTTATTTCTTTTGCATAAAATAAGTAAAATAAATTTGTTAATTAATTTTCATTATATTTTTAGTTCGGAATTTTTTTTCTTTGTAAAAAATTGAACTACTTTTGTAAAAATCCATTTGTTTGGTTGAAGATTCATCTCTTTGATTGGAGACTTAATTTGTCCATTTTGCGTCTTTTTTGATAGAAAATTAATCTTCTTCGTAAAAAATGAATCCCTTTTGGATAAAAAGACAACTACTTGCTTGGAAATTATTCTGTTTAGGTTGAGGATTCAACTATTTTGTTGAAAACTCGTCTCTTTTGGCTCAATATGCAACTGTTTTTTATTTCTAATTAAAATCTTTTTTGGTTAAAATATCATCTATTATTATCTTAGTAAAATATTCATATTTTTGGGTCCAAGATTCATCAATTTGATAGAAAATTTAACTATTTGGATAAATATTAACTTTTTTGTTGAAGGAGAAACTTTTTATCTCACCAAATTTTCGACAGATTTTAATATTTTCAGGTACCAATTTGTTTTATAAGAATACTTGTAAATGTTTAAACAAATTTGATTAAATATTCAAATATTTGATTAAAAGTTAAACTATTTTCATGAAAATTTAACTGTTTAAAGGAACTTTGTCGAAAATTCATATATTTTATTAAAAATTCTTCTATTTGGTAAAACATTAATCTTTTTTATAAAAAAATTCATCTTTTTGTTTGAAGATTTAACTATTTGGTTAAAAATTAATCTTTTTTTATTGAAAATTCAACTAATTGGTTGAAAATTGAACTACTTTGTTAATTTTTTTGGTGAAATTTACCTCTTTGGATTAAATTTTTTGGGTTACAAAATTAATCTTATTTTTTGAAAATTCATCATTTTGATTGAGAATTCAACTATTTTGTCAAAATTTAGTTTTTTTGTTGGTTTAATTCAACTGCTTTAAAATTTGTGCTTTGGTAACAGATTCATCTTTCATGGTAGAAAAGTCATCTTTTATTGTTGAAGATGAGCTGCATCGTCGCCAGCCCCTGGGCTAGAGCCCCAGCCAATTTCACTTGTCCTCGCTTTAGAGCTAACTAATGTAAGTGGGTAATAGACCACGTTTTATCTTTATTTGCCTCTGCCTCATTTTGTGTTCAAACCTTTATCTCGGCGGTCCAACTCCCACTCTCTCTCCTCGGTCTTACCCCGTAATAAAGTAATTTTTCAAAATTTATTATTTTGGTTTTTGAGTGGGAAGATATTTCATCCATTGGAATTGTTCAAATGATATGCAGTCCCATGTAAACCAAATGTCAAATTTGAGGATGTTTAATAGGAAAACGTGAAGTTTTAATTGTTTTTTGGAGGTAGTGTGTTAGGACGAATTAAGTATGTTGTGTTCTTTCTTCAAGAGAACCAAACCTGTTTTCTGTAGAATTGATTTGGATTAGGATGTTCCCGAATCGATTCTCAATTGTAAGAATTTTCGTAAGTTGTTGTCTCTGCATCGTTTCAAAAAATATAAAGATGTTAGTAGCTCAGCTTGAGAAGACCTGAGCTTACTAAAAGTGTTTGTTTTAGTAAGAAAACTCTCCCTTTAAAGTTCTCTGATCATAGATTTAATGCTTTTACGATGATTTATTTTAATACAGTATGATTCTTCGATTCGTATAATTCTTCTTTGTATAAATGGAAAACATTCATTGGCACTCAATCAAGGAAAAGTTTGTTTGATTCAACAAAATAGTTTAGTTATCTATCAGGTAACTATAAGGAAAACTGTACAATCGCATGCGTCAAGTGGTGACCAACCAAGCCTCAAAACCGGTTCAGCAAAACCGAAAATTCGATTTTTTTGGTTTCAGGGCTGGTTTACTCGTTCCTCGTCTGATTATCCGAACAATCCCATCATTGAGGATAGTTGTGAATATCTTAAACAGTGTGTTCAGACAATTGATTGGCCTGTAATTTTTCGGCTCAGCTAAGTTGCCTATCTTTGGAAGGAGCATCGTGCGTCCTCTTTCCAACCACTACGGAATAAGCTCTTCCGACTTTAGAAATGAGTTGAAAATGCCTTCCAGATCCTGGTGGGTTAAAGTAAACTTCTTCCACCAGAAGGCCCTGATACCATCTGGTCTCGGAGCGGAATAGTTTTTTATGCCTCTTAACTTTATGCCTTCTCACACCACACAGCATGCAGTCGTGCCATGTATCCTTGTCGGTCACAGGCGATATTGGTATCGTAGCACTCTAGCAGGTCGTGATTGAATCGATCCACCCACCAAAAAATTCCGAGATTCCGCAGGTCCGTCGCATTGACTCCTTCTTGATTCGCCCCTCCAAACCTAGGGTAGTCGGCATTGTTGTCCATCCCATTGTCGGGAGCCCTGCCCGTTCGATTGTTTTGAACCGCACTTACTACAACTATGTTTGGTGTTGTCACTGTTGTTTCCACGAGTAGCTAAGGAAAGAGGTTCATCCATCCTTGTAAAGCCGCGCATGCAAGGATAAGGCTGCATACTCTGAGATGTCGCCCGGTATCCCAGAGTCACCGTTCCAGACACCTCACCCAGGTACCATTCAGCTTTCGGCACGGTCGTTACGCCTTGGGCATTAATTCCTTCAGGATCACCCATGGACATTTATCCGCGACTGCTTAATAATTACTGTAACCATGTTCAATGATGCCAATGTGGGCGCCTTTGCTACTAAGCTTGCGTTCGGACCGCGCACTGGTTGGCCAAAGTTGGCGCGCAATTGAAAATTGGAATTGAAAACAATTCTTGTAATTTAAATAAATTATTATTGAAAAATGCATAAGGATGTATATAAATTGTACAACTTCTGATTTGGACAGGAAAACAATTTATAACACATGTATTTATTACATTACAGTTTATTTTCTTTGACTTTCGAGGAATAACTTATATTTCACTAAGAATTTAATTTCAGAAGAAATGTGTTGAAAAAATAATTCAAAATGATTGTTCATAACGTTTTTAATATTTCTTATGTATTCTCATAAAAATTCATTTTAATTCTAATTTTGAATTGCGCGCCAACTGCGGCCAACCGGTGCACCTCCCGAACGCAAGCGCAGCAGCAAAAGGCGCCCACATTGGCATCATTGGCCATGTTCAGCAGAAATACTTGGTACAGGGACACTCTATCCACAACCTGAGGACGCGTTCGGTGGGTTTGTCATAGGCCCTTCGGTTCAATTCCAGAGGAATTGTGGATGAATTGGATATTTATGTGGAGCGCTTACCCGACTGCTGTTTAAAGAAACTGCAGACGAAGATGAGAAAGCGACATTAAGATCAACAGCTGTAAGCAGGCGCCTTCTGAGAGATGATCAAGATTTCAGGACAAGGAGGAACATTGACATTGATCTGGCTAAAATGAATGCCTCCCTTCTTGAGGCTATCTCGCAGGAGTCCGACTTCTGGATCATCAATTGCTCTGTTTATGGTGCTGCTGTTCATGGTGCCGAAGAAAGGAAAGATAATTGACGTTCCCAATGACCCTGAGTAGATATGAGCATCTTCTTCGACAGATTTGGTCTTCAAATCTGTCAGCGTTGAACAAGGTTTCTGCGACTAATATTCTTTCCGTCACGGTTCCACTCTACTTGTTTGAGATGGCTCAATGGATGTAGAATGAGCTTACTGCCCTTGATATTGCCACACGTTAGATCATGCATATGCATCAGAGTTTGCATATCAATTCGTCCGTTCTGCGATTATACATCTCACGCCGTCAAGGTGGACACGGACTTTTGAACTTTTTATCACATAGTCAGATGCAGCTCTCTGTTGCAAATCCAACGATAACAAGAACTTCAACGTCATTATATGGGTTCAAAAGTTAAAAACACAATTTTTTAGAACTTATTTTTCCAAGGTTGGACGGTAATTAAAATATAAATTTTTTATTCTTCGTCATACATGTAGCAAATTCAACTGATAACAAAAATTTACTGCCATCGTCTCCGAAGGAGAAATAATAGATTGATGCAGTACAAACTCCTCAGGGAAATAAGCTAATCTCCTCCAATCCATATTACAAACACTAAAATAATTTACATGGGCTATTGAGGGAATGATTAGTATATAAATGGAAACATCTCGTAGAATATTCATTAGTTACACGGCAATCGCGAATTTCTCATACATCAGTTTTACTTAGCCAGAAAAAACGTGTGTCGTTAGCACTCTGGTCTTCGGTTTGGCGGTTATCGTCAGTTATGCTGGTCAATATATATTATTAATACTATACATACACGTTCATATTTATATATGCATATTATAATCAATTTCATTCGCAGTGAAGTGTATGATTGTGTAAAAATGAGAAAAAAATCCAGTGAGGACATCAATTGAACCTCTAAATTCAAGCAGTTTTTCATAGCTCACTTTGGCTCTTTTTATGACCTAAATACACTTTTGGTCATTCCAGAAACTCGCATATTTTATTCATTTTGTGAAACAGAAACATTAAAATCTTCTTTTCTATGTTTTAGTTTGTCTCGGTACAGAGCCTGCTGTACGCGCTCCTACGTGGACATTTGATGTTTCATCAGGAGAGATTCCCGATGTTCATATCTGGAGCACAGATAAACCCTCGGGTCGCTTAACGCTAGTGGCGAAGGGTAATTGGATCATCGGATGGCTTGATCGAAACAGTGTTAGTACAATATTTATTCAAGGAGGCCACATATTTGTCAAACATATATATACAGGAGAGTATGAAGCAGTTGGGGATAATGCTAGAATTATAGAGGCTTTAGGTTTATATAAATCTTTGCCACCAGACACACACCACAGTCATCAATTTGTGCTTCCGAGATGTATTGGCCACAGCGCACATCCAGGCTTTGACTGGATGGATAATGGACTTTTTAAACCAGAAATGCAAGAAAAGGTATAATTAAAAAAACAATTTCGTTTGCACTGGCGACAGTAACTGTGCAGTGATACTTCACTCATAGAGTCTTACATGTGAAGCACGCATAGAAAACCATATGTGTGAAATTTGTTATATCTTATTTTAAAGAATGAAAATTTGCATTGTACCTTTATTTGCTTTCGTATCCCAAAAATGTTGCACTTTAAAACGCTTAGCTGTTCAGACAGGCGTAGTTATTCGAAGATATCGAATGTTTACATCAACACTTGACTTTCGGTAACTGGCGGCGTTCGGGAATGGTTTTTTGCAGTTTTCCTCTTTTCTGGCCAAAATTCTAGGCAAGTGTGAGCGCTTTTATTTAAAATTCGGCAGTATACTGCAAAGAATACCTCATATGTATATGTTTTCTGTGTGTAATATCAATCTGTTTTGTTATTACTCCTATGCTGCGGCGTGGTTCTTATTTAGGATCAATCGAACAAAAAGTCCATATTAAATTTCGATATCTTTTTCCAAATTTAGGTGACAAGGGTAAATACATCTTTAGGAGATTAATACACAAATGTAAGTTGAAATAAAGAATTTTTCGAAAGTGAAAAATAGTTTTGAAAGTGAATTAGCAAAAACAAAATCAAATATAACTACGGAATATCTAGGAAAACTGATTCTCTTATTCGAGGTAATTAATGTTCCTCAATAACAAGTTTTCTCAAATAATCATAATTACGTGATTGCAGAAGAATAATAATATTTTTAGAAAATAAAGGTGAGGTCATTTCTCGTCCTCTACTTCTATCTTTTCATAATTTTAAATTAGTTCAATCTATTCAATTATTATAATTGTAATTGTAATATTTAATATAATAATATACTACACAGTATATACTATCAATGCGTTATTGTGATGAATATAATTAATTCAATTAGATCTGCCCGAGGAAATAATAACTACGTCTCTGAAAAAAATTAATTTCTTCTTGTGAAAAATAGAAATTTGTATTTTTTCAAAAAATGTTGACAAGATGATAGTAACGTCAAAAGAGCAAAGTTGTGCCTCTTGATAAGCTCTTGAAAAAGTCTGTGTATGCTTTTTTTTATCGTGCATTTCTATTACAAAAATCTTTGTTTTTAAGTTTAAAAATTTGAAACTCTGAAAATTGAAAAGAATTTCACATTGGTTGAAAAATTATGGATAATTTTTGTAATGTATAGATTTTTCAAGTCAGGAAGAATAGAAATGAGAAATTCCAACAATAATTTTTAGCATTATTTAGAATGTTTTGAAAATGTATAAAACACATGTATTTTTAAATTGAATTGAATACACACTTTGAAAAAAAGTTGAATATGATAAATTCAGAAACCGAGAATGGAAAAATTACATTATCAGTAAAACAAATTAATTTTCATAAAAAAAAGGATTTTCAAGAAAATAATTGAATTTTCAATCAAAGAGGAGCATTTTCATCTAAAAACGATACATTTTCAACTGAAAATGGTATAGTAAAATGTTCAGTAAAAAATATTTATTTTCCAAAGTAAAAAGGAACTTGAATACAACACCTTGAACTTTTAAATCAACAATTCAATTTTCAATTGAATAAGATACAAATCCAACTAAAAATGGATCAATTAAATTTTAATTAAAAAATAATTGATTTTCTGTAAGAAAATGTCTAGCAAAGTCAATTTAAAAAAACGACAACATTTTTTTTAATTTTTCAATTTTGATGACCAATTTGAAAGAAAAAAATAATTTTTTTCTAAATAGTTCAATTCTTAACCAAAAAGTTGAACATTAAAAAAACTATTTTCGACGAAACAGTTGAATTTTATATCGTAAAGTAATTGTATTCTGTAACAAATAATTGAATTTTTAATAAAGAATTGAATTTTCGACCAAGAAAAATTTCTAATTCAATAAAGAAAAATATGTTTATCCAAAATGTTGAATTTTTAAGCCAAAATGACGAATTTTCAACAAACTTAATAAATCTTTAACCAAATAATTAGGTCGATAAATAATAATTCTGAAAACAATTTCGAGACTATAGAATAATAGTTTAAAAAAATATTAAAGATAATTTTTAATACTTTGAAAATATTTTCTTAAAAACCTAAAACTTTGATTAAAAAATTGAATTGATTTTTCAGTGACAAATATATTATTTTTAATTAAAAAATATCATTGCATAAATAATTTCTGCTATTCAAAGAAGGAGAAAAAAAGTAATTTAAAATAAAACAAATTTTGACTTATTTTGAATGTATGTTCACTTTGAATTTCTTACATTTTCACATAACTTTTCTCTTGCTTTGGATGATAAAAATCTTCAAATTAAAAAAAAATTGAGACATAAGATTCCTGAAGTTTTAAATTTCAGTTAAAAAATATTTTGTTCAGGCCGAATTGTATGGCAGGCAAATAAAACTCTGATAAGAAAAAATACGTTTCATACATATGTTTTTTATTAACGGTGAATAAACATTAAATAGAGATAAGCAAAAAAAATTAACGTATTTTGTTGAAAACTCTTTTTTGGTGCAAAATTAATCTCTCTAGTTAGAAATTCATTCCTTCGGTTAAAAATTTGGTTGACAAATTTTTTTTTTTCTGTTAAAAATTGATATTTTTTGGTTGAAAATACATGCGTTTTGTTAAAAATTCTTCTTTTTAGTAACAAAGGATATCTTGTTTAGTCCAGAGTTCATCTTCTTGATTCAAAATCCATGTGCTTGGTTGAAAATTATTTTTGTTTGTTGAAGATTCATCATTCTAGATAAAAATTTGTTTCATCAGTCGAAAATTCAATTTTTTTTTCTGAAAATTCTTTACCATTTTTGTTGTAAGTCAATCTTCTCAACTGAAAATGTAACTTTTCAATTTTCTTCTAGAACTTTTGTTTTTTGGTTGAAAATTTAACTTTTTCATTGAAAACTCATGCATTTGGTTGGAAATTCGATTTCTTTTTGTAGAAAATTTATCTTCTTGGTTCAAAATTCATCTTTTTTGTTTGAAATTTCATTTCATTAGTTGACAATTCTACTCATTTGTTGAAAATTTCTTTTATTTTTGTTTCTGGTTGAAGATTCATCATTTTCGATAAAACTTCATTTTTTTCAATTTAACCTATTTTTTTAAAAAGAGCGTTTTTTTGTCTGTTGAAAGTTCATTTTTCAACT
>JAABKJ010007545.1:207968633-208391033 GCA_011634705.1 Andricus grossulariae
AAATTCAACTGCTTGTTGAAAATTCATGTATTTTGTTGAAAATTCGTCTTTTTTATTCGAAAATTAATCTTCTGGGTTGCACATTCATCTTTTTGATTCAAAATTCTACATTAATAATTTAAATATTCCATTTTTTGTTAAAAATTTATGCTTTTAGTTGAAAATTTAACTATTTGATTAGGAATTTATCTTTTTCTTTGAAGATGCATCATTTTAGTTAATTTTTTTTGTTAACAATTAATCTATTTTCTTGCATCAAACAAACGTTTCTTTGATTGAGTGCTGGTGAATGCTTTTCATTAATTCAGGGAAATATTTTCAAATCAAAGAATCTTACTGTTGAATAAAATTTTATTTATATGATTTGTTATTAATATTTCGATAAACCTGATCATAACTTCATCATTTCTGGATACAAATAAGCTGTATTTTCACTGAAATTATTTGTGAATAAGTAATGTTTTTATACTTGTATATTAGGCATTCATAACCAATTTTTTAATTGCTAATAACAATTTTCAAGAATAAGTACCTTAATCTCACTTCACTCGTAGAAAAATTATTTCTTTCTTTAACGATGTTTTCCAAAACATATTTTTTATTTTATTATTTATTTTTTATTAAAAACATTTTCTAATTACTTAGATTCGCAAACCTTTTAATTCGAGAATATTTGTTTAGAATATTTCCTTTCTCGGGGATTCTTCTGCATCGGAAACTATTAATATCAATAGTTAATGAAATTGATAAAATTTTTGAAATTATAAAATTGCGGACAATTTCAAATTCCAGATTGATAAAATTCGTCAAAGTTTGTGGTAATACTATATTTGAAAATGCCGGAAATAAAATTGCCGATCGAAAAAAAGTTTCGAATGGAAAACTTCTAGAATCTGAAAAATTAATAAATTGTTAAATTATAAATTGAAAATAACAAATAAAATATTTTCATTCAATTTGAATATTTTCTATTTCATCTACTATTTTTTGTCTTATTATTTATTAATAAGAAATATATTCATTGAATAGACATATTTTTTTGTTTTACGTATTTTTTTGAATATTTTAATATTTATTTATTCCATTAACAAAAATATTTAATGTGGAAACCGTTTGTTCCTTACCATCTTAATACAAGGTTATGTTAACACAAAAAAGATATATTTTCACCAAAAATTACTCGGTTACATTTGCAGCTAATAAAATTAATTTTTAACCGAAAAACACGAAGTTTTAATAATATAGTTCAATCTTGTACTAAGTAGATGAATTCTAAAAGAAAAATAATAATAATAAGAATTTTCAACCACATAGTTGAATTTTCAACTAATTTAATTAAGTTTTAACTAGAGTGATGAATCTTCAATGAAAAAATGATGATTTTTTAACCAAATAATTGCATTTTCGCCAAAACGATGAATTTCCAACCAAAGAAAAAATGAAATTTTAACAAAGTATTAGAATTCCTGACAAAAAACATGAATTTTCTAATAAAGTTATGAATCTTCAATAAAAAAGTACATATTTAAAATAGTAGTTGAAAATTTAAAAAAATGAATTTTCGTCTGAAAAAGAAAGAACTTTCAATAAATTAGTTCGATTTTTAAAACAAACAATAAGTTTTCAACCGAAAAGATTACTTTTTCACCAGAAAAATTAAAATTTTTAACAAAAACGATGCATTTATAATAAAAAATGTGATAGCTACATATTCAGTTTACAATGAGGTGAAATTTTAACGTAAGAAATGATTTTTCTACTGGAATGATGAATCTTCAAAAAAAATGTTTCATTAAAAAAGTTGAATTTTCAACAAAAGACATAAATTTTTTCCTCAAATATATGAATTTGTAACTAGAAAATGTACATTTTGAGCAAAAGTGAAATAGTTACATTTTCAGTTGAGAAAATTCATTGCCAACTAAAAAAAAGACGAATTTTGAACAAAATAGTTCAATTTTATACCAAATAGATGAATTTTCGACTAAAATGATGACTCTTCTACTAGAAGAAGTAAATTTTTAACACGGTTGTTGAATTTTCAATAGAAAATGTGAATTTTCGAATGAACAAAAAATAGTTTTTAACTAAGGAGTTGTATTTTTAACTAGAATAATGACTCTTTGATAGAACATTTGAATTTTTAACCAAATAGTTAAATTTTTACCCAAACCGATGAATTTACAACAGTCAAAATTAATTTTCTAAAAAAGAAGTCAAATTTTTAACAACAAACAAAAACTAATTTTTAACAATATAGTTTAATTTTCTACCAGGATGATGAATTTTCAAG
This sequence comes from Andricus grossulariae, assembly GCA_011634705.1. Taxonomy (NCBI): domain Eukaryota; kingdom Metazoa; phylum Arthropoda; class Insecta; order Hymenoptera; family Cynipidae; genus Andricus; species Andricus grossulariae. Next base: position 207,970,927 of record JAABKJ010007545.1, read on the forward strand.
AAAATAATGAATCTTCAATCAAAAAAATAATTGAGGATTCAACTAAGAATGATTTTCAGATAATAAAGAAAAATATATTTATCGAAAATAGTGATCTTTCAAGCAGATCTACGCTCTAAGTTCAAAATAATTTAATTAACTAAACTAATTATAATTATTATATACTCAAATAACAATAATATATATTATATGTATTATATATTACTATATTCATTATTATAGATACAGTTATTTAATAAATTGAACGAATTAAAAGAATACGGAATAAACGGTTTCCGCATTTTATATTTTTCCTAATGGTATAAATGAATAATAAAGTATACAAAATACATGAAATAAAAAATATGTTCATTTCAAGAATTTATTTCATTTCTGGAATTTTGTATCATCATGAATGTTGAAATTCGATGATATCAGAAGCTTTCGGGAATTTTATTATTCTGGAATTGTTCAATTCTGAAATTTTAAATTGAACGCTCAGTTAATAATGATAAAGAAGGTAATTCTAATAATAATTTATGAGAAAATAATTTTTTTTTGTCGTAAAATGGAAGATTGTTTACAAAAATTGTGATTCAATATTTCAAAAATTGTAATATATGGCCTCACATTCAGTCTCATAACAGGTATAAACTAATAACAAATGTTATAAATAAAAACCCTTAGTGACCAGAATTGATTTTCACATTCTCGTCAGAGAAGTTATTTTAGATAAAAATTTAAAATGTTAGAGCATTTTCCAAATTTCTGAGACCACATTTTTTCAAGATTGAAAAATTTTCTGCACGGCTATTCGGAGTATAAAAAGAGACGAACAATATATTATGACTTTTTTGATAAAAAAAAGAAATCTGCCAACTTCCCCGCTGCGCGGGTAAAAATGTTGTTCCATGAAATGTTATTGTAGATTGTGTCCTTTTTCCAAAAAGTTAATTTTTTCAAATATGTTCTTATAACAAGAGTTTATAACACATTTTTAGATATTTTTTATTGGAAAAACTTTTGCCTTTTCATTTTTTTTAGTCTCTTGTGTCGTTTTTCCAATAAAAATTTTTTTCTTTAAATTTTCGATCTTAAATTTTACGATTAAAAAGAAAATCTACTGGTCCTATCTAGAAATGATGAATGATAAATTTGTAGATCCTTTTTGAGTGAAAAACTTTTGTCTGTTAATCTTTTTTTAACTTGCGTCTTCTTTCAAAAAAATTAATTTTTTTATTTTGAATGTTACTTTTTACGATTGAAACAAAACTTATGCGTCATATCAAAAAATTATTCACGACAAATTTGGATGAGCTTTCACCCTTCTTTGCAAGAGAAACGTTTTGTGTACATTCTCTTCCTTAGCTTATGTCGTTTGTCCAAAAATTTAATTTTTTTTTCTAATACAGTTTTTCTCTAATAAAGGAAAAACTGCGCATTCTGTCAACAAAATGATGATTCATACCAAATTTTTAGATCTTTCTTGGCTAAAAAATTGTTGTCAATTTATTCTTTTGCATATCTTGCAAAGTTTGACAGCAAAGTGGAGTTTTTGATCATTTTTTTTCGATCGAAATTTGAATTTTCGATTTTTCAAGGAAATTCAAAAAGTGATTATGACAATATTATAGGGCTTCCATAAAGCGACGTTGTTTTTTTCTCAAATTCTTTTAATTTCCTTGAAAAAGAAAAAAATCCAATTTTTATTGCACAAAAAATAATGCAAAATAAAAAATTCCATTTCGCGGTCAAACTATGCAAGATACAAAGAAAAGATGACGGACGAAAATTGTGTATATGAAAAAGATCTAAAAATTTGTTATCACTCACTTATTAATATAATGTGTAGTTTTTGTTTTAATCGTAAAAAATAAAATTAAAAATCAGAGAATTGAATATTTGGACAAACGGCACAAGCTCTAAAGAAAAATTAATAGACGAAAGTTGCTTACCAGAAAAAGAGCCATGAATTTATGACTTATAATTTTTGAATGTATACGCAGTTTTTGTTTCAATCGTAAAAACTAAGACTGAAAATAAAGAAATTAAATTGTTGGAAAAACGACACAAAAGACGAAAAAAGTGGCTAGACAAATGGTTATTCAAACAAAACAAAAAAATTGGTAAATCATCATTTTTAATGGAACACGTAGTTTTCTTTTTAATCGTGAAAAATAACACAAAGAATGAAAAATATATTTTTTGAGTGATACAAGGTACAAAAAAAAATTAAAAGACACAAAAAGGATCTACAAATTTGTTACTAATCGTTTTCAGATAGTACGAGAGTTTCTCTTAAACGTCGCGTGTCCTAAGCGCGCTCAAACTTGCGATTTTTTCAAATTAAATTTTTCTTGTGGATAATTTACAGCCTTCTATACAATATTTTTTTTTGATTATCGAATTAGAAAAAACCTTCACTAATCGAATTGGTAATTTTTTACTAATCATTAGTGGCCGAAGAATGTTCTGCAAAATTGTTGAACTTTCAACCCGGGAATATGAAAAAGTATCTAGTTTTTAAAAAAATTGAACTAAAATATGCTTCGAGTTTGAGATTCTAGTTGAAAAACATGTTATTCAGAATACGTTCAAGGCCTGGAAAGTAAAAACTTGATAAGAAAAAATGCATTTCATACACGTGTTTTCTATTAACGATCAATACAAATTTAGTAGGGACAATCCTATAATTAACTTGAAGTTTTACTTGTTTTCATGGTAACTATCTCTAAAATTTCAGTATATAAATGGCCCAAAATCAGTATCTTGACATCAGCACAAGAAAAAAGTAAAATTATTCTTTCTGCTGAAAGTCTTACTTTCTGATTTTTTTTTTTGATAAGTTTTTATATAATTCCATGATGAAGCTCTTATTCCTTACATTGGTGACAGTATGTGTCGGCGAGTATTAATCAAGAAACTAAATTAATTAAAAAATTTTTTTTCAAGGGTCATTTACAAATTTCCCAAGGCGCTTTTCTACCATTTCTTTTTAAGAATTTATTTGTACTTATTTGATGATTCAGCTACATGATGAAAAGTTGAACATCTTATTAAAAATTCATTTTTTTTTGTTAGAGATTAATTTTTTTCACTGAAAATTTAACTATTCAATTTTTGGTTGAAAATGTACCTTTTTTTAGAGGAAATTAATCTTCTCTTTGAAAATTCATTATTTTTGGCGCAAATCAAAATATTTTATCAAGAATACGGTGTTTTTTGGTTAAAAATTAATATTTTAACTGAAAACTAAACTATTCCATTTCTGATCAAAATTTCTTTTTTGGTTCAAAATTCAACTAGGTGGCTAAAAGTTGAATTCCTTCATCAAAATTTTTCTCTTTTTATTGAAAAGTCATTTCTTTTTATGAAAAATGAACCATTTTGTTATATATTTGTGGATTTTTTTAGTTAAAAATTATAGTTTCAACTCAAAAAAGTATTGTATTCTTTTTTTTCAATTTACCTGTGGTGAAATTGATGTAAAATTTGATTTGAATATATAACTAGTTTATTAAAAATTCGTTCGTGTATGGTTGACAAATAATCTTTTTCAACTAAATATTTATTCTATTTTTGAATACAAATTGAACTTTTTCAGTTTGAAATTAAACTAGATGGTTGAAAATTTGCTTCTTTTGGTAGAGAATTATTCATCTTGGCTGAAAAGGAATTTTTTCAACCCAAAATTTAACTATTCCATTTTCAGTTATAGATTACTTTTCGTAGACTGGAATTCTCTTCATTTATTAAAAATCAAACTGTTTGAAAATTTAAATATTTAACTATTTTCTTAAAAAACCTTTTTGTTAACCGAGAATTAATTTCCTGGTCTCGAAATTTAGCCATGTTATTGAAAATATGTTTGTTTTTTTGGGTTGAAAATAAATTCATTAACTGTCGGTCTGTTAGTCTGTCTGTCAGTCTGTAGATTTTCAGTTTGTTAGCACGATAACTTCCAAAAGAATGAGCTCATTGGATTGGTCTTTGGCATACTATTTAAGCGCCCTAAAATGAAGGTCAAGTTCGTTAGTCAGCCATTTTGGATGAAAATGTGAAAAGTGACCACATTTTGAAAATTTTTGAGAACACTCTTTTTGAAATATAAAAATCTTATGGACGGATATTAATAGTACTCAAATAGTAGAAATGCAATTTTTTGTCGAAAATTCATCTGTTGGATTGATAATTGAACTATTTCGTTTAAAACATATTTTTGGTGTTGCAAAATCAATTTTTTACTGAAAACTTAAATGTTTCCTGTTTGGTTGAAAATTTATTTTCTTCAGTTAAAAATTCGACTATTAATAAATAAAATTAAATTGAATTAATTAATTATTCAATTAATTACCTCGGTCAATTTTTTTCACTCATTCTGCGAGATTCCTAAGAGGTCCTATGAAAGCGTACTTCCACCTTTATTTGACCTTTAGAGGTCACCCTAACCTAAAGAGTTAACTCTAGACCCAAACACATTCCTGAAGGTAACATTTCCCGCTCTTTTCGATACTAGCACCAAAAATAAGATTTCCGATATTAAAGAACAAAGCAGACATCAAAATGCCCTTGAAAGTTACGTTCAAGGTCAAATACAAGGTCACTGTATGACCTTGGTTTTTTTTTTTAACAAACCACACAGATTTCTAGGGGTTTCCATACTTTTACCACCGAGCAATTCACGCCTACCCCGAAAGGGAAACGGCTTAATGATATAATAATAATAATAATAATAACTAACAAGGGGAAACTTCAACCTTCGGAATTTTGTTTGGATTCACCCACCACCCAGCAATGGATCATTATCAAACTTTTAATATCCTAAAAGTAAGTTAACGTTTCGAGTTTCTAATCACATAGTCCCGGCTCGATTTCTGCTGCTGGCATTTTTTTCCCAATTTTTTTCCATTCAAATTGTTTCCATTGAAATTGTCTATTAAATTTATTCAAATAAAGCAAAAATGTTCATTTTTTTATCCCATATCACTTTTACTCCAAGAAAAGTTTTTTTTTTTTTATAAAAAAGTCTCATTTTTCTTCATTCAACTGCGAAAATTTGTATTTTGGTTCGTATTACTTTCATATGAGCTTCAAATAAAATATATTAGAGTAATATAATAAGAGTCAAACAAATGTTCAAATATAAAGAAATAGTAAAATCTAATTAGATAAAAATTGAATATAAATAAAACACATTTTCTATTATTATTATTTTAATATTCATATTGCGAAATTAGATTAATGAGTGGTGTTTTTTAAGAAAAATTGTATAGGGAATCAGAAATTCTCGAGAACGTCGCAGCACTGACTTATCCTTGAAATATTCGCTTTTTCATAAGAAAAAAAATGGTTAAAAATGATTATTTTTGCTTGATTTTCAGAAATTAAATAGTCAATTACAATTCAAAATAATTTAAATAAAAAAAATTGATTAAAAATGCAGAAACAGGAATCGAGCTAAGAATTTCGTTATACACTCGCTCCGAGTGTATCTCTCCGATTAGATCAGGCTGTAGCGCTCCACAGCGGGGTGAAGTAAAAAAATGGGGGTCAAAATGACATTTAGAACGAAATTATGCACCGATTTTAGATTTTTTGTTGAAAAATTAAGGATTAAATTCTTCAGAGTTTGTTGAGAGCCGATTTTTGATTTTTTGTTTACTTAAGTTTTATGTTAATGCAAAGACGAAAAAAATTTCGATTTTTTTTAATTTCATTTTTTATAATCTCCTGAAAAAAATATTTCTTATACTTGTCGTCGCTTGGATTCAATGCACATGTTATAAACAAATTGTACTAACAAATAATCGACATTAGGGATTGTTCGCCTTCAAAGTATATGCCTGCTCTCAAATTGCTTGCTTTCATTGTTAGGATGATGCATATATATATATATATTATAGGTAGAAAGAAATCGTTTTTTTATTTTTTCTTGATTTATATTGACAATCATGCTTCTGGGTGAAATTTTCGTCTAGAAAAATTTCGACATTCATCAATTTTGGTTTATTTGGTAAACAAATTATATAAACAAATGCACATTTTAGGCATTTTCAGACTGAAAGAAATCGTTTTTTCTTCCAGTATTGTGGGAATTATATTACCAATGATATTTTCTGGAAAAAATTTTATATTCGTCAATATTTGTTTATTTCATGAATGAAGTAAAACAAATTGTATGAAAAATGCACATTTTAGGAATTTTTAAGCGAAAAGAAATATTTTTTTCTTCTGATCTGGTTTAAATTATATTTCCAATGATGTTTCCTAGAAAAATGTTGCCCTGCATCACTGACCGTTTATTTTATAAACAAATTTACATTGCAGACATTTAGAGACAGAAAGAAATCGTTTTTCTTTTATTATTTTTAAATTACATTGACAATAATATGTCAGGATGAATTTTTTCATTCATTATTATTTGTTCATTTAATAAATAATATAAGATAAACAAATCCACATTTTAGGCGTTTATAGGCAGAAAAAACTGTGTTTTCTTCTAATCTTATTAAATTTATATTGTGAATGATAAATAATATTTGACAACATTTTGTGATAAAATGGAATTTGTAAAATTTATAAACAAATACACATTGTAGGTATTTATAAACAGAATGCGAATTTTAACTCGCTTTTTTATTTTACTCCACTGTGGAGACTCTGCCATCGCGGTCCATGTAACGTGCGTGGATTTTCGTAAAGCCCTTTTTCTTGAGAATGGCTGAAGAGCACATCTCATTACATTAGAGTAGGTTCACTTTGTAAATAAATTTGAAAAAAAAACAACCTGGAAGTACTTGCACTCGATGAACGGAGAACATAATAATCCTCATACACATCTCAATCCTATAACGGTGTGAAAGGCGCGAAAGAAACTATGAAAGTCGAAGGGGAAATAGGGTAGGGGTGAAAAGCGCTCCAGGAGAAGCTTCTCTTATCCAGTGATTGGCCCCAAGTTGAGCCAAGTGCATAAGTACCATGGCAAGTAACCGTGCTTGTAAATACACTTACAGCAAACCCGTGAGTGAATGAAGTACGGTCGTTCCCTCGCTTTATGGGATACCCACTTCTCAGGCCCAGAGAATAAGAGAGTGACTCGTTGCCTGCGTGGATACTTGCCAGAGGCGGATTTTCATCGTAATCGTCTTTGGATACCCGGCTTAATTAGCCATCGACTCCCTAGGTGACTTAAATGGCCGCGTTTCATTCCTGAGAGTAAGTCCCTCGGCGCTTGTTACTGACCCCGAATGTCAGTGTCAGTCGGGCGACGCTCATGCGTGCGAATTTAATTCTTTATTCTGCCTATCACGACTAAATGACGTTTCCTCAACCTTCCTTGGATTTTCATATTTTTGCATGCATGGTCATTATTTTTGCATACACCTTCTTCATTTTCTCATACATCTTCATTTTTTCATGCTACATCTTCCTTCATTTTTCATACTACAATGTCTTCATTCTTGCATACATCTTCATTTTTCAATCTACATCTTCTTCAATTTTCATATTATATCGTCCTTATTTCTGCGTACATCTTCTTCATTTTTCCATACTATATCTTTTTTATTTTCCATACTACATCGCTTTCATTTTTCCATAAAACGTCGTCTTCTTTTTCTCATATCTTCTCATTCATTCTTTTATGCTACATCTTCATTTTTCATACTACATTGTCTTCATTTTTTCATACATTTTCATTTTTTTCATGCTACATCTTCTTCATTTTTTATACTATACTCTCTTCATTCTTGTAGACACCGTCTTCATTTTTTCATAGTATACCTATTTTCTCCTTTCTTAAAGAATTGTAGGGTCCCGGGTCATAAGAGCATGAGTGCCAAATTTCAGAAATGCGTTTTATCGGCCAAAAATAATTTTTTTTCATCTCAAACATATCTCTGTAGAATATTATAGTCCACTTTGATTTGGAAGTAGATCAAAATCCATGTTTGGTATTTCTTTGTATAAAGTAAATACATCTTCTTGTCTGTTCTTTTCACAATTCAATAAAACTAAGTGTTTGCTTGAGAGAACTTTTTTTTTGTAATTAAAAAATAAAAAATGTATGCAACTATTTGTGTGTCATTATTTTTGTTTTTGGGAACGCGCCGCACCATTGACAAGGGTTTTTTTTCCGGATATCGTTGCTTCTTTCAGGATATTCTTTTCGTGGTTTGATATAGTTAAGTAATATCTGAAAAGTCCTTTCTTGTTTTTTTTTAGATTCAAAAATAAAAAAGTTGTGCAGCTTTTCTTGTGTCGGGTCCGGCGTTTTTTATGACGCGTCATACCTTTGAAAAGAGCTTTTCTCGGAGGTGGATGCTTCTTTCAGAATCTTCCTTTCAGGGTTCGATAGAGCTAAGCAATTGCTCAAAAGTACTTTTTTTTAAGAAAAAATTAAATGCATTAAAGTTAAATAGTTTTTTGTGTCAATTCGAATTTTGGCACTAAAGCCCTTATGCCCCGAGACCCTTTAAGTCTTCTTTTTTCTTCTGTTTTCAAGAAAATCAACCAAATGAGAATTCATCTACAATCAAATGAAAATTCATCTCATTTGCTTGAAAACTGTACTATTTGGTTAAAAATTTAATTATTTAGATGAAAATGCAAATATTTTGTTTAAAAGCAATCTTGTTGGTTACAAATTCCACTACTAGGTCGAGGGTTGAACTACACTTCAAGAGAAATTTATTTTCTTGGTTTAAGATTATTCTTTTTGGTCGAAAACTTAACTTATTTGTTGAAAATTCGTTACATTTTTTGGTTAAAAATTAAGTTTTTACACTGAAGATTTAACCATTAGATGTTTGGTTGAAAATTTATATTTTTCAGTTAAAAATTCAACTATTTAGTTGAAGGTTTATCTCGTTTAGTTGAAAATTCAACTATTTGGTTGAAAATTCGTTTTTTGGTAAATAGTAATTTAACCTTCTGGGTTAAAAAATCATCTTTTTCTTCGAAGGTTGAACACTTTTATTGAAAATCCATTTTTTTAAGATTCATAATTTTAGTTGAAAAATTCATGGTTGAAAATTAAACTATTTTGTTTAATGTCATATTTTTAGGTTGAAAATTCAACTCTTTCTCAGAAAATTATTTTTTTCTGCTTGAAAATTCAATAATTTTGCACAAAACTAAACTATTTGGTTGAAAAACAATTTTTTGAATAAAAATTCATATTTTTGGTTAAAAATGTAACTATTTTTGTTTAGAAAATTCTACTATTTGGTTAAAAATTTTACTATTTGTTTCAAAATTGAAGTTTTTGGTAGAAAATTAACTTTTTTGTTGAAAAATCATATTTACGGGTTGCAAATTCAACTTTTTTTGTAGATAATTCATCTTTTTGGTTGAAAATTTATCTATTTGGTTGAAAATGCATCTTATTTGGTTGCAAATTCAACTACTTGGTTTAAAGTTTGACTACTTTTTTTTAAATTAATTTTTTTAAGATTCATGTTTGGTCGAAAATTTAACTATTTTGTTCAAACTTCCTTTTTTGGTTAAAAATTAATTTTTTTTCAATCTGGAAATTGAGCTATTCCATTTTTGGCTTTAAATGTATTCTTCATAAGTTGAAAATTCCAATATTTGCTAGACGATTCATGTATTTTGTTGAAAATTTATATTTTTGGACTGAACATTAACCTTGTTTGTTAAAAATTCACCTTTTTGGTTGAGGATTCAACTATTTTGTTAAAAATTCGTCATTTTTGGTTGAACTCAAATGATTTAATATTCTTTTCTTCTTGTTGAAAATTAATTTCTTAAACTGAAAATTTAACGATTTCATAGTTTATAAAAAGAATGTCAGTAGAGCGAATGACACCTGAAACAAAAAAAAAACCTTAGAAACTAATGGGCCCGAGTGGGGATCTTCACATAATGACTTTGTGAGGCTCTTCACTCAGGGTGATCGCTAGAGAGATTGATCAGCAACCCTCCCTTCCTCATCGAGTGAGTCACTTTTACCCCGAAAGGAAAATAGCTTAATCCTATAATAATATAATAATAATAATTTGTTGTTGAAAAATTATCTTTTTTAGTTGAAGATTCAACTATCTGGTTGAAAATTTATCCATCTTGATTTTGATTCAAAATTAACGTTTTTGTTGAAAATTCAGCTTTTAATGTTTAAAAGTCAACTGTTTTCTAAAAAAAATCGACTTTCTAGCTTCAAAACTTAACTTCTTTGTTGAAAATTCGTCTTTCTGTAGAAAATTGATCTTTTTTGTTGAAACTCTATTTGTTTGAGGATTCAACTATTTCAATAAAACTTGATATTTTTTTTAGTTGAATTCAACGGGTTGAAATATCATTTTTGTGCATGGAAAAGTAATGTTTTAAACTGGAAATTTAACTGTGCATGTATTTTGTTAAAAATTCGTCTTTTGGTAAAAAATTAATCTTTTTAGTTTAAAAATGTTGCCATTTTTTTTCTCAAATTCGACTGGTTTGTTGAAAATTCATCATTTTAGATTGAAAATTCATCATTTGTCGTAGAAAAGCCATTTGTTTGAAAATGCATCTTTGTAGGTTCGCAATTGAACTATTTGGTTAAAAATTGTATTATTTTGTTTAAAAATATAACTAATGTTTAAAGCTACTGTTTTGGTAAAAAATTCAACTGTTTTGTTAAAAATTCGTCCTTTTGGATTGAAAATTCATCTTTTAGCCATACCCGTGTGGAAAAATGTTCTGGCATTGGCCTGGCCCAGACCAGAACGTCTGGTTTCCATTCTTGACGCCGGCCAAATGGGCTGGCCAGGGCCTGGTCAAAAGTGTAACGTTTTTTCTGGGTAGCCCCAGGTCAGACGGTCTGGTCAGCCGCTAGGTATTGGCTGGTCAGCCGCTAGTTATGGAATAAGAAAAAAAGTATTGTTTTGGTAATGTGAATTTATTTCCTATCATTTTATACTCCCTGTAATTTTGTTGAAATATATATAAAAAAATGTGCTGATCGAACTTAGAATTTTTTTTTATTTTTGGCTCGCTGGTCAGCGCCAAACCTGGACCAGACCAGACTGTCAAGGTATTAAGAAAAAAAAGTATTATTTTGATAGTGTGAATTTCTTTTTTTATATCATTTGAGCCACCCAGTAACTTTTTTAAACTATGTCCAAAAAATTGGCCGATCGAGCTTAGAACTTTTTTTGTTCTTGTCTCGCTGATTAGCGCCAGTCCTGAGATAGACCAGACCTTCAAGACTAGACGGTTTAGATAAGGTCAGACCTGGCCAGACTAGCGTCAGACCTGGGCCAGATCAGATGTTCCAGACTAGACAGTCTAGATACATGAATCTACAGCTGGGCCATACCTGTAACCAGACTTCCAGGACATTTTTCCAGACGGGTACTTTCGGGGGTAAGATAAAACTTTGGTCGTCAACGAGAACTTTTCAAATTTTTCAAATTTTATACAGAGACTTGTTTTTGTTTACTGCATAATAATTTCTCTTCAGTTTTTAATACACGCGATCAGCAGCAATAGAATAAAATTGTACTATATCCCATGCTGCCAACGAAAGTTCCCAGATTCGCAGATACACTATTGAGAATTCCTATCTGCTGACTAGCCCCTTCGGTGAAAGGGCCTCCTTAACTGAAAACACCGGAAACAAATAATTTCTCGGCCACATAACACATGGCGTGTTGGACTTTATGCAGGTTCTTTCGCTAGAGCTGCTGATCTTAAAGCGTGTGAGTTACGTGTAGGAGGCAAGTCCCTCGCGAGCTAGTAACGAGCAAAAACGTCATTAGCAAGTTCGTACCATAGCTACACTCAAAGACGAGATAATTAACGCATTAACCGGAGCCACGTCACGTTATCGGACCTCTCTCCGTTTAATTATGTATACGACTTGTCGCTACTCTATCCGTCCACAGTAATATACGATCGTGCGAGGTCGCGGCTTCCGGGTCGCGTAATAACCGTCTTCGATCTACGATTTAATTGCTTCTTCCTGCAGAAATTTTCCTTGTACGAAACAACTGACTACCTCTGAAGAAATGTTGATATCTCCGCAATAATCCAGAGTCATTATAAAAGAATCCCAAATTCTGCTGCAAGGGCAATCAACCTCTTCGTCTAGAAATTTGGTTTCCTCTTGTATCTTGATTCTTTCTGCAGGAGTCCTGCTATCTCTTGTGAAAATATCGATGAATCAGTAGGAATGAAAAACCTCTTACCGATTTTCTATACTTTTCTTATCAAAATATTCGTGACAGCAATTTTAACCCTCAAATGGTACACTGGTGTGAATTCGCACCTAAGTTTTTTTTATTTTGTTGGCATTCACGCAGACAGAGCTGCAGCGGCTTATCCCCACTATATTAAATATATATGTTAAATATGCGCAATATATGCTAGATGTTTATTATATGTTCAATATATTAAATATTGCGAAAAAACCACTTCGCACCAGTGTACCTTTTACGTATGCTAGGTTGGAGTGTACCGTTTGAGGGTTAATTTAGGAATGCTGACTCGTTCTGTCTGCAGAAATTTCGAATCTTCTATGGAAATTTAAATTTTCTGCAGAAATATCGTTGCTTCCTATACTTTCTGGTTGAAATTTAGATATTTTTTCAGAAATATTAAAAATTAAAAAAAAATAGACTTCCACATTATATAGCTTTCTGTAATAATCTTGAATCCTTATGCAGAACTCTTAGCTCCTCTTCCAAGAATCTTGTTTCTCCCGTCTGATTTCCCGATTGAAATATGTATTCCCTCTGTATAAATGTTGAAATCCATAGGTACATCAATCCCAACTAATTCTGCAAGAATCCCAATTCCTTTTTCAGGAATATTGGCTAATCTTATTCGGAGTCATGATTGCCACTTAGTCCTGTCTCAATATGACTTTTTTACACACGTATTTGCAACTAAGTCTTTTTTGTATCTGACGTGTGAACAGTTATTGGTTCTAGAATAAAGAGCTTCGAAAGCATTCGAGCTCAACAATATTCTTTCATGATTCTCTTTATAACGATGGCCGGATGTCCGTCTGTCCATCTCTAGTTTACCGCACCCCTAGCTCCTACAATATTTGTGCTAGACTCACTAGAAGGTTAAAATTGTCATCGTATACGCCAGAGGAAAAATATTTGTATCCGCTTATCTATTGTAGTTTTCTTATTAGTGGTTCAAAAATAAAAAATGCAGACATGGGGAAATTTTGATTTTTAGACCCCTATGCTGGAAGCTTTTCTTTTAGTCCAATTTTCCTCGGGCATGGCTCAAATTAAAGTTATTTGGCGTGTCGAATTACCATTGAGAATAAAATTTGCTTAGTTATATACTTCTTTTTTTTATACTACTAGTTAAAAATCGAAAACTAAATAAGAAAAATAGGAAAAATGTTTGTTTTTAGACCCCTATGCTGAAAGTTTTTCTTTTAATCCAATTTTCCACGGTGGGGGCTCAAATTGAAGATCTTAGCATGTGGAATTACGATAAAGAATACACGGAGAGGCTTTTGATATCAATATTTGGTGTAAAAAAGTGATAATGGTCATTAACAAGTTTTGTAACAGATATCGCCAACAGTAAATATTTTAAGTAACATAAGTTATAAGAAATGTACGAAATTCTAGTACAGTCAAACTCGGAATTAACGTCGATTTTGGGGCTGTCCTTGGACCTGACCTACCCTAACTAAACCGGATTTAGCTACGTTTTGTCACGCCTTCGTGAACCCCGCACACACCGCGCAGCTCCTGACAAGCCTACCCGCGGCGCGGCGTCGATTCTCGGAATCCGTAAAATCGGGAACGTTGAATCCGAGTTCGACTGTATTCTTAAATAAGAATGCGTATTGAAATGAGAGCGACGATCAAACCAACAGACCGACTGCTGTAGTACAAACATTTTTGTAACTAGTTTAGTGTGAATTGAAGCTTAAACAAATTTTCATTCGGAAATTATTGATTTAAACTCTCAATAATTTACACATATAAAATAGAAGCTTTTAAAATTTTTCAATTAAAAATTTTCAATTACATAAGTGCAATTCAACGGCAAAACTTAAACTTTTACACTTTTATAAATTGAACAATTCAAACATTTCTTTAAAAAATATATAAATCCACGCTATCGTTTTCAATTCTTTACATGAAAACTAATCCTCCATTTTAACTCGCATTAATAAAAATGATAAAAAATGAAACATGTACCTCTGTCAACTCAATAAAAACATTAAAAACAAAATAAATGCCTCTTCCTATTTAAAAAAATGTGAAAACACAAATTTCCTCCCTTCCAGTTCTATAAGAATCATAAAAATAAAAAAATGTCCCTCTTCCAATTTAGAAAAAATTGAAAATCAAAAGTTCCCCCCCTCCTACTCAATAAAAATATTTTTTTCGAATTATCCTCTTCCAATTCAGAAAAAAATCGAAAATAAAATATTCTTTCCATAACACAATAAAAATCTTGAAAAGAAAAAAATTACCTTTTGCAATTAAAAAAAATGGTATTCCTTCCAACTCAATAAGAACCTTGAAAATATAAAATATACTGCCAATTCAACAAAAATTGAAAACTAAAATTTCTTCATTTCAAGCTTGATAAAAATGTGAAAAATACAATACTTCTCGTTCCTCCACTCAATAAAAAAATTTAAAACCAAAAAAGTTCCTCTTGCAATTGGGGAAAAAACAAAATACCAAAAATTATTTTACTTATTTCAATTTTGGTCGCTTCACATTAATAATTTTCAATTGTTATTTAACGTTACAATAAAAATTTTAACGTTAAAAGTTTTAATTTTTCACTCTGAAATTGTTACCATTCAAGGCTTTCTGACTCAAACAATTCAGTTTCAAATTGTTTAGTTTTGAATATGTGATTTATAATTGCTCATTTTTTTTTATTTAAAAATTTCAAACTGAATGAGTTAAAAATTGGATATTTTAGACTGAAACAATATTTGAATATGATTTTAAATTGAATAAAAGCGTTTAATTATGAATATATTGATTTTAAGTTATTTTCACATTGAAAATAGTTTAGAAAATTTCAATAAGACTTTCAATTCGCCTAATTATTAAGGAATTCGTATTGAAAATTTTGAATTTTCAAGGTTGAAATCTGTAATATGTTTAATTTTGAACAGATTTATAATCGTATGGTAAAATAATTATTGTGCAATTTTTAACACTCCAACTACAGTTCACTCTTAAAAATCATTAATTTATTTATGTTGACAGTTGATCAACTTAAAACGTTTTTTCTAAACAATTTCAAATTTCAAACGCTTTTAAATTTTTATTCTTAAAGTCTTCAAAACAGAATTTTTAAATTCTTCCAATTAAAAATTTGCGTTTAAAGATGAAGACATAAGATGGAAATATTGTAAAGTAAAATATTTTAGAATTAGGCGTTGTAAACTGAATGATGCAGTAATTGAAACAGTTAACAATTGAACTTAAAATTTAAAAAAAAGTTGAAATCGCAGTTATTTTTCATTGAATTATATCATGTGATATGATATTTGTGATATTCTAAGTGATTTGATAGATTGCTCTTCTAGAAATTTGTAAAATTACCAGTGAAAAAATAAATTCACTGTCATTTCTCAGTTTTTCCCGGTCTCAACAAATTCTCGGTCATTTTCCGGTTTTCGGTCCAGAAACCATCCCGTAAATGATAAGTTCACAAAGCTTCACATACAGATTATTGGGAAGATAAAATCCAGTAAGTGATAGTGTTATTTGACGAAAAATGTTGTCATAGGATTATCTCCTTCGGAACTTAGGCACAGGGAAAGTCGTGATACCTAATAAGAGATTAAATTACGTTCTACGTCTGCTCTAAGAATAAGTGAAATATTGAAAATTTGAAATCGTGTTGAAAATTTAGGGTTTCACATTGCTATAATAATTATTTTATTTTAATTACTTCAAATAATAAATAATTAATTAATATTTTGTTCATCTTAATTTTAAAGTGAAATGTTCGAAATTTTTGTCTGATATAATTGCACATTTTTCAGAATGTTCGACCGCAATTTCTGAATATATTTTATTGAAAATATTAATATGTTAAATATTATCTGAATTTTAAGCAACTATGAAAATAATTTTTAAAATTTAAAAAAAAAATGAGGAGCTGATTTTTCTCTCTGGCTCAAAAGGGTTACAGTCCAATATGTCGAAGGCATTTTTCGTTAAGAATGAAATTTTTTTTGTAGTAATTATAATTTTCCTTGAGGCTTGTTTCATTAAGAAGTTTCTTGTACTTTTATAAAGTTACTTTCATAAATTAAGGGACATCGTTATTTCATTTTATATATAAAAATTATACCGTTCATACACAGTCATATATTTATAAGGTCAGAGAAAAAGATTATTCATAATTAACTCGCGCAATTATGTTGAATACTTATTATAGTGGTCTAGAAAACATCCTTATTTTTTTCTTATAAAATGGCTCTATCCCCTAAAAATGGTTCCTTTTCGTGTCAAAATGTCCCCTGAATATTGGCAGAATTAAAAAAAAATATATTTATGTACCTCTTAATCCCATTATTTGCAAAACATTGCTTATGTTATTTTAGTTTCCAATGTTATTGGATTTTTTTATACTTTAGAATACAGAGGGATAAAGTGTATATATGTACCGAAGTGAAATAGTCCGTTAATAGTGGCAATTAAAAAAGCATTTTTGTGCAAGAATGGACTTGAGAGATCCCTAAATATATATATATTTTTAATATTGCCAATATTCAGGGGACACTTTGACACCAAAAGGAACAATTTGTAGGGCAGCTATTTTGGGGCGAAAATAAAGCCTTTTCGGAACACGCTTAATTTATTCCTATTTTTTGACCACTTTTAATAAACTCAGTTAATTACAATTTAACCATTCAAAGATGGATAACGAAAGGTTTTTTTTTAATATTATGTAATACTTTGAAGGAATGTAGGATCAGAATTGCTGTAAAAAATACGATACTTAATACTTGAGTGGCTTCATATTCAGGAAAATTATACCTTGGAAAAATCTATTGATGCCTGGAAACAACCTGGAATTGTAAGGGAACTTTTTTACAGAATTTGAGTAGACGGCCTGAGATAAATCTAAAGATAATATTTTTAAACATTTTTATTGATATTTTTCAATATATAAAATATCCAAAAAATATACTGAATAATGGTATAAATTTCTGTGCTACTTTTTCAAATGAGCTGATAATTACTTTTACATTTTCCAAAATGAAAAAACTGAAACTCCAAAACTGTCACTTCATTAAAAAAATATTTTTTTTTCAAAATTAATTCTGTCACTTTCTGTAATTATAGGTATGCGAAATTGATGAGTCGCTGCATAAATTTTCTTTCTTATTACTCTGCTTTTAATTTTGTGTTTCAAATTTTGAAATAATTCTGAAGCAATCTTTCAATGCAATTCTTAAGTTTCTGAAAGCATATTTTCATGCAAATGTTCGTCGCAGTAATATTTTATTTTCCCTTTGATGATGATCTTTCCTATTGAATAATTTACTGTATACTTACAGGGTATCCCGAATTCAAGTGTCCGGACTTATATAGCTATATAAAAATTTAAAAAACAAGTCGAAAATTCGTTTTCCAAAAATCAGTTGAAGTGTCAGTTTTTGAGTTATTAAATATTTAAGCTGGACCAATCAGGAGTGCGGTATAAACAGTCATGCGTACGTGAGCGGGAGTCCAACGCAGTGTTATTGGCGTTGGACTCCCGCTCACGTACGCACGACTGTTTATACAGCGCTCTTGATTGGTCCAGCTTTAATATTTAATAACTCAAAACCTAAAACTTGAACTGATTTTTGGAGAAGGAATTTTAAATTTTTTTATAAATTTTTATACAGCCATATAAGTCTGGACACTTGAGTCTGGAACACCTTGTATATGCATATAAATGATAAATATAAATATTTAATAAAGTCCGGGGCACCTGAAATTTTTGACCCAGCTCTATTAATTTCTCACAAGTAGTGATACGTTTCACTAGTTAGTATATAATGGCAGAAAGAATCATAAGTCTCAACGTAATGCGTGCGATTTATAGATGTAAGATAGATTTATGCATGCGTATAGGTATTAGTATAGGATTCGTAAACAAACCACTGTAGCCAGCGAGCGTCGTCCAAGCATACACAATTACAGTCGAACTCGGATTCAACGTTCCCGAACTTACGGATTCCGAGAATTGACGCCGCGCGCGGATAGGCTTGTCAGGAGCTGCGCGGGGTGTGCAGGGTTCACGGAGGCGTGACAAAACGTAGCTAAATCCGGTTAGTTAGGGTAGATCAGGTCCAAGGATAGCCCCAAAACCGACGCTAAATCCGAGTTCAACTGTATATTCATTAAGGAGTGTTTGTAACTCATGTAATAGTGTGCGTTCATACACTTCCACCCGTCTTTCTTTTTGCCATACGCCAGCGTGAAACACAACATCACGTGACCCCCATTTTTCGTATAGTGGCTTAGAAAGATTGCAAAGCGTTTGTTTCGCTTCTTTTAAAGCACTATACGAATTTTCGTTATTTGAATTCATTGAAAAATTTAATACAGCGACTTAGAAATACTGTAATTTTTTGTATGTAAGATTCTAATATTCTTACGATTTATTCCAATCAGAGATATTAGTCTGCATTTTCATAGTCACTATTCGACTTTTTCTAACCTAATTGAATTTTCAATACAATTGCGTATTAAAAAAATTAAAAATCAAAACTTTATTCTCAAGTGCCCAGGGGCCTCCCCACTCCAGCAAAGTAATTTTAGATCTCCTTATTGCATCCGGCGCCTCAATTATTTCCCGTTTTTCGAATAATTTTTTTTACTTTCCTTCGAAAATATCAATTACTTTTTTAGTTATTTATCTATAATTTAATAGCTTGTTATTTACATCACCCTATTACCTTTTCTTATTTCTTACAATTGAATTACTGAAGAAGTCTTCCATCATTTCAAACCAATACATTCTAAATAGTTTACCTTTCTTTCTTGAAATTAAAGATAGAACCTAAATAACAAATTACCTACGATAAATGAAGTGAATCTATTAAAAAAAATTAAGGATGACGAACTCAATTTGTATTATAGGCGCTACAAATTAGTTGATTGAGAAACAAAAAAAGTCGGACTCAAATCAAAATTTTCAAGAGGATTTTTCATCTTATGTAGTCTATATAAATTTAAGTTTGTTTACTCTATCGAATAAGAAATGAGTAGGTCAATAACACGGCTTTACTTAAGTCGAGATCAACAGTAATTAGGGAACCACTGAAGGAATTCTTTGGTAGCAAATCCACTTTAACATAATTATCATGTTTAGGCATAATAATTGTACCCAACGTGCATAGGTGAATTACTATAATCTCAAAATATCTGGGGAATACTTAAATTAACGTTAGTTGTTACATACCAACTTTCATTGAAAATTTTGAAATACTTATTTAATTACTTAGTACTGCTGCTATTAGATTTTAAACATGGCTTCTCTCTTTTATTATACGCTGAAACGCAAGATAAATATTCAATCTTTTTTTTTCAATATAATTATTTCATGTGAAAATATTATTTCGGAGAACGAATAGAAAATTTGTTATTTTTCGAAAATCTCCGAATATCTTGTTCCAGGTTTACTTTTTAGTTCTAAAATATTTTCGAATTTTCCCCATGAGTGTAAAAATAGTATAATTTTTTAAGTAGAATGTTTTCCTCGATGAAATAGAATACTAGTTCGAAAAGCTTTAAATATATTTGTGTAAATCATAAATTTTTTATACTGTCCACATGGTACTTTTGTTAAATTTTAATTTTGGGTTCTTTATTTTCAAAATTATTGAATTTTTAACGAACTGAAGCGGTCCATCTCGAATTTTCAAAGACACTTGATTCTCGCTTGTTTCGTACTATTTTAAATACAGGAAAAATGAGAACCAAGTAACTATTCATTCACGCACACTTAACTTTAACGATTCAGGAGCTTAACTGACTGATTTTATGACTTCCGTTTTCCCAAGGCACATAATTTAAACTTTACAAAAGTATTGATTTTGGAAATTCATGAAAATCTTTTTCACTTTTCAGTAAACTTAAGCAAATTCCAAAATTAAAGCAATAAAAATATAATGAGCGACAAAATACAGTGACTACCGATTTGAGAATAATGGAAATATTTTCTTAATGTCAAAAAGCAAAATGCTTGCTAGTGCAAAAGACTAAAGTTTCAAAATTTTAATTCGATAAAAAGAAAAATATATTAATTTAAGAAAGTCACACTTTTTGGCATAAATAACTGAACGAGTTTTGAAAGTCGAAGGTCTAAAAACCTTCTTAAATTAAGGGAAGAAACCAGTGAAAGTTCAACCCATTGATTAATAATAAATTCTAATAATGAAAGATGCTCAAAGTTTTTGGTTTTCTTCTACCTACGGCGTAAGTAAATTAACATGTGTTGCCTCTCCAGTTAATCAATATACTGAATCCACGCAAATTTTTCTGAAGCTACAATATAACATTTTCGACAATTTAGGAATTTTAAATACTATTCAAAAGTTTTACAAGCTTTTTTAACTTTTAGCATTCCGACGTTAAATTATGACATGTTTGTATTTATTTGCCCTTCATTAATGAGGCTTTGTTGTTTTATATTGGATATACAGTTCTTAATTTACTTTTGTAATTTTGATGAGGCACTAAGTTGTGTGGAAGAACGCTAAAATAACGAACTTATTAAAAACTGGCTAGAAAACCGAAAAATCCAAACGCCTTTTATTATGATATAACCTGGGATACAACCTCATAGTCATTTTTAATAAATTTGATGTTAAACAAATCTTTTATAAATAATTTCACATTATATTTTTGATGTAAAAGTTGCTACTTCAATTACATGAATGTCATAAACCCATTATCAAAATAATGAAATATCTTTTGTTATCCTTTTTGTTTCTGAGTACTTACCATTTTAGGGAATAAGTTAACAACCTCACAAGGCACAAACCGACCAATCTTACACTATAAATGAACCGGGTTGTTCTTCCTACTCTTATATAGCTTTTACCCCTACTTCCGTACGAGCTACCACACTTCACTTCTAAATTATTTTCCGGTGTAATAATACAAGCCGGGTGTGGAGCACATGGTGGGTTCTGCAGACGGAGCCACTCGGTCACATTCACTTTGGCGAACAACCCGCGGGCCAATGAGCCAACTTCTTTGCTACCAACAGAAGAACAAATTTCGCAAGGACGCTTTCTTTGCAAGGTTGAGACCTGCCCAGCCAGAACCATGGATTATGGTTGAGTCTGACCGACAGGTCTCGATCCACTTCAGCTCAAATTTGAGGATCGCGCGTATTCCGAAGAGCACAAAACTGAAAGACGTAACTACAACTTCCCAAAAACGTAAATGTCAAAATACTAAAACGGTACATTGAAAGATTTGTAGAATCTTATTTTGTTTGACACACAGTGGGGCAAAAAAGTTTTCCTGGATAAATTAGACTAAAGCCAGTGTTTAACAGCAATGCGTTACCCGGAACATTACATTTGTTCACTAACGATAACGGTAACGTTAACGCGTTGCAATTTTCAAGTAACTATAATGCAGAGTAATGTACGTTACTGCACGATTTTTCCCGAAATTTTTTAATGGTATTGATACTAAAATTTATGGAACGATAACCAATTAGAAGACACATTTTCAATATAGTAATATATCTGTATATATTGGACTTGCAACCATACATTTTTCCGCACGAAAATTGGCGTGGAGTGAAGAGAAAACAAATATTTCAATAACAAATTGTAATAGTATACAAAAGTTTGCTTTAAAAAAAATCTTTTTTTCATGCTTTCAAAAGTCAAAGAAAAAAATAAGAAGATTTTCTGCCAAACTGCACCTTTTTACGTTTTGCAATATTAAAACTCACAAGAATCCGTGAAGAAAGTTTGAATATCTTAATTAGGTTAAAAACTTTAGAATTTCAAAGGCAAAATTTGTAAATTTTGGAAAAATGGATGTCAAGATTCAAATGTCCGTAACTTTGTGGAACAAAGTTTTTTCTCAAATTATGAATATACGTTTCCCCTAATTTCCTCTAGAAAAAACAAATTTCGTCGCTGAGAGTTTCTGCGACTTGAATTGTAGAACTTTTTGAAAAACTAGTTTGATTAAAAGAAAAATAAATGCTCTGTAAGTTTTTTGATTTAGAATTAGAACTAGTTTGAATCAAATACACTCAGATTATTATAAACGCGAAATTCTTCATTAAATTACAAAGTGAAATATAATTTTTAAATTTGAAAACAGTTTCAAATTTAAAAATTAAAAAGTATCTAAAACTTTTGTGAATTGAAAATTACGTATTGAAAATTTTATTAAAAAATCAGTAACGACATGGTAAGGTGTTACTTTTTTCACTAACGTTGACGGTAACGCGTTACTTTGAAAAAAAACGTGACGGTAACTTTACTGGTTACTTTTGACTCGTAAAGTGGGAACGTGTAAATCACTATCTAGAGCTCATAGTTTTGATACGATTTGAGCATTTGAAAAAAATAAAATTTAACTAAATTTTAAAGAGATTCGTGACCTCCAATTTTTCTAAGTTTTTGTACTTTTTTATTTTACAACAAAGTTTACATTTTTTAATGAAAAGTTTCCCATTTTTTGCAACTAATTGTATTTATGTAAAAACTCATGAAATCCACAAAGACACTCGCAAATAACATCCAACGCGTTAAAGCATTTAAAAAAAAACTTTATATTACTTAGGAAAATGCTTTTTTCATGATAAATTTCTAACCAACAATAATTTCTTATTTATAAACAATTTCATAGACAAAGTCACAACTTGACTACTTGTCAGCAAATGGATGTTGTTTTTTGTTACGAAATCCACTGCCAGTGACTCAGAAAGAAACTGATTTATTATGGGCTTTGTGAGGCGTCACTATTTATTTATTTGAATAATTTTTATAATTAAATACACATTTTCGTTAATTTTTAACCGATAGATTTTGTTAATTTAACAAAATCAATGTCAGATTACATGGAAAAAATCGTCCCTCATGATACTTCATCAGCAAACATTAATTTTTCATTTTATAAACAATTTTGTAATTAATTTTATAAACAAATTCACAATTTGAGTACATTTCAACAAAGAGATGTAATTTTTTTGACGAAAAGGACTGCCAGTGACTCAGAAAGGAACCTATTTATTATTTGACTTTGCAGGAAATATGAATTCTTATTTATTAAAATAAATTTTACAAGCAACTAAATAAAGCACAGGGCGACGGTTATCTAGTTTTAAATTGTGAATTTTTTCATTAACATATTAGAAATGAAATTCTAAAGAAATTCTTCAAAAACAATGCGTATTTGATTTTTTTCAAATTTTGTATGAAAAAAACCCATTTTTGGTCGAAATTTCCGTTATCTTATTCTGTACTGCAAGCATTTATTTATCTTCAAAATGAGCCCAAGTCCTGCATGGGTTTATTAGCCGTCGAATTTTATTACTCTTTGCGGTATGACGAGGATAAAATTTAATGTTAATATTATAAACATTAAGGCACTTTAGCAACAGCTCAAAAAACAGGCATGTAGATAATTCCCATTAGTAGTGTAGGAAAATTATATTCATTATCCATACGAGGCTAGGACATCAAATTTTGTTATTGGCCTTTTTAACCCTCACAAAGTCATAAAAAAGTTATAGAATAATTTTGATAATATTACCTCAGTCCTCTTAATTTATCAGATTCTATCAGAAGTAATAAAGCTATTATTGAACAGGTTAACTGTAAAATAATTTCTATCATCAAACTATTCGACTCTTATTTATTATGTAATTCACCTAATAATATCTAGGTTTCCTGAGTTGTAAAATTTTAGCAATTTTTGCATAATTGCATAAGCTGATGCTGAGTATTGAAACCTATCATTCGATTTATTACTGGAAAGTTTCATGTATTGCTCTGTGATATTCGCCTTATACGCTAAAAATAAGCTTTAAAACTTTCTTTATTACAGTAAATTATCTAGAACAGATTAATGTAAATGAAAATTTCAAGATTTTATTGGATTCCTAAAATTGATCGTATTCATTATTCTAGGTAGAACTTAACTAACTTTAGAATAACTTTAGAATATTACAGAAGTAGGGAGAAGCGGGTAATGCATCGCGACGGTAAATGCAGCGCGGTCGCTTTTGTGAACGAATGAGGCTAGGTTCAGTATATTAATTCGTGAATCCAGTATCAAATAGTACAAGATTTTTAAAAAAATAATTGTTTAATTTTTAAGCTGAAAACTTTGTTTTGGATGCTCCTCATCAATTATGACAGTTACGAAAAAATCATTGAAGCTGGTAGAATTTTGCTCCAAATGTATCAAAACTTTATTAATAATAGTTTTTTTAATTTTTCTAAGGATATCATGTGTAACGAATATGTAAACTTAGTTAAGATCTGCAAATAAAAGTATTAATTCAGTATTATACACAAGTGGGTAATGCGGCGCTGATGGCCATTGTAGTGGTAAAATGCTGAAATTCTAAATATTATACACTCGAACTCCAAAGATACGAGAATCTCGGGAATCGGGAACTCCAAAGATACGAGCGTGAAAGGGGCTCCCACTCCTGCGACGTTTCGATTGCGGAGGTAATGCGTGAGCACGCACACAGGCCTACTGCACGCATACGCGCGTATGCAATTCGCAATGAACAAACGTCGAATTCAAAACAGCGCGCATTCGCGCGCGCCTCATTCTCGACTAGGGTGAGAAAAAATTCCGCTCGCTCCTTTGGAGTCGGGGCGCTCGTATCTTTGAATCTCGTATCTTTGAAGCTCGTATCTTTGGAGTTCGAGTGTATATGGTCATAGCTATGGGTACTTATCACTACAAAAATACAACACTCCCAAGATATCTGATTTTAATTAAATTTGTCCGTTCGATTGTTAGAAAATTATTTTTAATTTTCAAACAGATAAAATTAACATGACGCGCCCTATTACCAAACAGGTAGGGTAAGTTGCCGCATGTGGATTTTTTAAGAAGACCTAATAATGAGGTATTTTGGTTGATATAAATTCGATTTTTCCTATGAATAAAGCTAAGCTAAGCTATTGATCTACGTGTTACATATTTTGCCATCACATTATCGATAATATTTTTCTTTCTATCGATAGATAATTGTTATGCGCGCCGCGTTACCTGATTCTCCCCTAAGCAGGGTATATTATAACGATTAGGTGTAACTAAGTCGGTTAGTTGCAAAGGAAAATGTTTAGTTCCAAAAGTCAAAAATGTTAGTTGTAAAAAGTAAATTTTTAAATGATTTAGCATACTTCGATCTCCGAGACATAATAATTGTGATAATTGTGGTGAAGAAAAATTATTTATTTTTATTATAGATGCTTTAAATACTATGACATAAGTCTTCATACAAAAAATCGGAAATTTCGGATGTGGATTCCTTTTTTTTTTTTTTTAGTTTTCGGGTACATTCATATATACATATACATTCGGTTAGTTGCAAATTCGGCTTAGAATATACCCTGCCCCTAAGTTAAAAAAAAAACGACATTCACTAATTTTTACCGACAAATGCCTGTCACGTACTAAAACGCGAACACGTATGAAGCAAAGAATTCTGAGAGGCAATGATCTTCTATATTCTAGAAGATGTACCGCAGCAGATTAAAAAGACAACCTGTAATTTTCGCGCAGGTGAGTTTCTGAAAGTTGTCATTAAACGTAGAAAAAATAATACAGTATAATCTCGATTTATTCAATCACAATTATGATTCAATTTTCGTTGATTCCATGTTTCCTCTTGAGTCGTCCATACGTGACTCTTGAGTGATTGAAAACTACATAAATTCACTTCACAGTCGGGCAATATGGACATCAACTAAAGTTCATGAACTGTAACGAATTCAGTTGTGAAATTCTTATAAATAGAATTCTGTACATCAGAAAAAAAAACTATAGTGTTAACTGGCAATGGGCATTCGAAGACTTTTTTTTTAATGAATGGATTAAGAATCCATGTTTCGAAGACTGATTTCTGTATCTGGATCAGCAAATATTATTTTTTTATTATTTTCAAGGCTGCCTTTATCTGTTTGATCTCTTCGCAAATTTTCATGAAATATATTGCATGAATAGCAATAAATTACTCCTATAAATAAATTAATCATTGAAATTACGAATGTATTCACGCGCTTTAGGGAGTTTTAATGGATTTTAAAATATTATAAGAGACTGGAGAATTTGAAAAGATTACATATGCTTTAATTGCATTATGAAAAATTCCAAAGGCTTCTTGATTTTCCAAAATAACGTCAACCGCTTTCTGAATCTAAGTCAGTAAGAAATGGATCACTGAAATTGATCACAAATCAGTAAGAATAGTATAAAAATCACAAGTTTACTTTACTAAAGTTAATAATGGTCCAGTTGGCTTTCACGAAAATAATCTATTTGCTGAAACAAAGAATATCCAGTAATTTTTTCTGCTTGAAATGTTTGGATATACTTTTTTTCTCCTCATCTGATATGGAAAAAAATAATTGTTTATAACAATCTGTTATTAAGACTATATAACATTTATTCAAATCTAAATAGCAATTTGAATTTTTTCGCAGAATTTTTTTTGGATAAGGCTTTATTGTTTTTGAAAATCGATCACCCTCCACCCCTCTAAGTCCGAATGTTTCAGATATCGAATTCTAGAAAAGACGTTTTTCAAAACTTGTAACCTCCTAATTTGAGGATCAAATAAGAAAAATTGTTTTAGAATATTCTTTATAGCAAGGAAAATTCATTCGAACGCAGGCTTCCCCGAAATTGCCTATCCCTAATTCACAAATTAATATCTCGACTCATAATCTATGTATTAGTCGCAAAGGTATCGAATAGGACTAATTTTCAAGATTTTTGTATATCACAGAAATCGAATCCTATACACTTGTTTCATGTATCCTAACCGAAAGCAACAATCCAAGAACACGTGTTAAAAAATTGTCCCAATTTTCACTTTATTGTTAATTAAACGTGTATGCAACAGTCTCACATAGCGTGGCGTTTCACTGTTACATAAGACGAGACAGCTGAACAATTTTAGGGCATTGCGGGCACAAGAAAAAGGTCTCGGGAAAAAATAAATAATTAAGCTTTTAAAAATTTCAATATGATTACTGCTGGTCTCGTTTGACAAAAAATATATATTATATTTTGTGCAAAAATTTAAAAAGATACAAAAATTGTTTGTTCAAAAAATTTGGTTAGCGAAAGGAACATTTTTCTTATCACCTCTTTCCCAATTTTTTTGAATGACACAATTTTAATAAATGATGGCTCATTTTCTCCAAAAGAAGATTCTCTACAACTTAACATCATTAAATTTTCAATAATGAATTAATTATTATTAAATATAGATATTTGTGTATAACTATGGCCTTTTATTGAAAATTAACTTTAAAAAACCGACTGAAATTTTTTTCTCCATTATTTCATAACCAAAATAGAACGAAATTTTTTTTAATTACATTTAACATCACCTACGTATTTTAAGGAAATTCTCTAATAAACTACTTTATTCAAAGCGTTTAAATTAAAAATTGGAAACTCTCTTCTTTCTCTGATCAATTCTGTGGTAAACTTCGACCAGCTTTTACAGTTTGAACGAGACCTAAACATAACATAAAAATACTAAAAAAAAGTAACAGCATACGTACCGAATGTATCCGAGTGTAACCGAGTGGATCATGAAATTTCGAAATTATTAAAAAATATGTTTAAAGTGGACGTAAACATCTTAATAGATAGTGAAAAAAAATTTCCGCGCTCTTTCTGGCAGTATATTTACATTTTGTCTATAAGGATTCATTAAGAATGCGTTACCGAATTTGATGACAGGAAAATCATACGATGCACACTTTGCTAAGTTTTGGTAATCCTACGGATAACTAACATTTTTGTGCTTATGTAAACACACAGGAATACCATAAATTATTTTTTACTTCTTTGAGATTTTTCAAAGTGATTATTTTCAAGTTCTGTCCAAAAATATGGGTGTTGCCGATTGGAAACAAAAATTTATAGACGGAATTTTAAGCAAAATCAAACACCTTTAGAACTAAAATATTGATCTCTATTTATAATAATTTTTAGGTTCCTCATTTTGATACAAATAATTCCTATAAGCACAACTCATTTACAAAATTCTTTTGTCATAAATTTGCCAATTTTTATGTGTGAATTTGTTTTTGGGGATATGTCACCGAGTGGAAATTTGAGCCATATTTAAATCTCTCATTTCTTAACAAAAGCCACTAAAATTTTGAATATTTGCTCCATTCTACTCCGATTAAGGTAATAAAAAAATCTATTGGAATATGAAAATGGGTATAACGGTCAAGACTTAAATTTCAAAACTTTTTGGCAACGACCCTTAAATGCTTTTTAAACGCTCGAAATGTTGTTCATAATTTCCTTAAAGGAATCTGTTTCATTGAGAGTATATAAAAAGATTACAGCAAAATAAAATATTAAACAATTAGTTTACAATTTTATGATTTATAACTATTATTTTGTAATTCGTGAAGCGCTCAAGTGCACTTAATCAAAAAGCATCTGCATTTAATGCGCTAAGGATAACGAGCAGTGCGAGATCCTTGCAATTACCTAATTATTCGGTTCAGAAACTCGATAATGGATCTAGTTACTTCGCTTATCAGTATTTGGTCAAACTCATCAAGAATTGTGCCGAGGTCTGCAAGTAACTTTCTTCGCGATGGCTACCCGGAAGACTAACGAGGGACCAAAGTGCGGGAGATGTGAAGCCCGATTGGACGAAGCGTTTGGGAAGAACAAAAGCGGAAAACTATAAAATTTGAATAGTTTCGTGTTCTTGTTCTATCTGGTTGTATGGCCTCAGTCAGAATATATTTGTAATCCGAAGCGGAATATAAATCAGACATTTCCATCGCATTACTTTAACAATAGCTTCCTAATCTGCCGCGTAATACCTGAGAATTATTCACCTGCAATAATCTTTGAAAAAACTATTTAGCGATCACCATAAGGCTCGTTTTTGAATCAGATCGATCTTCTTGGACCAAGCTTTCTACAAAGCTTTAAGCATGTATATTACATAAAGGAAATCACTAGAATTTATTAGATAAAATGTTTCGCAAGTTTTTTATTTAAA
Source organism: Andricus grossulariae (assembly GCA_011634705.1). Classification (NCBI taxonomy): domain Eukaryota; kingdom Metazoa; phylum Arthropoda; class Insecta; order Hymenoptera; family Cynipidae; genus Andricus; species Andricus grossulariae. The sequence goes on from JAABKJ010007545.1 coordinate 208,000,135, forward strand.
TTTCGAAAATATAACATGAGTGCTTTTTTGATCTAGAGGTGAGACTTTGTTTCTACTTTCAGTGTGATGAAAACCTTCGTGAGTGGCTGACAAATTGTTCTTATTACATTTCAGAGTCTGAAGATAAATCAGGAATGATATTTTATGAAGAGCCTATTGTGATATATTGATAATTCTGAAAGAAATTTTTTAGTAGGGTGAGATTTCTTTCATTGGTGGCAATCAAGAGTCCTTTTAAGTGCTTTTTCGTGTCCACATGTTTGGTACGAAAGTACTTGAGCTGTTATTAAAGATGTTATTGTTGAAAGAGTAATAATAGACATTTGAAAGGAAGGTCAATTTCTTGGTATAGGATTTCGTTGCGTTGCGAAACTTAATACAAAAATCGATAATCTTTATCATCTGAAATCTGGCGAATTGAAGGGAAAGGAAAAGAAAGGTTCACAATGACTGGCGCTCTCTTTGTTACAATTCCCACCGTGACCGGAAGCGGTTAGTCGAATTCTATGGAAGAAAAAGAAGGAAACTTCTCTCCAATGTTGATTTCTTAAAAGAATTTACTTTCTCGCATGTAGCCCGTCTGCCACCATGGATGGGTGTGGAGCCTGCTTCAGATATAGGTTACTTACTATTTTATCTCTAGATGACGACTACTCCATAATGCACGCGGATATGTCTTCTGCGGCACCAGCATCAATTAGTCTGGAAACTTTCTCGCTTTTATGCGCTTAATTAAATTTTTTAGCTTGTTACAAAAAATGTTCTGACTTTTATTTCGTTGTCTTAGATCCATGATCAGCATATTTTGATGGCTATTAAAAACTGTATGAACTGCATGAAACTTTAGTAACTTGAAATGGACCATTTTTTCTGCTTCAAGTCTAAAAGCTCTATTGTTTAGTCTTTCAAATTTATAACTTGGAAGAAATAGAGAAGGGGATTCTTTGGATTAAGAAGATGAAAATTAAAATTTTCAATAATATAATATCTTATTAGAAATGAAGACTCTTGCGTAGTGACACTATCCATTTGAAAAATAACGCTGCAACGTAGTTTTTGGGTGCGTTGTATGCTTCATCTTTATTCGTGATCATTTCATGAAGACTGTGCTTTCTTGTAGAGGATTGTTTTTTATATACTATTGATGTAACCATAAGTATAATTATAAAGAAACAAGACTTTGACAAAAATCGGGCTAATCTATTTTCTATGATTATGATAAAATACTTCTATGATAAACTTCTTTATTTATTGAAGATGTAATACCTGAAAATAATAATCTATTAATTACACAGTTCATTATAAAATTTATATTGATACTAAAGTTTAATTTTTTAAGATGTTTTTTTTTAGCAAATATGAAAAATTCAATTATTTTGGACCCCAAAGCTAAAACGATGCCACTCAGAACTAGTAAAAAATTTAATTCTAAATCTCGGTATCTTCATTAATTTTCAATACTTTACCATTGTTTCCATGTTACAGATGAATCCCGGATAATTAATTCCTTTGAAACAATATTGAGTTCAAAGGGAGGAAAATGAGGATTTGGATTGTAAAAGAAATTTTGGAGAGTGTAAAGACTGCACTGTTTTATTATTGATTTATTATTTATTATTCCTTATGATTATTTATTTTTTATTTTTTATTGTTCATAGAAAATAGAACTTTTTTATATAATTCAATAGATTGATTTCATCAAAATAAATAAATTTGATACTTGTTATACAGTGTATTTCAAAACGTTTGAATTTGCAATTTTTTAAATTAATTTTTTGTCATTCTCACGCTATTTAATGAATTACCTGCAACCTTGTATGTTAAAAAGGATGTATCTCATTAAAATCTACGTATACATTTTTATCTCTCAAATATAATCAAGCTTTAAAAAAGTCACATCTAAAAGGATCTTTGAGAAAAATATAAAATCGAAGAAAATTTATATTATCTGATTCGGCCCTGAACTTGATCAATAATAAGTATTATTTGGGACTAAAATCCATCCAAATTTCATTAACCTATAGCTCAACCTGTTTTCGAGTTATCATAAGAAGAGTGTTGTTGAAATACACACAGACGAATATGTCTTAAAATCCTCATTTTTGAACTTCTTAAATCGAATACTGGTAAGATATGTCCAAAAATGAAGTTCGAAAATTTTGATCGTAACAAGCTTCCTCTATGATATTCCTCTCTATAAATATTCACAAACTTCTTTTATTAAAAGAAGGTTGAGTTTTCAAGAAATGAAAATATCAAAGATTTCTATCTCTATTTCCTTAATAACACTTCACATTGAGCGGTAAATATTGAGGGCAGGTGCCACAGTGTCACGTGACCAATTTTAAATAGTGCATGTGTTGCAATTTGGGGAAATAGTTCAAAATATATGAGGTCACGTTTGTTTCGCTTATTTGAGGTTTTATTTTGTTTATTCGCAATCACCGTGTTATGAGCCTGTAACGCTAATCTCTAAAAGAGTAATCTCATTTTTATTCCATCCCATATATATATATATATATATATATATATGCTGAAAATAATTTAGATGGAAACACGACGACGAACCGGCGAAACGCCCACGTTGAGTGAACGAATCAACTCAAGGATGACTTGCTACACTGCTACGATGCGAGCATTATCCCTGTTCATCGAGGCTTTATGGTGCGTATGCATACTCTGTGGTGCCAAGAACACCCAAAGCTTCAGCACGCTTCGATTCAATTCTTGGAAAATCAACGTGCCTACCTCTCGAAAAAAGGATATGTTCGCGGAGCGCTTTCCCAACCTCTGCTTGATCAAGCTGCAGCCGATGATGAAGAAGCGACAACGATACCAACCGCGGAAAGCAGGCACCTTTTGAGTGTGATCACGATTTCAGGACAAGATGGAACATTAACATGCAAGTTCCTCCTAAGCCCCAAGATCTGCCTGAAATGGATGGCGCCCTTCGTGGAGAAATCTCGCAAGAGTCCGACCTCTGGACCATAAATTGCTCAGTTTATGGTGCTGCGAGAATATTGGCTGATTCAAATTGAAGGCTCAAATCGACGATGGATCAAAAGACCAAAAGATGCTTGCATCAACTGAACAAGAAGATTGGATGGGCAAGACAGAACGCGTCCCGTGGTCAATGTGTGATTGACTACATAACATTTGGTAGACCATTCACGGAAAGGGTTCGAAAGTTTGCCCAAGAACTGAGGATCTTAAATCACACACTGAACAAGTCAAAGCTGCTGATAATCAAGCAGCATATTGTTGACATTATACGGCTGTTATCTGACACAAGGAGGAGAATACAAAAGAGGGAGAAATGGATCAGGGAGTATCAAAAGTTTCTCGCTGACACATCTCGCCTCTTCAGTGAACACCCGGTTTCTGTCAAAAATCCACCCAAGCCCAATGAGGTAGAGACTTTTTGGAGAGAGGTATACAAGATCCCGAAAACACTTTTCTGCATCCATCTCGCAAGTGCCGTGGCATATTTTCGGCACGCGGGAATGACTTTAAGGTTACGAACCAGTGATATATATATATATATATATATTTATTTATTCAATAATATTTGCGATCAAGAAAAGACATTGCGTGTAATGCTGAACTCGAGATCAGTTTGAAAGTACAATTATTAAGCCTTTGATGATTTAAAAAAAATTAAATATAATATTTCCACCTGAGTTTCCTCTACATTGTTTCCTTTCCATACCACATGCTGCCTTCAATTCCATTCAATTGACAGAAATTCGCACCTATTTTTCTATTTTTGCCATGTTAAAAATTTAGTTCCACATTAGCTAATTTCTGAAATCCTTTGGTTTTTGAACATCCTATTTACTACGAATCAGCAACATTTTTAACGCCCTTTTTTGATTCCCCTGTACGTCCTATATTTATTTCCAATACATATACAGTTTGTTTTTGATATTTTGAAAATTTTATATTTGAAATGTGTCCAAGGGGACACTAATATTAATTTTTGCAGACGTAAGTGTACAAATTTGTTGAAGAAATTATTATTTATTTATTGAATTACTTTATTTTTATAAACAAAATATTTCAACTAACCAATATATAATTCTTGCTGGAAAGGGTAGAATGCATGTTTTCATCCTCAAAATATGCAGTATATTCTAATTAAAAGGATTATAAGTAGCGAGAGTTATTAATTTTAATTATTAAAGTAAAAGTAACAAATAATCGATTGTCTAAAAACAAATTTTAGAAATTTTAGGGGTGTCGCAATTCCTGAATGAGAATTTGTTTTCTTACAGCATAACTGCACAAATTATCTTATAAAATTATAAATAAATTATAAATATAAAAATATTAGAGTTATGTTAGATAGTTAAATGACATATTTTCTGATTTTTTGAAAAATTTCGTTTTTAATTGACCCAAGTATCATAATTCTAAAGATTTTTCAAATTATTTTCAAATTAATTAGGTCTAGAAGTTTTTGTTTTGATTTTATAAAAAAATGTTCTTCAATTCTGATAAGTGTCAAAAGTTTTGAAAAGCTATTGAAACTCATAAGAATTAAAAATATTAAAAACAAAAAATTCTAGACCCTAATAATGCCAATTGAAAATATCTTCTTTTTAAAATTATGATAATAGGGTCAATTAAAAACGATACCTTTCGAAAAGCCAGGAAATATTTCATTTAACTATCTCATATATTTTTTCGATATATATTAATCAATTATATTTTTTGAAATAATTTAACTAAAAATTTGGTAAATTCCATTTTACTTGCATGGAAGATTCTTTACGGTTTAATATGTATCGAATTTGCTGATTTGGTTTATGAAACTGCTGAATGTTGTTAAAACGTACTATTTCGCTTTGTAATAAATAATTTAAGTTAACAAAAAGACCACTTTGGTAATTTTTTCGCGTAAAAATTTAAAAATCATTAAAGTGCAGAATATTGCTTACACGTGAAATGTAGCTTCTTGAAATAAATAATTTAAGTAAATAAAGAATTGAACTAATATATAATCGATAGAAGAATATTAATTTAAAAAAATAGACAATCTTTTGAATGGCTGCATTTTTCGAAGCATGTTTGAAGTTAACGTAAAGATAAATGGTTTCACGCAACCAATTTTGGTCATAGAATTTTAAACCCTAGAATTTTAAAAGTCACTTGTTTACCACACATTTGCAGCGTTTTTTCTAAATGTACTTAAAATTTGATAAAATACTTTACATTCAAAACAAGTGAGAGTTAAGTGACTTAAAACTCCAAATTTACCGTAACACGGAACTAATCGGGACATGTGAGGTAAAGCGGTATGCCCGCTTTTTATTCAAACAAAGCAATAGCCAGTCATGATAAGCAAAGATTTCATATGCCCCACTTTACTCTACATGGTCAGCACCCGTTTTTCTACCAGGAGATTCAATATACACCCGAATCGGTTTAGCCCGTCGCGGTTTAGCAATTCCTAGAACTGCTGGCCCACGCAGTTTCTCAGCTCAAGGGGCGAGAGACGGTTGCGACTCTCGCCGCAGTGCGCGAGGACTCAGACGAGTAAATTGCGCAATATTATGCATTCCAATTGGAAACGGTTCAGGCAGTCCTGACTGTTTACGTTTTTATTCCTCCGATTTAGCAACAAGGCAACTTGCAAGCAACCCCCGACACTGTGGCTAAACTGGGAGTCGGTTGTAATTCGCAAAATTCAAGATTTCGTGTGTCACGCTTACTCTCATTTGACCGTCCTTTTTTCAAAATTATGAATTGCAATATAGAGATAGGCTGTTGAATATTTTTACATTGGTATCATAAGATTCATGGATCTAATTATATTTAAAAAATTAGAAATAAAAATCTCCTTAATGCTGTGAACATAAGTTAATCATAAATTATTCAAGCTCATGATGAAACATAGCACCTTACTAATTTTTGTTTCTCTTGAAGCATGCGTTTTTACCTCTTCATCTAGAACAGAAGGGCTACTAAAACATTGTTTAAGAAGCTTCATAAAACATAAACTATGTTGCATCATGTAAATCAAATTTCGTATCACATGAATGGATAATTACCTCGTACATCATTGCAAGAGAAAAGACTACTTGAAAAGCATTGTAGGCAACAAGAATATTCCTCAAACGAAAGGGTTTTCTGTTGACCATGATTCGTGGACCCAGAATCGTCACACTGTAGAGGTACAAGAGCACAATAGCGAAGGTTGGGAATGGCGAGTTCATCAGGGGCCAATCACTCACTCTTGGGTCCGAAACGGTTGTTAAAATCTCAGTGTATTGTTCCAAAGCCATCCGAACGAGACCTTCGGCCCCAACAAACGACCTATTAGTGTCCTTAATAATTTCATGTCGTGGCTCTAGCTCCCTTTCTGCCACCAATTCTGCAGCAGCCGAAGCCATTTTTTCTGCAAAAGAAAAAGTTATTCCATTTTATATATTTCAGATTATTCTAGAGACAAGTTTGAAGTTGGGTAAATATTACGAATTCAGCGAAAGGAATCAAGTGCAGGAATCCTTCATCAATATTCATCGATTTTTTAAATAAAAAATGATATGATTCCCGTAAGGTCAAAAGAAAGTTTGTCCCTGGGCTGACCAGATATTCACCTTGTGGTTATTTTGCTATTTGCAACTTATAATGTCAAGGATCTTCATTTAAGGAAAGATGTTCAATTTAATAGAAATATATTTATAAAAACATTGATAATAGTTTTGCGAGAATGAGAATGTGCACACGGTGCTCTTACTTTATAGCGAATATCGTGTAGGTATGACTCCCCCTCTTTATTTTATAGAATGGATTGAATTATGTAAGATTATGTCCCTCAGTTTGACTTCAGGCCTAAAAGTGTAATTTATTTCATTCGCACATCTCAATCTATTAATTTATTTTCTATCACGTTGCGAGTATGTAACAAAAGTAATCTCGTTTCATAATAGAAATAGGAACTCGTTGGGTCTTAAGTTTATCAGCTATGGCCTCCTAAGATTTTTATTTGAAATTCTTGTGGGACATGCGGATATGAAATGGGGAGATTGATGCATTCGAGACGAAAGCATTGTCAACTGGAACTAAATAGATTTTGATTTGCGCAAATCATCCTTGGAATCGTAGATCATGTGGTGTAACTACTGTTCCTGATGGGGTCTTGACAAGTTATAAGTATGTCACTTGTGAAATTGCGCTTCATATTGTTATTTAAAATATTTATATAAGTTATGAAAATTGATGATGTAAGAATTTTATAGTTGGTAATTTCTGTAGGGTGTCTACTAACCGGGAAATAGCAGGGAATTAGAATAAAAACCGGGGAAAACCGGAAATTAACCAGGAATACAAATTCGAGCCGGGAATCACATTTAACTTTTTCGAAAATGTGATGTTTTTTACTAATTTTAAGTCAATTTTTTTAATTATACAGAATTTTAAAAAATGTTTAGGTAGAATTCGAATATCTTTTAAAGATATTAAGAAGGTTTAGAAGTCCGAAAAGATTCAATAATAATTTAAAATTTGAAAAAAAAAATCAAAAGATTTGAAACAAAATGTAAGCTTTGAAAAACAAATTTCGAAAATTGTTAAGAATTTTGAAAGATTTCATTCAAACAAGCAACTTTTCTTACGGTTCCTGAGAAAATTAAAAATGATTTTTTATTGGAAGAAATTAATTTTGAATGAAAATTCCAAAAACTTTTAAAAGATTTCTAAAAATGTAGAAAATATCTGGAATCTTGGTAGAAATTGCACCTTTTTAGTTAAAAATGCAATTGTTTGGTTGAGAATTCGAGTATTTTGTTCAAAATTTGTCTATTAGTTGAATTCAACTGTAATTTGATCAGAACTAATTTTGTTTGTTGAACGTTCATTTCTTTGGCTGAAAATTTGACTATTTTGTTGAAAATTGTTTTTTTTTAACTGAGTATTTAACTATTTCATGTTTGGTAGAGAATTCATTTAATTGGTTTAAAATGATTTTTTTGTTGTTGAACATTCATATTTTCCGATTTATTATTTATCTGTTTCGTTAAAAATTCAAATATATTATTGGAAATGAAACTATTTCGTTTAAATTCGTCGGTTTTGTTAGAAAATTAATCTCCTTGGTAGAAAATCCATCTATATGTTTTAAAATACAATTATTTCGTTATAGAAAATTCCATAATACTAGACCTAGATACTTGTCCGGTTAGTTTATACAAAAAATCCCGTAACAATAGTCAGTGTCTTAAAATTAACTTTTTTGATAATAATTCATATTTTCGGGTACAAAGAATTAAACTATTTTGTAGAAAAATCGTCTCTTTTGGTAAAATGTTATCTTTTTTTGTTAGAAATGCAATGGTTGAAAAATATTTAGTTCTTCCTGGTTAAGGATTGAACTATTTTGTTGAAAATGCATTTTTTTTCAATATTTCAAAATTTTAAATAGTTCAAAAAAATTTAAACAAAATGTGGATTTTTGAAGATTTCGAAACAAAATTTAGAAGCATTTTAAGAATTTTGAAAGGTTTCAAGAGATTAAAAAAACTTTCTTAAGATTTATAGAAAAATTTCAAATGATTTTCTATTTTTAAAAACGAATTCTAAGAGAAAATTCTAACTAATTTCAAAAAATTTCAAATGATTTCCCAAAAAAATTTTGGAAAAAATTCGAGTAATTTAAGAGATATTTAGAAATTTTTAAAAGATTTAAAAAATAATGTAAATGAAGTTTTAATAAAATTAAAACTGCCCTTGCAACTCTAGATAATAATTTTGGATCAAAGTACTTAAATATAGAAAATGAAAATATATGTAATTAATATAGAACAGGTTTCTCGAGTTGGGGTCGTTACAGAGTTTTCAATACATGAAAATACTTATTTGAGAAGCAGGAAAACTTTTCGTAAAAAATATCCCGTGGGGTCTTTCCTTCCTTGTTTAAAATAATTTAAATCCCTAGTTTATACTTTACTTCCTATAAATCTTGTTGCATCCTTTTTAGGATTTGTCAGACCTTTATACTTGAGCAGTAAATTCTCTTAATCATCTTCTTTTCATGTTTTCTTGTCTGAGCATTTTTATTTTAGATCATGAGAATTTCCTCATAGGATCTGAGGTCTTTGACTGTTTCTTTATCATCCTGATTTCATTTTTAAGATCCTTCCTTTTCTGCCATTGTCTTGAAGTGATCTCGAGTAATTTATTCTATACTTCACTTATTTTCAAGGACATTTTGACTTTCATTGTTACTAAAATTGTAGTTTTTATTATGTTTGCAAGATACACGTAGTAACAAAATCTGATAATCCAAGTACCTCATGGTCATAAAGAAAGGATCCTGATTCGAGATTTAGATTGTGTTTAAGAAATAATTGAATTGAAAGTAAAAAATCCTAAGTACTACGTAATCACCTGTCATATTTCACAATTATGACATTTGGACAATTATTCAAGTGCATATAATTGGTGTGATCAAGTTCTTAATTATATGTTCCGACAGAATAATTCTAGACTACGTACCCAAATGTTTCTATCGATTTGAAATATTCCCCTTGGTTGACATATGAGCCATTATTGTATTTCGCAATACTTGAAGCCCCAAGAATGATCTACTCTACTTGATCTGCAAATTAAAGAGCATTGACTTTAGTTAGAGATTGTTTTTTCTTGTTATTATTGTTGAACATTTTTCTGCTATTATGTGTAATTATTATTTTTTATGTAGTCTTCCTTGTAGGAACGACCATCATCAACTCTCGTTGTCAGATTCAGATGAATCACGATTTTAGTGCCTTAGGCCATTCCTCTTATTTCTGTGTTAACAAGGTTACATTTTGTGAAATGGAGGACACTACCTCAATATCGAGGTGAACCGGTATTCGACCCAGACTCAAATATGTCCTTCAAAGGGTTAATGCTTTTATGAACTTCCTGCTGCTAATTAATTTAAAAAATCATCCTTCAGAAATGGAATCAAGGGTTAAAAACTTGTCAAGTATTACTGAATAAGGTGAATTATTAAATTTAGAAGCTAACCAGATTAGACTTCGAGAAGTAATATTTGAAAAAATGCTGGACTGAATATTACAATATATAAACTTCTAACAGAGTTATTTTCCTCATAAAGTAAAAAATTAATAAGTTATGTTACCATCTCAGTTAGTAGAGAGGAAGAAAGAAGAAAACAAGAAAGTTTGTGTTACTTCAAGAGTGACTTATCAGCTCAAAAGCTGAGAAATACACTACCGCCTAGTATGACGGCCTCAATCCGATTTATAACCGAGCCAATAACTGCTTACCATCGGTGATCAAACGAGAGGCCTTTAAAAATTCCACGTGTCCAAGCAGAACAATATCTGAATTCAAAATTTCAATAGTGATCCTACAACTTTATAATTCTTCAAATTCTGGCTCATTATAGATTCTAAATCATTTAAATGTGCGTTTATTTAATTTTCAAGAAATGAAAAATTATTCAATTTTCCATACTTTCCATTTTGAAGTGATTTCAACTATGAAGTTTGATTTTTTATTACCGATTTATATAAATTTCAAAATAGTGGATGCATCCAAGTTGAGACCCAACACCTTTAAGTTTCAAAATTGAATTTGACAATTACGAATAATTTAAATTTGAATTGTTAAATTTCCACCATTTTCAAATCTTTTAATATTTTTTTTTCAAAATCCAGTTTTTACTTTTTCCATTTTAAATTATTTTTTAAAGCTTTCAATTTTTAAATATTTCAAGAGAATCAAAAATTACTTCGAAGTAGTGCATTTTGACGAATAATTAAAATTTTATCCTTTTTAATTGTTCGATTTTCCACATTTTAGTTCTAAAATGATCAATTTTAAATGCTTTCAATTAAAAATTGTTATTTCTTCAAAAACTTAAATTTTAATGTTTAGGTTCTACAATTTAGAAAATTTAAATTTGCATTTTTCGAATTAAATAGTGTTAACTCTCTAAATTTGAATCAGTAAGAAATAGGTCACTGAATCAAATCAGTAACGAATTTTCTTGATACATAATGCAATCTCACTGATTTAAATATCTAGAAATGGGTCACTGATTGACATCAGTACCAAAAAGTATCAATTTTGTGATTTCTAGTTAAAGTGAAATACGTACTTTGTATATTTCTTATAAAATCTGACAGAAATTAACGATAATAAGCCAAATCAAAATTTTTGCTTTATAAATACAATATTTCACTAATCAAATCATTGATTTTGTTGAACTTTTTTCATGGAATTTTACGATTAAAATTGTTTGATTTTGGAAGATTTAATTTTAGAAATGTTGTTATTTAGAAAATGGCTTCATAGACATTTTTCATTTATGAAGAATTCAAATTCTAGACACAGTTCAATTTTAAAGGCATCATTTTTTAACAATACAATGCCAATAAGCATTAATTGTTAACATATAATTTTTTTTTTCATCGAGAAAGAAATAATTCTCTACAAATGACCTGTTGTCAATAATTTACATAATTTTAGTAAAACTAGGGGAATTTTCAGTTATGTACAACGTAGAAAATATTGATTTTACAGAATATCGTGATTATTATTTTGATTCCATGATTTTTTTGTGTGAAATCAATATTGTTTTTCTTTCACGAAATGTAAAAATTAATTATAACAAGCTCAACAACTAAATTTTTCAATATTTTTATATGCGTCATAAATAACAGGAAGCTTATGGCTTTGTGATGAATTCAAGTTGAATTATAAAAAAATTTCACTTTTTTTGAAAATTAGAAAATTAACCTGTTTGCGATTAAATTTTCGTAATGCAAATACAAATCGACTTTTCAAATTATAGTGCAAAAGTACCTGCATCTTGGGTTTTATATGGGTTTTCACCTCAGAGTCTAATACTCAAACCCAGTAGGAAACGTGATTCGAAATTAATTTATACAAATAACTTGCAGTTCTCATTTTCATGTAGCATGTGTATGGTCTGCTAATCTTGCTTCTTCAGCAAGCAATGCTCTGATTTTATAAGATAACTAGTCTAGTTTTCAAGACACATATTTTTTTTTCTAACCATTTATTGTCGGTCGATAAACTTGATCCGAATTATATTTACAATTATTCACTACCACAATTTAGATATCATTCAGTGCTAAGTGTATGTTCATATAAAAATCGAAAGAAAACAGTCGGCTACTTAGCACCGTTCAGCTTTCCCTGGCATTATAAATAAAAATAGTACATAAATCATCAGAAAATCAGCTGAAATACACATTTTTTATTATTTCATTAACAAATAGTAGTATTAGGACAACATTTAGTTTAAATTCTTAAATTTTTTTAAATATTTGTATACATTTTAATACTAAATTTGGGAGTAAATAATTGCAAAACATTATTTCTTCACTGAGGTGTAAAAAAGCGAGAAAGTACGCGGGAGAATAATTAATATTGAGTCAAGAAAATATCGTTTGGAATACGAGCAATGTAACGTTTTCTTTATCTAAGAAAATATTTTTTGTCTCAAGAAAATGTATTAGTTGAAGATATTTGATTATCGTCATTTAAGTAAATTTTCTTGAGATAAGAAAAAAATGTTCTTAGATCCTGAAAATATTGTATCGTCTGTATTCGTACAGAAAAAAAGAAAGAAAAAAAGTAAAATACAAGAAAGAAAACTCAATTTCGTCAAAAAATGGAATTAACACCGTTTAGATTTCGCTACTTCAATTAGTGACAGAGAATAATTGACGAACACGATTTGCACATTTGAGTGAAAATATTTGATAGCAGAATCAGTAACTCTTCTACTCTACTTATTTGCTCGCCTTTAGTGCGTAACGAGACCGAAGCTGACGTGAGATGCTTTGTAGAAACTTTCAATTCTTTCATTATTCGGAGGATCAGATAAATATGTATCTATAAAGTATCTGCTAAAACCTACAGTGTTTCAATTTACAATTTTTTACATAACACTGCAATTTACATTTAAAAAGATATTGCTAACAAAGTAGTTCGAAGTGATAGTCTTGAGCGATCATCTTATCGTGATAAATAGATAGTTTCTGATATATCAGCTGCGCATCTAAGACAAAAGACCGAGCTTATTAATATTTATTGCTTTCTTCATATCTTTCAATTAATCAACACCTGCTGAACCAATATCAATAGCAAAAATTGCATTCTCATTTTGCACAAACAAAAAAATTTCTGTTTGGAGTTGAGTGTTCTATTCTTCGTTCATAATAAACTTTGATTTATTAAATTCTAAGTTTTATCAAGTTAATTATTATCGTTTTTATCAGGCGTAAAGTGCTGGAATTGTAATTGTTAAATTTATAGATAAAAAATATAAATTTTTAACCAAAAATGGAATAGTTAAATTTTCAATGGAAAAAATGATTTAAAAACCAAAAAAAAAACTTTCAACAAAATAGTTTAACCCGGCGTCACGTCATGGGGGTTGGGTCTGTGAGGCCAGGCACATTTTATTTTGCTTGAAGTTCGGTTACTATGCGTACGACGTTGCCGTTCTTCTCAGTAGCTGGAGGTTGATATTACTTTTTTTATTAATAAAGTAGTGCTATAATTCATATGTAATAAGCCAATTCATTTTTCACAAAGTAGTTCAACTTTAATAAAAAAAATGAATTCTCAATTAAAAATGTAATAGTTGATATTTCAACCAAGAACAATTTTTAATTTAAATAAAAAATAGTTCAAATCAACTAAAAAAGACTAATCTTCAACAAAATATTTAAATTTTAAACAAAGAGATGAATTTTTAATAATAATAATAACAATAATGAATAAATAATAGTTTCCAATTCAACCAAGAAATATTTTTATTTCAAATCATAATAAACAGTTGAATTATACCAAAAAATGAATTTTCATTAAAAGAGTTGAATTTCCAACTTTAAAATATGAATTTTCAACAAAAAAGTTCATTTCAGTTTTTAAGTAAAACAAAGATGAAATTTCTACCAAAAGAGATAAAATTTTAATCTAGAAAGATTTTTCAGTCAATAAGGAAAAAAATGTCATCTAAAATGCCAAAAAGATGAGTTTTCAACAAAAAAGGTAACTTTTTAAACAAATAGTTGAATTTTTAACTAAGAAGAATTTTTAACCAAGAAGATTAACTCTCTACTAAGAAAAGATGAAATATCAACAAAAGACATACATTTTTAACCAAATAGTTGAATTTTCAACCATAAAGATTTATTTTCTACCAAAAAATACAATCAATTTGTAACTAAAAATAGAATAGTTTAATTTTCATACAAAAAAAATTCAATTAAAAAGAAATCTACAAAGAAGTTGAATTTTGAAACAAAGAGATGAATTTAATTAAATAATACTAATAATAATTAATTTAATGAATTTAATTAAACTTAATTAAAACGTTTTCTTTGAGTTTACATTTATTATTATTACTTGTAGTAATAATAAATGTACACTCAGAGAAAAAAAATTGTCTTGAAACAAAAGCATCGTGCTCTTGCGTGTTTTGTTTTGAATCACGTAAATATCTTTTTTACACAAGCAGAATGATTTGGCTGGTAGATTAGATTAAGTTTTTCGCAGATGAATAATGTTTGCTGTGAAAAGATTCTTTTTGAGAGATCAATTTTGAACTAAATATATAATAGCTGATATTGCAACCAAAAAATATTTCAATTTCAAATACAAATTAATTGAATTGAACAAAAAAAATAAAAAATTAATTTCAGCAAAATACGTGAATCCTCGACTATATTAGATAAATTTTCAAGTCAGAGTATTCTCACGGTATCTTACATGGGGAGGAGAAGGCGTTGAAAATTTCACAAAAGCACCTTACGTAATTTGTGGTTAACCCCATATTTTTTTATATAACTTATTATTATATAGTAAAGTTATGATTATTACATTTAATACTAATACTAATATTACCAGGTACTACTATTATTATTAGCTAAATTACAAGTAATACTGTTACAATTATCCTTAAAGTAAGATACATTTTATTACTAAACTGAGCTGACAAACAGCTGTTTACAAAAAAAAATGGTTTGACTTTTGTTTTTTATAGATTAGGAGACTTGAAAACAATTTTAGGTAAGAAATGTTTTTGACCACGTCCCCTCCCCCAACCCCCATCCCCCATAAAACAGAATAGAAAAATGTTTGACCCCCACCCCCAAAAAAGACTCCGTAATGTATGTATGGCCCCTTTCACAATTTGAAGAAGCATCGCAAGAAAGTGTAAAAACAGCTAAATTCTTGAGGATGAAGATATCTGGAAAAAGTGAGCCAAAAAACGGAAACATGAAGAGGGAAATCAAAGATGTAATCAAGGCCTGTTCCTTCTGACAGATTTCATTGGTTAGACAGATGGCTTTTTGCAATAAGTGCAAATCCTTCATATCATTAAGGCCGCTCGTAAATAGCAAAATTTCACCGTTAAATCCTCTCCTTTTTTCGCAAGAAACTTCACAATTTGATCCAACGATTCACAGGCATTGCCTCAAAAGTTGCATTAAGCGCCTAATTAATTGGCCGACTTTGCCTTGTTGCACTCATAAGTGTTTGCCAATTCATCGTGAATTACTTCCTTCGCGAAAGCTAATCTTTGCACGCATGTTGCGCGACAGCTTCAATCACCATTTACGTTTTCCTGTCCACTCGATTAATTTTGACGTGTCCACTATATAACGACGTAATCCACGTAATCCCAAGTGCGGCACACTTTGGCACAATGTTAAGGATCAAGAACTCGAGAAATGAGACAATCATGGAGAAATATTTTTTCCCCCCTTTTTATGTTATTCATTGTAGATATGCCGCAGGTATTTCCAGGCTAGGCCATGCTTAAAAGCAACTTTTTGTGGAAGAGTTAGAAAAATGTGAAAACTCTGAAACACTCCCATTGCAAGAAAAAATTATTATGAAGAATGAAATATTTCTTTTTTCTTTGAAAAATAAATTTGGGGGTCAATTAAACACAAGGCCACTAAGGTGACAATGGAAAATAAATGAACACGAGTCTTTTTTTTTTTTTTTAAATAAAAAATTCTACTCTATCCCTGAAGACACTTTTAATTATATAACCTGAAAAATATTATACATGAAGAAAATAAAAAATACGTATTAATTTATTTTTAAAGCAGATTAATTCTCAGGAGTAAGCATTTTAAAATATTTAAAATTGCGACATTTATAGAACCAAAATAAATGTAATTTTAAGAAATTCGAAAGGCTTAAAAATTTTAACAATTACCGATTGTAAAAATTACCACGTATTTTTTCTTTTTTCGATATACTTATTTTTAGACCTAGCTGATACTTGAGAAAGATAGGCAATTCATTTTATTGAAAAAAGACAAACCATGGGATTATTATCTTTTTCCAATGCTACAATTCTAGGAGGTGATACTTTCAAAATACCTAAATTTACGATTTTTAGAAAATGTGACCTGTAAAATATTATTACATTCTAAAGCACTATTCCTTAAAATTATACCTTTTTGGCAAAAAGTTATCTCCTATTTGATATTTTTTTAAAATTAAATTATCTTTGCCTCCACTCAAGCCTTAGAAGAGAAAGAATTGTCTTTTAAACCATGACAAATTATTTTCATTGCAAAATAAAAATTACCGGGTATTTTCTATGAGACATCTAATTGTATAGGGTAAGCTATTTTAAACAATTTAATATACCTTAAGATCAATAAATTTTAAATATACCTTTTTAACACTTTATATTTACATTTAGTTATTTTTCTGTCTTCTTTTATATTTTAAATATTTCGAATGGAAGTATTTGCATTGATTAGCATGGTTGCTTATCCGAAATTAGTCGTTTTTGGTTCTTGGAGTTCAAATTTTATTTAAATTTCTAAGAATTTTGTGTTCAAGTTTATTTTTACTTTTGGTTCATAGAAATTAAATGATGAAAAATAATTAAAATTTGATATTTACGAAATAAGAAACTATTAGTGGTAGTGAAAGTGTACATTGAACCTTATTTAAACAAGTTAGTAATGAGTGGAACTTGAGCTATAAGTTGTAGTTTAACCGCAACTTATAAGATGGCAACTTGGCGAAAACCACAGTCAAGGTCATTCAGGTTAATGTTCCCAGACAATTGGTAATTTCACTGCCACTTCATATTGTCATAGAATGCGCTGTAGGTGAGCAATTTATGATTGCTTTTAGTATCAAGCAGATGGATTTTTAATTTTTAAATTGGTTTACTTGATTTTATATTACATCTGGTGCAATGTTTTGAGAATTTTTTTTAACTTTCTTATATTATTATAATAATTGTGAATAATTTAATCTTTTTTTATTAAAATATTTATCCCAAGATTTTTTGACTTCAGAGTAAATCAATTTTCTTATTGTTCACCGAAATTTGTTGAGAGCAGATCTTCGGGTGAGAACAGGAAATCTGGAAAAGGCGGCTTGGTTCACCAAAATTCGTTATATATATATATATATATATATATATATATATATATATATATATATATATATATATATATTTAAAGTTTAAACTATTTTTCTTAATGTAAAACATTAACTTTTTTTGTGGAAAAATCATATTTTGTTTGAAATTTGAAATAATTTGTAGATAATTTATACGTTTGGTTTCAAAAATTCGACAATTGTGTTGAGCCTTCATCCTTTTTGGTAAAACACCAATGCTCTTGGTGGAAAATTTATTTATTTTTTACAAGAAATTTAACTTTTTTATGATAATTCGTTGTTTTTTTCATGTTAAAAATTAATTTTTTATCAGAAAATTCAACTATTCCGTCTTCGCTAGAAAATTTATTAGTTGAAAAATTAAATATTGGTAGATAGTTAATGTCTTATGTTGAAAATTTCTCTTTTTGGTTCGAAATATAATCCTGTTTGTTTGAAATTCATCTTTCCGAATTGAAAATTCATCTATTTTGTTGAGAAATAATCTCTTATGATTGCAATGTTATCTTGGTTAAGAATGAACTGTTTTGAGGAAAATTCAACTTTTCGGGTTGAAAATTGAAATTTGTTCTAAAAATTTGTATTTTTGGCTAAAAAATGCAACCTTTTCATTCAAAAATCATCCTCTCGGATTGAAAATTCATTTTTTAAAGTGGAAAAGTCATCGTTTCGGGGTTCAAATGAACCTTTTTTTTTTAAATTCAACTATCTTCGAAAAATTGGCCTTTTTAGTTTGAAGATTGTACTATTTGGGTTAAAGTTTAACTGCTTTTGTTAAATTTTTCTCTTAAGCCTAAAAGTTCAACTATCTGGTTTGCTAATTCAACTGTTTAGTTAAAAATGAATATAATTAAATTACACTTACATTAGATTAATTTCATCACAAAGATTGTATTTCACTATTATTTCACTATTTTTGTGGAATATTACCCAATTTTTATTGGGAAGGGGGGGGGATATATGGTCGTCGGCGAGGGTGGCGTGAATTTTATGGGGATTCTGCTAAATGTAAGCTTTAGTAAAAGATCCAAGATTCAAATAAAAAATGTATATTAGAGCCCTACCAGAACAAACGGAAAGGTTCGGAAAAATTTCCTTTCTGAATCCTATGTGGACTTTGTTTCCGTTTCTTTTTGAACATCAAGCTATCCTAAGAACCTTTTTGAGTCTTTCCGAATGTTCCACTCTCCGACTTCCTTCCGATTTCTTTCCTATCATTCTCAAATCGAATTAAAAAAAAAATATTCTCGTTCTAATAATTCATTTTTACATCAAAAAAATTTGAAATCGCCGTAATCCTAATGATTCCTATTGAATCCAGCAAAGACGATTCCCAATAAACTATAAAAAGGGAAATTTCGTAACTAAGAAAGCCTTTTGACTTTCGCGCATTACGTACATTATTGCTGCACATTATCACACCTAAATATTCCAGATTTCGAATATTCCATTTGACCAACACTGATTGGTAATTACTATAAGAAGTACTTCTTTGTAAAATTCTTTTTTTGTATGGTAAAAATAATACACTATGAAATATAAATTGCACTGAGCTTAACTGAATGATGAAAAGCCATAAGAAGCGGCACTTTAATCGATAACAATATTCACAATAAAAAACAAGGTTTACTGAAAAAGTAACTAAGCAAAATGACGTGTTTTACTAAAAACACTAGAAAACACTATTGGATATTAGGAGCATCTGAAATTTTTTGTAATTCCAAAGAAGAATCTCAAGAATTTTCATTCAATAATTAACACAAGAGAACTGATATAATCTATCAGTCGCGTTTACATTCATAATATAGAAATTTCGAAAAATAACAGAGCGGCAAATTATTTTAAAATATAATTTTTATTCAGATAATACATATTACATATAATACTAAGTAATTGCACAACTTAAATCAATCAGCAGTCACGTTTATATTATGTTTATTATGTTATTGTCATGATATCAGACTTAATACTAAGTAATTGCATATAACATTGACCAATATACATAACTGTATATTTTATCAGAAGACTATAACTATAATCCATTTACTCAGTTGAGTATGCTCTTATATATTATTTTCCGACCATTATTTGTCGACTATATCCACAACTAACCATTTCCTGCAAGATTTCTTACCTCCAGTTTTTTTTGTGACCCCTTTCTGTTGTTAAGGATCGTGCAAATCTTGCCCAGGTGTTAAATATTTAATGGAAAAAGTCCGAAGGCTTTTTAAAAGCAACTTCATTGAAAGAGTCACCTACAATTGGTGGACTTCCACAGACCGTGCCTCTTTAAAAATTGTGTGTGATACAGTTGAGGATTATTATAAGAAACTCTCTAAACATTTAACTGATCTTCTAAAAGACGACTTTATAGCAAAAATTCAAAGCGAATTTCTTAAGGACTCTAAAAAATCTCTCGCAGAGGGAGTATTTATAATACTTTTTGATTTTGCTCAGAATCATAAAATTTGTTATTCAAAATGCAATACAAAGCGAGCATTGAAATAAACAACAGATCACTGTTCTTCCCGCTGTAGTTCATTTCAGGAAAGATGGCAAAAGCGTGTGCGAAAATTAAGCGATCATATCAGAAGATCTTGAGCATATTACTAGTGCGGTTCATCTGTTTATGGAAAAAATTATTGCTGAGTTGAAAACAAAAATACATTGTTTGAAAAATCATGTATTTTACTGATGGTGCAGCTTCTCAATATGAAAACAACAGCAACTTCGTCAACCTATCACATCACAAGCGAGATTTTGGGATTGAACCTTCTTCGGAATTCTTTGCTACTTATCATGGTGAAAGTTCGTGCGATGTAATAGGAGGAACTCTCAAGCGAGCTTTACATTTACAACAATGCTAATTATCAGAATATGTAATATTTTATATTTACATCAGCATTTATATCATGTCGAGTACTCTTACCACAAAAAGGCACAGAAATTTCGATTATAAGAATCAGCGTGCTGATAAGGGATTTTATCTTTTTGGGAAGATTACGTAAACGATGGGTGAGAAAGACTAAAAATATTCAATGCTATATATACTAGTCATTATCAGTTGTCATTAGCTACAAAACCTACAAAATCAAGAGAATTTTCCATGCGTGGAGACTATGTGAGAAAATTATCACGATATCTTTTAAGGTGGAACGAATTGTTAGAATCGTCAACAACATTCAATACACGTTTAACGCTGATCTTCTGCTGACAAAATAGGCAGGTTTTTATCTGATGTAAATATTACTATCAGTACAATCGACCTAGCAAGAATAATTCCTAATGCGCAATAATTGTTATCAGTTTCAATATATGCAACAATTTTCGTACGTTTAATGCGCGTATTTGGATTACATTTCTTCAACTGTCATCAATATTTCTCAATTGTCTTATTGTGAAATTTTGAACTCAATATAAATTCTGTAATTAAAGGGTATCAAAGAATAGCCCCGCCAATAATGTCAAGTAAAGCCCCTATAGGTAAAACATAATGATCATTTATATCTTGGTCATGAATGATTAAATTTTCTGTTAAAAAAATTGATTAAAAAAATTTGTAACAAAATATTAACATTTTCAGCCAGAAGGATAACCTTTTAACTTGTACGATGCATCTTCAACGAAAATAATGAAAATTTTAGCAAAAAAAAGTAATTTTTAACAAGTTGAACAATAATGATAAATTTTCTACTAAAATAATAAATCCTTCTCAAGGAAAATGAAATATTAAAAAAATAGTTCAAATTTTATCCAAGTAGTAGAATTTTCAAACAACAAATAGAAATACTCAACAAAAATCCGTGACAGACGATATTTCAACCCATAAAATATTCTAATTCTGAATCAGAAACAGTAAAATTCATCGAGGAAGATAAATTTTTGAGAAAATTAGTCAATCCGATACCAAAATAGTTTATTCTTCAACAAAACAGTTCAAGAAATTTAAAAAATGTTCACTAAACGGTTGTATGCATATGTGAAGAAAAACGAATTCTGCTACCAAAGACTTGAATTTTCAACAAAAAAAATGTGTAATTTTGAACGATAAATGGTGGAATTTTCTCATTGGATTCTATTAATTGAGTTTTCAAGTAGCAACGAACACATTTTGAATCCGAATTCCTATAACGTTATTATTATCATATATTCACACAGAAAGAAATACTTTTTGATGCTCAATAGCATTTTCGCAATATTCTAAATTTTTCAGGCCTGATATTTGAAACTTATGAAACCTTGAACATTTTCCAAAGTTTCATAAAACCTTGCAACTATGCAATCAAAAAAATATTTAGACAAGGTTTTAAAAAAAGCGATGACTTAAATGTCCGGCTTTTGTGTGTCCAGCGAGGAACCCACCTTCTGAAAAAGATTGGTTGGGATATCGACTAAAGATTGAAGCCTTGAGATCCATAATATATTCACTCTTCACTACTATTTCTAATTGCAAGTAACTTATTTCATTTTTATTCTTCTTTAGATTACAATCAATATTATATTTTATTTTCTTAAGATGATTTTGTGTTCACCACGGTTATTGAGAAGTACATTTGAACAAATTTGAATTCGTAATTATAATGATAATGAATCGTTTTCATGTTCCACGAAATATGTACCGTAGCTTACAGAGTTAGACGAGTCGACACGAGTTGTTGTTCCAGGTATATTCGATATTTCCTTCTGACTAAGCGTTCGCTACCCATTATAATTTCTTTGGTTTCTTCTGCGTTCAATGGTAAAACATGTTGGGTTCTCATGTTAATTTTTGCCCTACGTCTATTGCTTTTATGAAATATATACAATCCAAGAAGAGTCCTGTTAGTATCCAATATTGCAAAGGCTTCATCACCAGAAAATAGAACAATTTGTTCATTGAGTGGCATAGGCACCAGTTTATCAATTGGTTCTCTCATTTTAGCTATGGTATCAGGAGGAAAAGTGAATCTTCCAAATTGGAATATTCGTTGCTCATTCATTAAGCATGTAAGCCGAATACTTTCCATTACTGCAAGTTCATATCCATGTATGCTATTAGAAGGCAGACTGGTAGGTTGAAGCAAGATCCTGGCAGGAGGATACGCATCAAGAGGATTCTCGGCAGGAGGAGACCTTGATCTGGGAGGCCTGGAGCTGGGAGACCTGGAGCTGGGAGACCTGGATCTGGAAGACCTGGATCTGGAAGGCCTGGATCTGGGAGACCTGTATCTTGGAGAGCTGGGTATGGAACTCTCAGGAGGAGGAGAGTTACGAGGAGGAAGATTTAGGTCAATAAGTTCCCTATTAGATGATGACTGGGAACTTGAATCTGCAAGAAGAAATAGAGAATAAAATATTTCTAAATCCGTGAGGGAAGTCAAAATGTGATATATGAAAACAGTACTTTCTTTTCTTCAAAGAAAGCGTCCGTCTTTTGTATGAATTTCTAAGATCAGAAATATAATCTGTATCGTAGAAGAGCTAAGATTCTCAGGGGTCTGGCTGGAGTAAGATTTCACCATAATCCAAATTAGGGACTCGCATTCCATAACACGCTGTCCTTAAACTATGGTTGTTAACCGGAAGGAAATTAGTTTTTTGGAAATCTGATATTTTTAAATAAAAATTGCTTCTTTACATTTGGTAACTAAATTTTTTCGTCGAAACTACATCCTTTTAAATGAGAAATGCAGTTTCTTTTTTATGTCAAAAAGATGAATTTTTTAGAAGACTATTAAGTTTTTATTGCAAAAGAACAGATCTTTCCATATCAACTTCCTACAAAAGAGTTTATTCACAAAAAAATAAATGAAAAGAAATGAATTTTTAGCTAAATTGTTCAACTTTCAACTAAAAACAATTTATTCCCAACATATCATCCCTATCTCACGTTGTTATAATAGAAATAGGATTTTTGGTTTTATATTATATTTGATGGCTAAAACAAAATATGCTACAAGTCCTCTTTCAGATTTTTCACGTATTTTCTTCCTTAGGCGTGATATTGAAATTTCCGATTTCTTCCATACCAATTGCCATAAATAAATTGAAAGCAAGCATTTGGGTCAAAAAATGGTACATAGAATCTGTGTAGGAGTTTTTAAAAGCCAAAATTCGATGTTGAAATTTTTTTTCTTATCTCACGCAGTTTGGATTTTTTCATTTTCTGCACAGTACTTTCGATAAATTAAAAAAAATGGCAAGTCCTATTTTTAAGTTAAGTTTGACGACAAAAGGGACTTTCTAATTTTTTATGATTTTTTGTGCAACAAAAATTTGAATTTCCGATGTTTTAAGAAAATTGAAAAAGTGATTATAGGAATCTTGTAAGACTTTCAAATTTGAAAAAAAATGTTTTTAATTATTTTTAAAAATCTATAACTTTTTGAGTTTTTATCCAGAATCGCTGGTTACGAGCTCGTTTTTTTTTTTAACCCAAAAAGGTGTACCAAAGCTTATATTTTTAATACTTTCTCTAATTCTTTCTCATTTAGTTCGCATTTAGCCAAAGAAACGAGGAAAGGTATACGTTTCCTAAAAATAGAGTTCAAAGTCAGTATTTAGATGCTTCAATTGTCAAATATAATTACTAATTTTTTTTTTCCAGTATTTAAAAAAATTTTCATTCCCTGTTTATTTTTCATTTGTGATATCGTAATTTGCTTTAACCCCTTCCTCTACGACACAAATCGCTACGAAAACCTGTTAAAATTCCCCTCCTCACTGTCAGTGTCGCATAATTTTTAAATGGCCTTTTTTGTTTCCAACATATGTTATTTTGAGGCCGTGACTACGTATACGAAAATTCTGGCACAAACAGCAAGATTTTTTCGATACGAATAGGGGAGCTAGAAAAAGGGCCTATTAGCACCAAAATTTGGAACGAATAGGTTTTATAAGGTTCAATGATGGCTCAGTTTGAATGTTAGCTTTACATTTAAAGAAAGTTAATTATTAGAATAATTAATATTGCATATTTATATTAGGATTTATATTATGTTAAGTACTCTTACCACAAAAAAGCAGAAAAACTGCGATTGTAAGCATCAGCATGCTGATATGAGTCTTCATCTTTTTAGGAAGATTTTGTCAACTATGAGTAAGAAAGATTAAAAATATTCATTGCTTCATATACTGATCACTATCAGTTTTCATTAGCTGTTCTTCGACTGATAAAATATGTAGTTTCTTATCTCATGTAAAAATTATTATCAGTAAAATCAACTTAGCAAGATAAATTCTGGATGCGTGATAATTGTTATCAGTTTCAACATATGTAGTCCCAATTTTTTTTTTCGCATATCGCCTGGAAAGCTATCAATAATCTACACAAAAATAAATGCTTTTTTATAATCATATACTATCTTACCAATAATAATTCAAAACTTCTTTTAAAAGTGTCTAGGGGTCAACGCTAGTAAGGACAAAAAATGTTTAGGTGGTAATCAAATCCGGCATCTCAATGATTATCTATAAAACTTACCAACATAGCAATCTTGGGCGCAAAATTTTCCACAACCATTACCATTACCATTTTTCACAACCGTACTTTTGCCATAAAAATGTTACCTTCCCGCTGAGAAATTGTGATTGTCATCAACAAATTAACTTATAAGTTATTTCTAACAAGCAAATTTTTCTATTCTTTGGGATCATTTTGTAACTTTATCATTCTATCTAACCGGGGATCGATTTTGTGTTCACTAATATTCTCAGTTTATTTTATCAGTGCATCTGGATAATTTCAGTAAAAATATGTGAATTCACTACTAATTACATTAATTTATAGCAATGGTAGTGTTGCATTTCAGTCTTATCTCAATGGCATTTATTTTCATTGAGAGATGCGTTTAATTTAAGTTTACTTTTTCCTGTCCAGTAAATTGCAACTAATAGTATAAATTGATTCCAATACTGATAAGACATTGAAAATAGCCCTAACCATCCTACAACTAAACTTGACGATCAAATAAACTAGAATTGAGTAAGATCAATTCTCAGCAGTTCGAAGCATTTTGGAGAGAAGTCTCAGAAGTCCAGCATCCACTCAAAGAAGGCTCAAAGAACATAAATAGCTTCAAGGAGCTGTAAAATGTTCTCATGCCACCTGAGAAAGTATGCCCACCTACCACTACCCAGGCAGTAAAAAAAAGCATTGAGAGGCATGAAAAACTATTTCGTTCCGGGACCAGATGGTATCAAGACCTTCTGGTCTGAACACACTGTATAAGATTTTCACAGCTATCCTAAATGATAGGATTGTTCGGACAATCGGACCTATGTGGCGAGAAATGTGCGAACAACGCGGCTCAAAGAAAGACGTAGCAAGATGTCGGGAAAACCTGCTCATCGATAGATGTTTCTGCAAATACGCAGCATCCTACCAGCGCTTACTGTGTATTTCCTGGATTGATGAATCCATGAGCCCACTTCTCTTTTGCCGCACAATATTGTCACTATCTCTCTAACCTCGCGATTCCGCAGGGTACTTCTACGGCAAACCTGAAAATCTATAGTATAAGTTCACTCATGCATTTTACATGGATAAGCTTATGATTTATGAGAAAGATCAAAAGCAACTACACCTAGCTTTATGGATTGTCGGGAAATATACTAAGGAGATTGAAATGGAATTTGAGTTAGAAGAATGCGCCAACGTTAATTTGAAGCAAGGAGAACCTAATAGCATTCCCAAGGACACTGAGCTCGTCGAGAGAAGCGATATACGACGCCTTAGTGCTGGAGAGACCTATGCATACCTGAGCGTGCCACAGCCGCATTTAGGACGTGAAATATATTAGAGATACTCTCCGAAGAGATAAAAAGGTCTCATCTGGGAAATTTTGTATTCCGAACTGTCGCCGAAAAATAAAGTACCTTCAAAGAATATGCTGGTCGTATGGTTTTGGAGTGGTGCATTTGGAGTGGTACCATGGACGAAGGACGAGCTCAGATCCCTTGATATCGGGTCACGAAAGGTTATGCACATGAACATAAGCATGCACCTCAAGTCTTCTGTTCCGTGACTTCACATCTCACGCCGTCAAGGTGTTTGCAAAATAATGAATCTTGAATGTCTTCACAAAAGAATTTTTCTGGGTATAGCACATATAGTCGCCAATGGGCGAAAAACTCTTCTTAAAATGGTCAGGAAGCACAAAGAAGAGGGCAAAGAAGCGTTTCTGTACCAAGCAGCGAAGTTGGCTGCCAAACCACTCGCCCACGACTTCAATATCATGTCTGAACAAAATGCGTCAAATCTCATCCATCTTGAGTAATCACTCCTGCAGGCCCGGATTGAGAAAGCACATAAGAAAAACTTTCGCGAACAGCTCCTAGACAAAAGGATTCACGGCATCTTACACATAAATGTCGAGGATAAGTCGATGTCGCATGAGCTGACGTTTGCTTTCCTTCAATGACTTGGATTGAAGTCGGGCACGAGGGGTTTTGTTTTGGCATTTCGAGAAGGTGTCATTTTTACTTTAGCACACCGCTGCCACATTTTAGGCCAAGACATTCCCGATGATAGCTGGAGATCGTGCCATGCACACCCCGAGCAAGTAGGACACATACTATCTAGTTGTCCAACTCATGTGGAAACGACGTACATCCAAAGGCACAATGCGGCACTAAGAGTGCTTTGTTACCATCTCTGTCACTCTTACGTCACTAGCCCTAATACAGCTCCCCTAAACGCTCATAGAAAAATACAGTCTATTATTGAAAATAAGAAGTGCCGCATTCACTAGAACTTCATATTCTCAACAATTATTTCTGTTGTGCACTCAAAGCCTGATATAGCTGTCATTGACTTCGAGAAGAGAGCCATTATCGATATCGAATTTTCAGCACCTGCTAATAAAGGTCATTTTCAACGAAAAATAGTTGAATTTTCTTATTGAGTTCTATTATTTCAGTTTTCGTTTAGTTGCGAAGCGAGAAAAATATTGAAAGAGGAAAAAGAGGAAAAACTTTAGCGCCCGCGATGAAAAATAGAAATTTTGAGGTATTTTTATACCTTTCCAAATATATATTAGCTTAGCAAACTGAAGATTATGTTTCGGAAATTGAGTAAATTTTTCGCTGCAAACTTTTGATTTCAGAACGTACAAATTTTAAATAAAAATTGACATCATCATAATGTCAATAAATGTATATTAAGAGAGAATGAAATATTTGAATTTATTACTCAATAGCATCCTTCGAATATTTCGCATTTTTCAGGCCTCACAACTCTACAACTTAAAAATTAATTAATCGAAGTGTCAGAAAAACTCGATGATTTTAATGACTGCTTTTTGTGAGTCCGGCGTGAAATCCACGTGGGACGAATGACTGGCAGGGAAATCGACTAAAAACTGAAATTGTTGATATCAATGATACACTAACTTTTTATTATTATTTCTGATCGCAATTTATTTATAACATTTTCATCCGCGTTTGGATCACCAACAATATTATAATTCAGTTTCATATTTTAAAAAAGTTCAATTATTCGTTCGGAAGATCGCGGTTTATTGGTGTTCATCTTTGTATATATTATAACCTATCAATATAGGGCGTACGCAACCTACTGGAATTTCAATAATTTCTTCTGATGTCAATGGCTTGAGAAGTTTGGTTCGCATATTTATTTTCGCCCGGCTTCTACTGCCTCTAAAATACATATACAATCCAGCGAAAGTCTCGGTAGTCTCCAATATTGCAAAAACGTCACCATCGGAAGTAAATATAACAATTTGTTCATTTTGTGGCACAGGCACAAGTTGATTCTGTGGTGTTTTTAATTTAGCTGTTGTATTGCGAGGAAAAGTGTATCTTCCAAATCGAAATATCCGGAGATCCGAATTCCGGTGCTGATTCATATAGGAAGTAAGCCGAATAAATTCCATTTCTGCAAGTCCATATCCACGTCCGTCATTAGAAGGCAGCCTGGTAGGAGGAACAATTATCCTAGCAGGACGATTTGCGGCGAGGGGATTCTCGGTAGGAGGAGACGTGGTTCTGGAACTCCCAGCAGAATGAGACCTGGATCTGGACCCCTCAGGAGGGGGAGACCTAGATCTGCTCCTCTCAGAAGGGGGAGACTTGGGAGGAGATCGATTAAGGTCAAAGGGTTCCCTATTTGGTAAAGACTCGAAACTCACATCTGCAACAAGAAATAGATAAAGTTTTATTTAAATTCGTGAGAAAAGAATAAATGCTATAAGGAGAAATATGACCAAATTTCAGAATGAGTCACATAAACAGAATAGAATTTGTTTTGTAGCATTAGTAAGAATCATAAGGTCTGGCCAGTGAAGCATCTCCTTATAATCCAAATGGGGGGCCCACATTATATAACGCGCTATCCAAAAACTACGCTTGGTAACAGAGAGTGGGAGGGGATCGTCGGAAGTAATGTTACGATCTTGAATAATGTTTCGAAAGTTTCCTGATGATAAATTTCAACAAATTTGGCCGATTTGGCAATAGATGGACCTACAACGGAACGGTCCAATAACGGTACAGCTCTATCTATAACTTGTTTGCGCAACAGAGTGCGGCGCCCAAGCGTCAATCTTTTTCAAAACCACAATTTTAAATTGGCGTACACGGTAACTCAAAACCTATAAAATCAATTGACTTCTTATTGCGTATTCAACCAGGTCATAAACGTCATTTCTTGGTGAATCAGTCCAAATTGAAATAAAATTTTTCTTCTGATTTGTTCCTTATTGTGGTTCACCTAGTATCTACAAGACTCATCTCTTCTAATCTATTTGGTTTTGAGGTTTCATAACATTTTTTTTTCAGGTTCATTATGCCCGGTGTTTTGCTTCTCGAAGCGGTAAAGGTTGTACATCCGTTCTTATAACGCCAATTTGTGTAGCTCTGTGAGAATAATTAAAACACTTTTTTGAGTCTGGAAAATCCATTGTTGCCTTGTAATCAAAATTATCCAACAAAATCACTCTCGTTTTCAGCCCTCTACTCTAGACGAACCTCTTAATTATTTAGCCAAAAATTCAACTAGTTTGTTGAAATGTCATCTCTTTTTGGTAGAGAATTTAACTATTTCGTTAAAATTGGAAGTACCTTCCCAATGATTTTCCTTTTTAAACATGAATCATTTTAGTCGAAAATTCATCTATTTTAATGAAAAGTCGTTTCACTTTTTGTTAAAAATTAATTTTTATATTTAAAAATTTAACTGGTCCATTTTTTGACGCGAATTGATTTTTTGCTGATTAAAGTTCAACAAACTGGTTGAACATTGTTGCTTTTTATGTAAAAATGTAACTATTTGTGTTTAAGTTGACTAATAATTCGTCTAACTTAAAATGAAGTTAGTCTTCTTTTCGAGTCATTGATATTTTTAAGTGAAAATTGATCTGTTACATTTCAAAACTAAACTATTATTTTTAAAATCAAATTATTTTGTTAAAACTATGTCTCTGGTCCAAAAAGACAAATGTTCCAAAAAACAGTTATGTTTTTGAGAAAACAAATTATATTTCAACCTCGTAGTTGCATTTTGTACGGATAAGTTAAATTAAAAAAAATAGCTGAATAAAGAAGAGATTTTACAGTCAAAAGAAACAATGATTACCAAAAATTGTAGAATTATCGAACAAAAAAGTCGAATTATCTAGAAAAAAATTTTCTTTTCGACCCCAGTGTACATATGACCTTTAATCCTAAAAGAGGTATTTTCTATGAATCCGTTGAATTTTCAGGCCGAAAATGTGAACGTTCTACAAAAGAGATAAATTTCAAATAGCTACATTTAAATTAAAAAACGATCAATTTTCAACTGCAAATGCTTTCGCGATGATTTATCATGATAAATTGATAATTTAAAGCTTTTTCGGGTTTCAGTCATGTGCAAAACTATGAATTTTGCCGACGTTTCGTGAACATTGTAGTTCACTTCTTCAAGGCTGATCTGAAACTGAAGTTTCAGGTTGTGTAGTTTTCACGTATATTTTTTACGATGCCTGTGACTGGCCAGAGCGCCTCATGATAGGGACTGCTTAAACTTGATTAGCCAACCAAGTCTTTTTTTGAAACCTTGGGAGGACGGAAAGCCAAATCGGAATGGTATTATATCCGTTGTCCCTATTAATGTTATCAGGGTGTGTTAAGGTTTCGATTGCTTCTCTATGTTTTCTTGGAAAAATATTGTACGTTTTTGCGATGACGGTTGGTTTGTCAAATAAAATGCTATGTCCTGTTTCAATATGATGCTCAGCTGGTGCTGATTGCGTGAAAGGTTTCAGCCTGAATTTACTCTCATGGTCCTTCACACGTTGGCTAACCGCCCTCCCGGTTTGTGTAATATAGACTTTGCTACAAGACTATATTATTTTATATACTCCCAGATCAACTAGATGTGCCTTTTTATCTTTAAAGGAGTTTGAAAGTGGTCTTATTTCCGCAGGTGGAATAAATATGCCTTGGATGTTGTGTTTGTTGAGAATTCTTCCTATTTGTTTTGTGATACCTTGAACGTATGGTAGGATGATGGTCTTTTTCCTCTTTCTTTCTCTGATGGATTGTGCTGACTTGTTTCTTCAAGTGTATTTTTTTATTGCTTTCTGAATTTGTTTCTTTGTGAAACGTCGGAAAGATTCGTAGTTTTGCATAAGATATTGTAACCCAAAAAAGCTTTAAATTTTGAATTTAAATTTATCATAATAGATTTTCGTAGAAGCATTAAATCTCTTATTAAAGAACTCTACTTCGAGAGTTTCCTTACTGAAATGATTACTTTTTGTAAGCTGAAGTCTTCTCAAGCTAAGCTATTAACATCTGTAGCTCCATTGAAACGGTGTAGTGACAATAACATCGTCCCAAAATTATTACAGTTGAAAAACCATTTGGGATCATCCAAATCTAAATCAATTCTACATAAAACAAGTTTGCTTTTCTTGAAAGAAAGAATACAACATACCAAATTTGTCTTGCACACTACCTCCAAAAAACTATTAAAACTGCACCTTTTCCTATCAAACACTCTCAGATTTGACATTTGGTCTACATTGGACCGCATAACATTTGACCAATCCCAACGCTACAAAGATTGGTAGCTCTAAAAAAGTATCCAGAGGTGAAATTTCATCTCCAACTGTCCCGTCTGCCGCGTAAGGTTATACGCGGCTAGAGACCTGACTTCAAGGAACAGTGTTAAATGATCTTTTCTCGCGTAAATTTCCTGTTCTTGCATACCTTCTAGGACAGAAGGAGCAAAAGTGGATGACCTATCCGTTCCAGTTGCGCCGGGATTGGTTGCTTTAAGGAACCATGATCGTAGCTTCCGGAGCCTAAAACTTCTCTCATAATGAGGTCCAGAGGTGAGAGATTCACCTCCAACTGTCCCGTATAACGCGTGAGGTCATCCGCGGCAAGATTCCAGACTCCAGGGAACAATGTTGTACGATGTCATCTTCCGTAAATTTCAAACTCTTGATCACCTTCTAGGACATAAGGAGCAAGAGTAGATGACGTACATGTATCGATTGCGTCGGGCTGGATTGCTTTAAAGAACCATGATTGTAGTTTCTGGAGCCTACAACTTCTCATAACGATAAACCTATAATATTTATTCGAAAAACTTATTTTACTTGAAAAATGCCTACGGGGAATCGTAATAATTGATGATGAAGCATTCTGTCATGTCAGTGCGTAAGACGAGAAACGATTACCTGTTGATCGTACTTTTGACGGCGTCTAATAAAAAACTTAAATAGGTTCAATTCAATAATTTTATGATATTTGTTTCTGCAGCAATATGTAACTAAATCAACAGACTTTATGTAAAAGGGAAAATTTTGGATGAATTTAAATTTAAAATTTAAAGCTTTTTCTGGTTTCAATCGTGTGAAAAACTACGAATCTTACTGACGTTTCGTGAACATTGCAGTTCACTTCTTCAGGGCTGACCTGAAATTCCGGCAAGATTCGTAGTTTTTCACGCGGTTGAAACTCGAAAAAGCTTTAAATTCTACATTTAAATTTATCATAATGAATCATCGTGAAAGCATTAGGTCTATTAGGAAAAATTTTGTTCATTGTTATAAAGTGATGCCATTGGAGGTTGCGAAATTTTTCCTTATATAATATAATGTAGTCTCAGCTGTAGGGAATTTATTATAGGCTTATATAGTATTATGATAAACATTTTCGTGCGAGAATACAAATAAATTTTTTTTCAGTTTCTTAAAAAAGAGAGACTGGGACATAGACAAAATATTTCAGCCTTCAGAAGGATGGACTCTTTATTCGAATTGTCAGTTATTTGTAGAATTTCGAGCCAATCTGGAATCACAAACAATATTTTACCTCAATTTCACATTTTCTAAACATAAGTTATGGACGAACAGAGGTGTATCTATACGTCACATTGGTCGTGGAGCAAAATTTTCGTGAGGCTCCGACGTAGACGTATTTGCGGGAACTTTCACATGCACTTGAGTAAAACAAATTTTATTAGAAAAATAAAAGAAAAATTTGCAATTACGCAAATTATTTTCAAAATAAAAGCACCGTTTCTTCACGAGAAAGTATTGATAGACGCATTCTGCGTTACATTTTGTTACCCTGTTTTAGTATTTATCAATATTTTCAATTTAACAATCTATTTCATGTTTACAAACATTTGTTATTGACAAATATTATGTTATTAGATGGTTTCAATGAAACACTGCGTTGATTCCGCTTTCGTTTTGTGATAGAAAGGTACAAATAACCCTTGTGAAATATGATTGATGCGTTTACAATATCAAGAAAACACTTTTCAGGAGGACACTAACCCTAGAGATCCCAGCGTTCAAAATATCATTGTTTATAATAATTTTACTTCAAATCAAAGAAATTGTTAAATACTGGTTTTGTGTAAATAAATATATTGCAGAACGTGTTTAGTAATATATTTCTGTTTGATCATACTTTTCTTGCAAAAGAAACTGTGCTTTTTTTAAGGTAAATGGCTACATTATGCATTTGTTTGTAATTATTGCAAAATTGTTTAGTACCATTGTTCAGTGTCCTTAACACTACAAAATAACCAAAAATGAGAAAATTATATGACTTCACAGTAAATCCTAGAGAAACTGAAAACCAAAATTATCCGACGTAGGATAATTTTTATTGAGAGGTCAATACAAATTATCAGTCGTCAGATAATTGTAGTTTTCAATTGTTTCCAACGTTTTTATCTAATTTCATATGACAAATATCTCTGGGATTTATTGTTTCGCGTTTTGCCTCTAACATGGAACGTCGTTCAGAAGTTTATCAAAGAAAATCGAAGACGAAAGTATTTATTAAAATGGGGAGAGGGTGTGTTTTAATTTGCAACGGAACTCTGGAAAAGTCAAGTAAATTGTGCGAAAGCGCAATTTCCATGTTTGACGTGTGCGCTATTTTCTCTAGACACGACGCTGATGAAATATTCTAAAATTCGCTGAGATAGGGCTATGGTTGCCTGTTGGGGTTGCCTTTATTTCATCTTCATTCATTTCGGCAACTGAACCGCTATACATGTTTATTTTCACCCGTACT
Organism: Andricus grossulariae; assembly: GCA_011634705.1. NCBI lineage: Eukaryota > Metazoa > Arthropoda > Insecta > Hymenoptera > Cynipidae > Andricus > Andricus grossulariae. Next base: position 208,034,098 of record JAABKJ010007545.1, read on the forward strand.
AGAGTGTGAAGTATTGTGTATATTCCACGAAGAATTGTATTATTACGCTCCAATATTGCAATGACGTCACCAGTGGATGTTGTTAAAACATATTTCTCTTCGGTCGGCATCGGCTTATGAGCATTACCTTTCGATCTCAAGTAAAGTAGTTTCGTGGCAGGAAAAGTGTATCTGCGAATTTCGAATATCTGTCGCAAATTCGAGTGGGGAACAAGCTGAATAAATCTTATTTCTTCAGGATAATATCCAAGTATGAGCGATGTGCGGTGCGTGGCAAGAGGAGACCTGGGCCTTTCACAACGAGAAGGCTCGGCCGGAGCAGCATATGTGTCAGGAGAATAAGGTGTGCCAGAAGAATCCAACCTGTGAGGACGATAATTATTGACAGCAGAATTAGAAATGCCGGAACGAGGAACGCCAGGAATGGGGTCACCATTAGGTAAGCAGTCGAACTGTACACTCAACTCTGCAACAAGAAACAGAGTATTAATTTTCTCTTAAAGTACACAATCGTCTGTTGATATTGACTGTGTGCAATTCATAAATGGAAGTTAAGAAATGATTGACAGCATTTGCTTGCGACTACAGAACTAACGGTTATATGTCTTGTATTGAGGGAGCTAGGCTCGCGTTGACAATTAGATGAGAAAAAATGAAATATTGCTAAATTGAAACTGAAAATATCCTGTTTAAATTGAGCTCCAGAACATAATAAAACATCTACTCGTTCTTGCATTATTATGAAAATGTGAAGTGTGTCAAGACGAAAATAGCTTGTTCGAGTGGTGACTGTAGTCTTTCGTCTGTTGTTTTCTATGCACGCTTCCACATTTTTCATGCCAATTCAGAAACCAGTGAATGAATATTTCAATACATTCTTGACGTCATTTCAAAGAGAGAATTTTAGAATTTAATATAGCGAAGATTCGATTTTTTCTATGCACTTCGTTGAAGCATGCAGAAAATGGAAGTTAAGAATAGAAGATTGGTCAGAAACAGAAAGTAGGTCGGACTTTCCCGCATGCTATCTTCACTCCTGTTTATCAACAATATTTCAAGTAAGATTGAATCTATGCATTTCATTAGCCTACTAGCAGTTCTTTTGAATCTTTCTAACCGCTGTTACTGTATTGAATGATACATTTGAAAGTTCAGATCCCAGATTTACGCAAATTTTCCTGCACCTTTCCCCAAATGAATTTCGCCTATATAGATTCAGTACATGGCTTGTTGATATTGGCAAACATAATTACTTTTTCTCTAATTGATTATTTTTCATTTAGAGTAATGGATAAAATTAATGCAAAGAATGCAACAGTTTTTTTTTTATGGAGAATTGTAAAAATAAAAGGAAAAATTCTCTACCTGGCAGGCAATTTTATTGTTTTCGGGTTTTAAAATTTGGTATGATAATCAAAATTCATTAAATCGTGGGCTTCTGTGAGCAAACGTACAATGAGAAAATAATGGATAGAGCACAAAAATTGCCGCCAGACCAGAATTTGACACTATGCCGCCGAATTATTAAACCGGCACAGAATTTACTACGCTAAGGAGCCTGATTGGAATTAAATTTAATGGACTAGAAGATGGTCCCAATTGGCTCTATACCGACAATGTGCATCTTCACCAAACCGGATGAAGTTAGGAAATAATAACTTCAAAGGTCTAGCTTATATTTAAACCGCGACATGACGCATGCTACCCTTAATTATCAAGTTGATACGGCATTAATTACATGCGGGGCATTGCAAAAATGGACGAACCATTTCCCCTGCTGCACTTGGTATAAATTATTACAACACCAAACCCTAGTTGAAAATGCGGATACAAATATATATATAATTTAAAAAAAGTTAAACAACCACAGCAGGGTCCCACGCACATGGCCACGTCTCACGACTGTGAGATAAGTGGCCACGGGGCCACAAGAAATCACAACGATAGGCCTGCGAAACTGTCTGTCGTCTGTCTTGAGGACACAAAGCAACCCAAGGATGACAGATTTCTGCAACCATCTCGTAAGTGCCTTGGCAGATTTTTGGCACGCGGATATGGCTTTACGTTTACGAACCATTGATAGTTTCGCACCTCTGAGAGCACTGAGCACAAGGACAATTACTCTAACTGAATATTTTGTGTACAATCGTTGAAGCTTTATTTTCAGGTCTTGATACCTCTCCTCCTTTTCCTTCTTCTTGGCAGTGATGTTGTAGTAGGCCGAAGCCGAGAATTCAATCAGGAATATAGTTCGTTTTTCGAAGTCCTGAAGAACGATATCAGGCTCTGAGTGTGTAATTGAGACTGCCATAAAAAAATCGTAGTTCTGGAAAATGCAGGCCTTGCTCGTTTTCGACAATTGACTCTATTACCCTAGGATATTATGTGTTCTAGGTACACAGCGCGTTTATGACACGCTGTGCATCTACAGCTGTGAACTTCTTGACGTAAAATGCGGTCACGGTATACTAAAGTGGAAATGATACCGTCCTGGCATATGAAAACGAAACTGTCTGTACTTAAATCATGTCTTGATGATCTGAGGAAAGTAAGACTTTGCTTCTTTGATAAGGACTACTCTCCTATATTTCTGTGAAAGTTTCCGTGAATTTTCTTGTCAAGTAGTTGACGGCGAACGTTTTGACCCTCTGCTTTCTTTACTTCGGCTTTTAGAAGTGAGGCATCTAGATGAAGTAATGCGCTTTCCTCACTTTCAATTTTAAAATTCAGGTCAAGGTTCTCGGCCGTCTGCCCCACGACTTTTTAAAGGGACGCTTCTTTACCTATCATCGCGTGATTCTTGACCATTTTTAAGAGAGGATTTCTGCCATTTGCAACGATATAAGCTGTACTTGAAACAATTCGGTTATGAAGAAATTGCAGATTCGGAAGTCCGCCTTGGCGGCGTGAAATGTTCAATCGCGGAACGGACGAATGCATATGAAAGCTCTTATGCATATGCATGATCTTACGCGTGCCGGTATCAAGGGCCGCAAGCTTGTTCTCCGTCCATTGAAGAAACTGAATGCGGCTTTGAGGCACGCCCAGGTATGTATAGGTCTCTCCAGTATCAAAATGACTTATAACACTTACATGCACAAGCTTAGGGTACTCGGGAACGCCAGTAATCTTTCCTTCATTCAGAATAATCTTAGCACACTTCTTCAATCCAAAGTCCATGCCAATCTCTTTTGTGTATTCCTTGGCGATATTTAAAGCAAGTTGAAGTTTGATTGCACCAGAAGCATAGATCTTTAGCTCATGATGATTAGTGGCACCGCAGAGGTGTCCAGGAGAACTGCGTAGTGCGAGAGATAGAGGCAAAAGTGTGATGCAAAAGAGCAGAGGGCTCATGGTTTCGCCCTGAAAGAAGCCTCTCTGGAAGGTGACGTTGTTCGTTGCCACACGATAATTTCTAAATTACATGGTAAATCTAGTTTTCAAAAGGGGCATCGATCTCTCTATGCATCTCACCATGTGTGGATGAACCTTCAAGCTTTTCAACAGACAGATGATAAGTCTATGAGAGGTTGAATCGGAAGCTTTGCAGTAGTGAATTCAGGCCATTGACAGGACTTGCTCGGCAGCCTGCTACACCTTTTTTCAAGCCACATAAGATCCCATACAGCATGTTCCAACCAATTATTGGCTTCAGTTCTCTGGGTTAGACAAGTCGCCTCTTTTCAGAAGGATTATAGTGCTCCCTAACACCAACCACTGCGGAATGGGCGGTTTTGACTTGAAATATGAGGTGCATATGCGACCAAAATTTTTAGGTGCAGAAGTAAACTTCTTCCACCAGAAGCTTCTGATACCATCTGGTCCTGCACCGGAAATGTTCTTCGTGACCTAAATAATTTTGTCGCCTCTTCGGAAGTGATTGTTGGACATTCCTTCTCAGATGTTTCGAGTTTTTTGCGAAACCCCTTGAAGCTGATGATATCATAAGTATTTCATTTCAACTTCAATGTCTTGGGCATCTTGTATGCCTCTCTGCAAAAAGTCTCAACCTCGTTGGGCTTGGGGGGATTTTTGAAAGAAACAGGGATATCGCTGAAGAGGCGGGATAGATCAGCGAGAAACTGTTGATTCTCTCTGAACCACCCCTCCCTCTTCTGTATTCTCCTCCTTGCGTCAGAAAGCACCCGTACTTTGTCAATAATATGCTGCTTGACTGTCAGTAGCTCTGACTTGTTCTGCGTGTGATGGTAGATCTTCAGTTCTTGGGCGAACTTTCGAACCCTTTCCGTGAACGGTATACCAGATGTTTTATAGTCCATCACACACTAAACACGGGACGCATTCTGTCTTGCCCATGTAATACTCTTGTTCAGTCGATGCAAGCGTCTTTTGATCTTTTGATCCATCTTTGGTTTTAGCCTTCGATTGGAATCAGCCAATGCTCTCGCTGCACCATAAACTGAGCAATAGATTGTCCAGAGGTCGGACTCTTGCGAGATTTCTCCATGAAGGGAGGCATCTATTTTAGCCAGATCTTGGGGCTTAGGGGGAACTTGCATGTTAATGTCCATTCTTGTCCTGAAATCGTGATAATCTCTCAGAAGGTGCCTGCTTTTCGCGGTTGGTCCTAATGTCACTTCCTCATCGTTGTCTGCAGCTCATTCATGCAGCGGTTGGGGAAGCGGTCCACGCAAAAGTTCATTGACCCATTGTCGGGTGTTCTGCGAGTTTGATCGTTTTCAACCGCATCTACAACTTTTGGGTGGTTTGATGATATTATTGTTGTTCCCACGAGCAACTAGGGACAGAGATCGTCCCTTCTTGTTGAGCCTTGTATGCAAGGATAAGGTATTCGTGATATCGAATTTGAGCTAGAACACAATTCTTCTGACATAAGACTAGTTTCTTTCAAATAAAAATATTAACGCTACCTTTTCGATCCCGTCTAAGTGTATATTACATTATAACACTGTACGAGCTTAGCTTAGAATTATAGAAAATGGTAGTAACAGTTCAGTCTTAGTTTAATTTATATGTGATTCTTCCATTCTTACATTCTCATAATAATGAAAAGGTATTGTTTTTATGTGAAAACTGACTATCCCGGATTTTTCTGAATCACCACGTTTCGAGACCCTTTGAATCCGCAAAAACTGATTTTACGACGGTGTCTGTCTATCGTCGTCTTCGCTGTTGTTATCGCCGTCGTGTATACACCAGGAAACTTTTGGAAGACTAATCTGATTGGATTCTGCTTTGGCACACGTGTTTAGGAACAGAAAAGAAAGATCGAGTTTGTTACCCAACTATTTATATAATTTGTTTTCGTCTCTTGTATTGTTTGTCCGAAAACTTAATTTTTTCATTTAATTATAAGAATATTGCAGGGCTTCCAGAAAACAAAGTGTTTGTTTTCTTGAATTTTGTCATATCGTGCTTTGTTTGGCTTAAAATGTTCATTTACGTTTACTTTTTCAACATTTGAAAATGATATAACTCTGGTTATTTTGGTTCTATCGAAAAAAGTCGTAAGAACGAACTGTTTGAGTTTTTGAGTACTACGAATAGCCATATATAGAATTTCTGAATCTTGAAAAAAGCTAGTTTCAAAAAAATTTTAAATGCGTTGTTTGAATTCTCATTCAAAATGGTTGGCTAAAGAACTTGAACTTCAGTTTAGAACAGTTGAAGAGTAGACCAAAGGTCAATGTAATAGATTATTTTTGTCAAAAGTTATCGTGATCACAGTCAGACAGACATACATACAGAGATACAGACCCATACGTAAAAACCATTTTTTCGGGTTCAGAGGGTCTCAAAACGTAGAAATTTGACAAGAATGGGGGAGGGGTGGGGTTCAAATTTTACCTTCTCTGATGAGAATGTAAAAACAGTTTTAGCAGAAATATATGAAATAGACTTGTAGCACAAAAATGTTAGATTTTAATAGGTGGAATATTTTTTACACTTCACTATTAAAACTAGAGATCTCTTTTTTATGGTATCGCTTTTTTATCCTGTTTTCAAATATAAGATCATGCTGTTATTTTCAATGTAGAAGAAATGAATCTGGATTTCCACCAGTGTTATGATTTTTGTACCACTCTAGACTGTTTTTTCTGAGTCTTATTGTAATACCTGAAACTAGCGTTGAAATAACTCTTTGTTTTCACAGTGTTCTGATATAAATTATCTTGATAAATTTTCTTCATATATTAAAATTAATTAAGCCTAGCAACGCTAAATACGGGAAACGATGCGACAGTGCGCTCTACGTATTTTAGGAAGTAAGAGATTATAACTGGGTTATACCACTTACTTTACTTTGGTTGATAAGAAAACATTTATTTATCATTGAAAATATCTGGAGTAATTTTTCTTCATTTAATCACAGTCTCGAGAATTATTATTTGGTATACAATGTTGAGTCTATAATTTTCTTATTGTTTACATAAACAGGGCCCATCGGAAACTACTGCACATTCCTTAAGTGATTTCCGGATAAAGGCTACCACCTAGGTCTCCATATAGCTTCCATATGGGTTCCCAAATAGCTTCCTATCTACACACATTCTCGATTTCTCCAGAATCAATTTACATTAAATTCGGACTCATTTCGAATGAACTCAAATAAAGATTCGAAGAAAATATCAATTAGGAAAGATGCCGATTGAATCGCACAAATTCTAATTTGCGTTTAGTTCCAAAGAATGTAAATAAATTTATAGATACATTATATAATTAGAAGTGTGTCGTATGTTTATATTTACCAATGGAGTTCATGATAACGGCCAAGAAGATGAGGAAAGTATAAAAAATCATTATATTTTCTAATTATACGAAAAACGCTCAATTTATTATTACAAAATTTCATGAAATCTGCAACTAACGAATATTCTAGACATTTCTGACAATTAATAATATGTTCTATAATCGTTATCTCGTGGCTTATCAGCGCGGAGCGTGTCCTTCTAAGATATTTACATTGAATTCGAGTCAGTATCGGGAAAAAATGTAGTTAGAACATTTTTTTATGATGTGTTATTAGCCTTTACCATATGATTACAGATATTTGAGAACCTTCAATTTTCGTCCCTGTCCATACCTGCCATCTACCGTTACCAAGATGTGAAAGCGGAACCTTCAAGTGACCTTCACCAGGAGGTAAAAACGGAACCAGCCGCCTTCAGTTACAGAATGCACTCGCTGACATTCAATTCTTAGTTACCAAATTCATATTTTATCAATTATTTTTCATAAAATGTTTGCAATTTTCAATTATCTGTTAATGGCAAGAGTAGCTCTACTTAAAATTGCTGGCCAGTTTCTGATTGTCATTAGTACTTATATCTGAACGGTTTAGGTGAAAAGAATTGCTGTTATCTTTGAGTTCTAGCACTTCGACTTTTTTTTGTCTAATTTTACTGACACCAGATGTCAATATAACAAATAATTTGAACGTATTCCCATGCATTCAGAGAAATTTTGATGGACTTAGATAAACGTAATGGAATTGCGTCTACATTTAATTATAAATACAATCATTATCTGAAAGTCAATATTTGTTTCAAAACCTCAGAATGTGTTAGGTTTAAAATAAACGTATTCATGTTGCTGAGGCACATCTCGAAACTTTAGAGGAGCTAAGCTTAGAAAATTTGCGTGTCTATAAAATAAGTCCACACAGTGAAGTTTAAATCTAAATCCTATGTTTCATCATAAAATGCAATGTAACACACTTTATAACTGCTTATAAACATATTACCTGTGATAAAGTGTGTTAATTTTATTAAAAATGTAACAGTTTTAAAGTGAATAATTAATTAAAGTATAGAATTTTTGGAGTTTATTCTATATAATTATATATGATATGTGTTATTTTTCAAGTCTACCCACATAAAAATTAATGTTGCCCGGTAGGGAAAATTTGTTGTCGTTTGGATAAGAATTCATCGATAGCGAGGTGGTAAATATTTTTAGGTTTTCGTGGACATCTTTTATATTTGATCTTCGAAAATCAATCTCCGTTTTGAGTGAGGGGAAAATACTACACGTGAACTGAATCTATTGGCTGTACACTAATTTCCCGAAAGAAATCGGAAGTGTGTCTATTTCAGCTTCGAAGAAAAACATGTTGAACTCCCGGTTACCGATGCCGATGGAGCTAAAAACCGGAGTTTACAAGGTTCATGTAAACATGTTTTGTAATCAAGGCTCTCCCACATCACAATCAATATACTTATTCGTGCAAAATCAAATATCCAAGAAGAATAAGATGTGAGTTATAAAGTTATTTCAAGAAAACTATTATAATTTTTTTTTTATTTGTTCTCGGGTGAACCCGGTTTTCATCATCAGCCAAGCACTAAGTCAAGTGCCGGATAAGATGAGGATGTTATAAGTTAATTTAATATAATGTATGAAATCTTTTGAGATGGTGTTGTGGTAGGTACAAAATTAGAAAAATGTTTGATCCTTTTTCGCTTTTGAATTCAAACTTCCAACTTGATGGTCCTCCAGGGTACTTCTGTTAAGGTGGTTAGCTGCAAATTGCTACCGCAAGCGAAACCAGTTTCAGCAGTAACAGTTCATGTTCCACTGTATACCGTTTGTCGCAGATGTTTTTGCCGGCCAGCTGTTTGATTAGTGAGATCTACCTAACCGTTTCGCAGTTCACATCATCACCATCCCGTATGCCGTGACCCAAAAAATGTTGTACAAGAATCATATTTTTTTAAACTTGTTCTCGGGTGAACCCGGTGTTTTATCACCAGACAGGGCTAAGTCAAGAACCTAATGAGATGAGGATGTTCTAAATTAATAAAGTACGATGTTTGAAATCTTTTGCAATGATGTTGTGGGTAAAAATTTTGGAGCATGGTGCAGTTTGGAGTTCGTCTTCATAGGTTTTTAGTCGCCTGCTTCCTGATGGCCTAGAAAGTTTCTTACAATGCGACAGGTGTTTCATAAACACGTTTTTTAATCTGCTGCCAGTACCCTACTGACTCCTAAATGTTCAAGCTGTTCAGTGCATCTTGCGTGCACATTGCCTGTAGCCGAAATCACAATAGGATCAATGGATGCATGTTTCACATTCCTTCATATTGTCTTTTCTTCATGCCTTAGTACGCTATACTTTTGGACCTTGGTTGTATAGGTGATCAAGAAAATACGTTTATTTCGCAACTTACCTGAAAAAACAAACGTTTAAACAATTTAAAATTGTTTAGACAATGAAAAATTAGTTAAAATTTTGAAACGTCACTTATGACGAAAAATCATGAGGTAATAAGATTTTTTTCATCGAGGTTCAGTGAATGAATAACAAAATTTTAATTATCGTGAGATTAAAATGTTTATTTCAATGCGTGATCTTCTGAGACAATTTATTTGTGCCCGATTCTTCATATTTTCAAGGAAAGCTCAGAAATATGAGTAGGAAAAAAGAAAATAAGGCCTATAGATATGAAAATATTTACTTTGAATTTGCCAGAAGGAGAAATAACCTGATAGATTGATTGCGTCAGTATTGCTCGAAGTAGGATTCAAATATGCATAACATTGTTATAAGATAAGTGTATCAAATTGAATAATGAAAAAAGATTTACAATTTTATAATAGTTAATTTAATCTGGCTCAGAGCTAAAGTAAAAAAAGTATCCTGGATAATGATTTTCAGTTCTGATGCTTTAAATGATAGTCTTCAGAATCTTGCTTGTACAACCTGAAAATATATAATATAGAATGAACAATTCATTTCATCTTCCAAACTATTAAAATAGCTTTTCAAATTACATAAAACTTAATGCTAAACAATTTCTTTTCACAGAAAAGTCCTTTCAAAGAAGTACAACTTATGGGTGAATCAAGAGATAAAATAGGACTTCACTGGAATTCTGCAACCAATCATAAATCTAATTAACATAAGAATTATGTTTAAACTAGAAAGTGCTGAAAGCTTTAATAAATTGTGAGAGACTGGGATTACTTTAAAAATTACCCGAAAAAAAAACTTGGACATTGAAGAAAGATTCAAGCTCCGAGAACGATAATACATTAACTTTTTATTGTAATTACCCGTTATTTATTACATTTATTTCCTGCTTGTTATTTTTATCTGACTTTGGATCATATAAAACAGTATATATTACTTTGGCATTTACTCAAATTTAATCACAGTGTTTGCATGCTGTTTACATGTACTACTCTAAAATTCTTTGAGATCGGGCGATGGTTGCCTATGGGAGTTTCCCCGATTTCATTTCGGCTCAATTCAAAAACCGAACCGCTGTACATGTTTATTTTTACCCGTCTCATCAAGTAATTCCTTGTATATATTCCACGAAGAGTATTATTATTATTATCGAATATTGCCAGGATGTCACCATTGGATGTTGTTAAAACATTTCGTTCTTCGGTTGGCACTGGCGCAGGGGCATTACGTGCTACTTTTAACATAAGTCCTTTATCGGTAGGAAAAATGTATCTGCGAATTTCGAATATCCTATGCGAATTCGTGCGAGGAATGAGACGAATAAATCTAGAATCTTTAGGTTCAAACCCGAGTATGGACTCCAAACGAAATCTACGCGAAGGTGTCCTGGACCTGGCGCGGAAATAAGGCTCGGTAGGAGAAGTAGATCTAGCAGGTGAACGATTGCTCTGAGGATAATTAGAAGTGCCCTTACGAGGAACACCGGGAAGAGGGTCGCCATTAGGTAAACATTCAAATGGTGAATTCAAACCTGCAACAAAGAAACAGAGTATTAATCAAATATTTCAAATAATATTGTAAATTCACCTTCTAGATTTTGGTCTCACATAAATAATTTAAATAGAACATCTAGAATTCCGGGAATAATGCAGTACGAAGGCACTGAGCTCTCTACTCATGAAGCCATTGTAGATTCCTCCGCCCATTTATTTAATAGCGTTTACATTTCATCTAGATCAGACGTGTTTAATCCTACTAATCCGAGAATCTACGTTGGAGATAGTTTCCTAATACCCAAAGAACAATCATTTTCAAATATGTGCAAATTACCAAACAAGCTCACTGCCGGCACTGACCTTAATCCTGTCAGTGTAATAAAAAAATTTGCTGATTTCCTAATCCACCCGATTAATTTTATTTCAACCTTGCATTATCAACTAGAGTATTTCCCGATCTTTGGAAGAGGACGCGCATATGTTCAGTCTTTAAAAAATGAAATAGATCAGAGGTTACAAAAACGAGATCAATTGCAATTCTGCTAAATTTGTCAAAGGTCTTGGAGATGTCATTGTGTGATCTTATCTGGCCTTATGTGACACAAATCTTATCCACTTCTCAGAATGGATTTGTCACACGGTGATCTAACACTTCATACTTGTTATCTTCAGTACAATTCGCTGAAAATTCTTTGACAAAATATCACCAAGTAAGACGTCATATACACGGACACGTCCAAGGCCTTTGACTGCATATTGCATACTCTTATCCATATATGTATATATATATAATTAAAAACTAAAGGTTAACAACCACCGCAGGGTCCCACTGGGAGCAACTGTCATCTATAGAATGTTCGATGATAACAAAGTTCAGGACGAGTTCTTATGTACAAAAGAAATTGCGAAGGCTGATGCAGATCATACATATGATTTATTAGTAAATTACTTCAACGAGAATAGCATTCCATATAAAGAAAATTGTATAGGTTTTGCTGCGAATGGTGCTTCGGTTATGATGGGAAAAAATCACTCCGTATCAGTCAAGTCAGACTAATTTATAACTACCTCCACTGCAGTTTCAAAAGACTTACTGAATTTGCAGAATTTCCAATCTTTTTCGAACTTAAGCCACATAAGATGCTACATCCGTGCCAAACTGGATGGCTGTCTTTACTTCCCGCTGTTATGCGCGTAAGAGAGCAGTATCCAGCCCTAAAACTGTATTTTGATGGAGAAAGGCTAAACCCAACAAACGACGAGAAAATAAATGCTGCGTCGATTCATGAATTGCTTTCTGATCAGATAAATAAACTTTATCTTGACTTCCTGAGTCACGTGCATCCATACTTCACTGACCTGAACAAGGAATTTCAATCGGAGACTACCAAAATTCATGTCTCATATTATAAGATTTCTGAGGTTTATAAAACAATCCTTGATTGTTATATAGAGCGCGATATTTTAAATACACAGGGCTTGGATCGAATCCAATATAGAAATCCGTGTAGTTTCATTAAACTGGAAGACGTTTATTTGGATCCAGCGGTCGCAATTTCCCTAGCTAAAATTGAAAATCTAGACAAGGATAACTTGCACCAGTTTCGGTTGAAGTGTCTCAACTTTTATGTGGAGGCAGCGCATGAAATATATCTGAGATTTCCTCTTAATTCTGAATATCAGAAATTACTCGCACAGATGAACATCGTGGATCCAGCATCTTTCAAAGCGAATCTTCTACCATCAGCTGCCCCTCTTGCTGCATTCTTTGATCCAACTCTTATAGATATCGAGATATTAGACAGAGAATGGCGTTTGTTGAGAAACGATTCATACGTAGAAAGGCAAAAATCTGACGATTATTTTGATTTTTGGAACGGCGTATCTAAAATTTTAAACGGCGACGGTTCCTTGAAATACGAAGTAGTCTTTAATTTAATTAAATTAATCGCGACACTTCTTCACAGCAGTGCAGCTGTAGAAAGGACTTTTTCTGTGATTAATTTAAACAAAACAAAGTTCCGAAATGGTTTGGAAATTGGTTCGATTAACGGAATATTACATACAAAAAGGCTTTTTAAAGAATCGCCTAGCTACGAGTATTGTATTCCCAAAGAAATTGTTCAAAAGTTTAATAACGACATGTACGAAGCAAACGAATAATGTCAAGTCGTAACATGTTTCAATTTTAGTATTCACAAATTAGATATCAGAACCAAAAGTTCATTTTGAGACTGAATAATATAAGATTCCACCTAACTGTAACAAACCTGTGATGTATCAAGGTATTAAATCTTATAATAAGTTTTGAAAAAGTATGTAAAACATTGTACAAATATAATTTGTAATTTATGAATTATTTGTATCTCACAAGATATGCAGTAGGGTGCTTCAAAAAATTACTTTCTTGAACTTTTTAAAGCTTTCAATCGGAAATTTCGTTCTTTTTATGAGAAAATAATTTCTTCATTTCTTGTTAATACACTAGAAAAATAGGGAACCATTTTCTCACAAAAAAAGACATTTCTTTATAAAATAAAGAAAAAAGAATTTCATGAGGCACCATATTGTGCATTCGTGTTTCGTTTAGTACTAGCTGTGAAAAATCCTTTTAATATTATTACATATTATAAGAATAACTAATGCTTCGTACCTGGTGCAAAATATCATAATAAGACAGCGCACGATATGAGCAATGTAATAAAATTGCTACTTTACTGTAAGATTCTTGAAATTAAGGATTTATGTGATTTCGAATTAGGAAGAAACTTGAAACTTACTATATAGCATTTATTGTAAGCTTAGTATCATGTACCTAACTGGCTTCGACTATAAGTTGCTGAGTTCATGTTCCTTTTATTTCAGAATAAAGAAGACAAGTTAAATTTCAGTCTTTTATTGAAATAAGTATGTAGTATAATGCTTTGTTAATTGCAAATTGCGCTACCATGATAGAAATATTAGGAATTCAAATACTAATCTTTACGTTCAATCATTAAACATGAGTTTAAATCTAAAAATCATTTTCAAGTTTACGTATTGGTTTCAAGTTTACATTGGTGTCACGTATACAGATATTTGAAGTTTCCCACCGGTATTCATGTGTATCCTGTGTACGAGCTGCTGCGCACGAGTGTACACGTTTTTTGTGGTTAAATTTATCGAAAATATATGATATTATCAACTTGAATAACTCTAGTGTATAATAAGATTGTTAGTTATTTAAAAATAGGTTTTGAAAATCTGAAGATTTTTTTTAGAAATCTGAACAATTTTTTTGAAATCATCTACGGATTTCTGAAGAAAAATGGGGGAAATATGAAGATTTATATTTTGGCCACCTGGAAGCACTGCAGTAAACATGTATGAGATACCCGGATAAGACATACATTTGGAAATAATCAGCTTTTTGCTTATTTTGCGTATTTTTAGTGTTTTTCAAAATGAATATTGAAAGTGGAATGCGTTTTGAATCAAGAGCTACTAAAAGTATGGCCCGACGAAATCCTGCAGTAAGATTTCAAAATTTTCCTTCAGAAGGAGAAAATTTTGTGGATATTTATTTTAAAATAGGAATTTGAGAAAAAGTGGATAGAAGAAAAGATTGGGAAATATCCTTAAAAATTGGAAAGAAAGTCACTCCTCGTTTGCAAGTTTATTCCTTGCATTTTCAAAAGGACGACTTGTAAAGTAAAGAATTAGTTTCTTACATATTTTTAAAGTTAACTTAAACACATGTATGTCCCCTACCGGTAAGAAGGCTTGCATTGAAAAGTATTCGAACATTTTTTCGGTCATTTTACGCTGTCAGGATTTATTTCCACACATATAGCTGTGGTGAACAATTACGTTAAAAAAAGTTGTTAATGACTTTATATTTTTGTGATTGATAAAATTTGAAAAAAGTGATATTTTTTAACACAATCCTACTATATTTTGAACATTTAGGCCTTCAGAGCGCCTTCTAACGCTTTAAACGAAAATGGTACTTATAATTTATTTGAGATTAAGTTTGGAAGCTCGATTTGCTTTAAAAGGGACTGGAATTTTATTATTTTTCCTACCTAATCAACGATTCGAGAACAAAGGACAGAAACGGCATTTTCAATTATTCAAAATTCTCAATGCTGTTTCATGCCAGCCTCTTTCTCGGCTTGTTCATTAAAAAGCAATTTGCAATGAGCATGTAAAAAATCTGATCTTTTTACTTGACAGCTAACCTCGAATTCTGAAAGATTTATGTACGATTTAATTTCAACCCATTAGTTATATAACTTCTGATTAGCAATTAAATCTTGTAATGCATATTCTGAAGACAAAAGAAATAATAATTTAAGATCATTTATATTATAATATGTACGTAAACAAACCCGCGTCGCATTGAAATAATAGTCCAAGAGCTAGTGACGTTTTTCGTGAATTGGGAGTATAAGTCCTAGTTTTTGGCGAATATATCTAGGAAATGACCCTTCTTTCGAAAGCCATTTATGCCAGACGCCTTGCCTGGGGCGTTTGGCCACCTGAGCCAGGCGAAAAAATTGGAAATTTGCAGTGACAGTATAAGAGCCAATTTTCTTCTAGGATCGATTATTGATGCCCCAAGTTTACTATTATTTAATCGCCAGACCGATAGCTTGGGGATAACATACTGACAGACACGATAATTATCAATAAAAAAAGTTGGATTTTGCAGTGACAGTATAAGGTCTGGCGTTTTCATAAACATAAAGAATAGTATTTACAGGTAGCATTCGTAAAACAACAGACCGAAATTCCGAGGATAACACCTTGAACATTAAGTTTGGAAATTAACCATTTTCCTCGAAAGTGTGGGTCAGAGCAGGGACCGAGGGACGTTGCCGGCTGTCGCCGTCACCGTTATCCCCTCCACTCAGCCTTTTACCCTGACGCGGCTGCTCCCTCGTCCCTCGCTCCCCGCTCGAACCATTACTTTTAACGAAAATTATTAATTTTCGAACTTAATTTTCAAGGTGTTCTTATTTCGTGAGGATTGTTTTTCAAACCCGAGGTTTGCATACAATATGCTACAAGAGCTACGTCATCAATTTTCCTCCCTAGGGAGAAAAATAAAACTTGGCTGAATTCGGTCCCTTTCGCTTCGCTCTACAGGCATTGAAAATCGATCTTTCGATGAAAGCATAATGACAAATATATTGCAATGAAAATACACTGTAAAGAAAATAATAAAAATAAGTACACGTTTCATTATTTATAAATTATTTCATCATTTATGGCGGGCTCAATGGCACATGTACGGTACAAGGGCATAAGTGAGAAAATGAGAATGTTACAGGAAGGACAAAAAGCTATTTAACTTTTGCCTATTTGATTGGAAAAAAATGAAATGATAGTCTTGGAATACTATCAGGGTACAACAAATGATGAAAAAAGTATAAAAAAAGCAGCCGTTACAGAGAAAATCGTTGTCAAATTAGCTACGTTTCCCAAAAAAACGCCACTCTTGACACTGAAAAATCCGCATAACTTTTGTAAATTTGAATTTTTCGTTTGGACTAAAAAATCGTTTTCAGCGATTATTTTCTCCTATTGATTCGAAAAAAGATCGCCTGAAAATAAGCCAACACCTCTTAGAAAATCCTTATCAAAGGAACGATGAGTCCCAAAAAATGCCGAAGTTGACATATAAAAAACTGCATATTTTTCATTAATTTTAAAGAAAAACCATAAAATAATCTCGACGTGTTATTTGATTCCATCAAATCGTGAAAGAATTTCTTGAAAAAAAGCAACCGTTTACGAGAAAATCCTTTTGAAAGGGACTAATTGCCTCCTCCACAATGTGTATACGATATTTTGAAACCTATATGAGTTGTGTGCAGTTAATTAAAAAAAAAAAACACACAACAAAGCACTTTCGAGTCCATTCTGAGCTCTGCTATACTATTGAAAGAACACTCACAAAAAATGAACCTCTTATGAAATAACCCTCATGCAATTGCGGCGAGCCCCCAAAAAAGACGGACCTTTGAGACAAAATAATGTATAAGTTTAACATTTTTTGTTTATAAACAAAATTGCAAATAATTTTTTTTCCCCATCAGGCTGTACTGAATTGTATAAGCAGTAGGCTGGAAAGAAAAATTAACAATTTAAACAATTAAAATTGGTTTAAACAACATTTTTGCTCTCGCAAATCGTGAAACGTTACTCTTTTTCGTCATAAATGATATTATATATCCATATGATATATAAATAATAATACACATTTGGCAATTATTTGAACAATTTCAATTTGTTTAAACAATTTTTTCTCCCTAAAATTGTAAAAATTATCGTTTTCTGTAATTCATGAGAAAGTTAACGAATGTCGAAAATCAGGTTGTACAGGAAATTGTGGATGCAGGAAAAGTAGACTTTTCTGTACACAAGCCTGTTCCGAATGCAACGGCATGAATTGTTCCAATTGCTCACCAGCAACAGTTTATGGTGACAATGAACTGGAAGGTAAAGAAATTGATACCAATATGTAAAAATTCAGCAGAGACTACGTGTCAATAATATTTAAAATAATTTTCTCCATTTCTTTTTGCTATCATATTCTTACATTTTTTGCTGAAAATTTTTCTCATGTACAATAATATGTTTCGAATTTGTATGAAATGTAATCAATAAAATGTCAATTAAATATCTAATGATTTATTATTTCCATCAGTGAGTTAATATTCTTCATTTATAAACAAATAAAAACAATCATTTACGTTAAAATTATGTTCTTAAATTTTAGGTAATTTTGGATTTTTTGAAATTTTACAATTGATAAATCTTAATTAAACGACCAATTATTAATGATTTTTATTAATTTATTATTATTGTTCATTTTTATTAATTTATTATTATTGTCAATTTTTAAGCAAAAAACCTAGTCATTACGTTCAAATCTTTTTCCTTAAATTTCAGGTATATTTTTATTTTTTGCAATTTTGCATTTGATAAAATCCTAACTCAATATCTAATCATTAAGTACGTTTGATAATTACTTATTCCTTTTCATTTTTAGGTAAAAAAAATCAATCTATTACGTTAAACTTTTCTTTCTCAAATTTCAGGTATTTTTTTATTTTTTGCAATTTTGAATTTAGAACGAAAATTGTAAAATGGCAAAACTATTAGTACTTCGAATTTGGAACATTTGAAACAAAATTATTCAAATCCGAGCTTTTACAGACCGATGTTAGATAACATACGTTCTTCATCTACGCTGCCTCCACTAAGTGGGGATTGACCAATGTCTCCCTTGCTACACATGATATTTTTGGTCAGAGTGCACGATAAACAAGACGTTGAACGAGTACAAATGTCTGTTATGGGCTTTTCAAGGAATGAAGCAACGTATATCTTTTGTTGACTTTTTTCAGATCGTGCGTTATTTGGCTTATAATTTTCATTTTCGTTTGTTTTTTCAAACTTTGTAAATGATCTAACTCTAATAACTTTCTTTTTATCGAGAAAAGACATAAGAATCAATTGTTTGGTTTACAGAGTACTACAAATGGCCGTACATAGAGTTTTCAAATCTTGAAAAAAGGTCTAATAAATTGTTTAAATGCTCTAACTTTTCAAATTTTTATCAAAAATCGCTGGCTGATGAACTCGTCCTTTCTTTTCACAACCTTATAAAGTGTGCCAAAGCGCAATCCAGCCCGATAATTTTGTCGAAAGTTATTGTGTTCACAGTCGACGACGGCAACGATGACGACAGACAGACAACGACGTAACCTCGAAATACGTAAAAAAGAGAAACTGTATTTATTCCTCTTGGGTTAAAAATGAACCAAGTTGAAGAAAAAATAAATCGAATAATATTTAGATATCGCTCATCGCGAATTTGGCTGTGTTTGCAGAAAAATTATTTTTTTTTTTTCGAAAACGGCAGATCATAATGCAAAATTATACGGAATATAAAATATGGGTTCATTAAAATTTGTGTTTTTTTATCATAAATTTTTGTTTTACAATTTTGCATACTTCTTGGGATGCCTTTAATAAACATTAAAATTAGTTTTAGATTCTTAAAAAAGAATTCACATAAACATGTAAAATTACTATTTTTAAGAAATCAGTTTATATTAATGGTTATCCTAAGAACATAAAAATAATTTAAATGTATATTAAAGACCTCTCAAAAAGTGGAATAGACGATGAATAATGCTTCTTATTATAATTTTGCAGAAATTTTGTTTCAAAGAAGACATACTCTGAAACTGTCATTTTGCAAAATTCATACTAAGGCAACGCTGAACACATACGTAGTTCAGTTTCTTTTATTTCATCTACAAAAGTTAAAAAGCGATATCTTTGTCCATTAAAAAGTTATCTTACTCATCTTACATACTTGTTTTATGTCCTTAACTTACTGAATACAATTTTTAAGTTATCATTTCCAATTTAGGAATTTAAGTATTGCCAAAAACAAAGTGACAGTTTTTCGTGAAAAGATTGTTTTCTTTATCAATTGTATTGGAGGTTTTGAAAAGTCAAAAAATCTGCTATGGCTGTTTCTTAAATTTTCCAAACGTGTCTTCAATAGCTCTGACACGAATATTAGATACTTAATTTCTAATAAATGACTTCTACAATTAACGATTATTAACTATTAACTACAACAAAGAAAACATTCTCTCAAGGAGAGAAATGCTGAAGAAAATAATTCGACTTTCAATATAAACGATGTAGCGATTAATTTAAATTGAATCAAGAACTCACCCTGTGAGGGGCTTGTAGTAGTCGATGAACTGCGGAAAGTTGGTTGATGAGAGGCAAGGTCGTGCTGAAGGTGTGCACTGGCGGTCTTGGTGGTTCAGGATAGGAACTCGTGGAAGCAAAAGGGTCCACATCGTTTAAATACTGGATCCTGCACGTGAACGACATCCTCCTGATTTCTGAGTCCTACGTATTACAGTTTTATATACGTTCCAGAATACCGTGATGGTTTTCCGTTGGAAAGATTAAGTGTATCCAAATGCAACAAGGACAAAATCGACGACGATGACGACTTGATCGCAGGCGTCATCGCCGTAGACGTCCCGTGCCGATTACCAACTTCGTCAAGGACAAACATACACAAGAGTTCAAACCGGTTGACCGTCACTTTTAGTTACTGGTTTATTTTCATTGACACGGCTTAACTTCAGACGCTCTCTTTATGTCCCACTATACACTGACAGTCGTCCTTAGGCTCCTTCTTCCTGAGTTGTGTGCTTCCCTAATTTCCAACCCCCAGTAGCTTATGTCAACTAAAAAAATATATAGAATTTCAACCTGTGGATCAGTTTGACCGTACTTGGCTGTAAGTCAATATTTTATTAATCGTATGACTTTGATACTTGAGCCTATTTAATTTTGATGAGATCCTTTTTAAGACACAACTTTAGATTCGAACTTTTTTTGTGCAATCTTTTATGCTGATACTGTTTGACCTAAACAACTTGCTCCATGTACTAGGGTGGACCGCAAAAAGCCATTTATGTACCACCATTTTCAATATCCTCTGGCGTCACGTTATAATTGAAATTTTTAATTTTAGGATTAAAAAAAATATGAGTGAAAAAATAATAGTGATTCTTTGTGTGTACTCTTTTTAACCTGAACAGATAGTGGTTCGAAAAATTTGAAAAGGAAACCCATTCTTTTATCTTCAACTTCACCATAGTTCACAGCTATCATGCGAGAGCAGCGTATTTCTACAATCTTGCTCCCACAAAATTCAAAAATTTTTCGATTATTATTTTAGGCGAAGGAAATCGTCCGCAACAAGTACTTAAGGCGCTCTCAAAGAGCCAGTGTTTAGAATAACACAAAATACGGCTACACGGATGAATTTTCTCATGTAATATTTTCACCATATAGTGTAAAGGCATATGATTGTGCATGACTTGAGCGCTTTTTCCATAAAATCGTATTTTTTATTAATTGAAAATAAGCAGTGTTTTCTGCGCCTGAAAACAATAACCCACTTTCGGGAGTGTACCCATAGTTAACTGAAAAACTGCCATGCTATTTTCTGGGGAACGGCGTAACGGAGTCACCACCCTGATATTTTTTCACCATACTGGAATCGAGGAGGGACACCTATCTATCGGACACCTACCGTCGAGCCTTTTAAAAGGGGAAGGATGCTTTAGCTACACTCAAGCTTTTAGATTACTTTATGCTGGCGTTCACTTTGGACGAGATTACTCAGGGGCTTTTTCCACCACTCTGGTCAAGGGAGCCCTTCTGGCGGAGCTGAGGGTCAGTGCCATTCTTACATCTGACTGATTCGGTTGTGCGATGCGCTAATTGGTTATTATTAAGTGTTTTCGATCAAAAGCTCAGTGCAATTGTTGTGAAATATATTATTAGCATTTCAGTGTAAATTAATAGTTTAGTGAATTAGGATAGCAAATAGATTTTGATCAAATAAAATACTGGTGAACATTCAGTGCCCTGCAGATTTAACGTCACTGGAACGGCACTTAAACGATACTGCCCAGTGCCGTTTGAGTGCTGCTCGTTTAAAGCTACTCAGATTCCAGTTTTAAATGCCTGAAAAACTTCCCCTTTATACCTGCGAAAATTTTGCAATTACCTTTGTGAAAGTTAGAATTTCAGAATCTTAGTGTTTCGATAATTTCAGATGTGTAACTTTTTTTAGAAGTTTAAAATTGGAATAAATATAATTTATCTCGTAAATTGAATGAGATACGCCAAAACATTTAACATTTTTGAATTAAACTCCAGAATAATGTATTAGTATATAATTTATAATTATGAAATATATCAGTCAATCAATCTCCCAATCAATTTCCGAGTGGGCACAAAATTTGACGACGTCTTTACGAAAACTTTACGACATCCTCGCGATCAGAGAGACTCTCATTTTATGGCCAGTCTTACGTTAACGACGGGAAAATAGGATGTCGTAAAGATCTCGTAACGATGTCGTGAAGACGTCGTCAAATTTCGTGTCCACTGGACTGCCCGCCCGGTACGTGACGAATACCATAGGACAATTATATGACCGTCGCATCACTCTAAGTATCGTTAAGGTGCCGAAATCAGCACAGTCATTGAAACGGCACTGGCGGCCCATTGCCGTTTCAGCGACGTTCCAACGGCAGGGTGTGACTTCCGATTCACTGTAAGAAAATACGAAACGATCATTCAGTTTCAAACATTGATCTGAACTAAAAATTCAAACTCGAATAAAAAAAACTGGTAAGCAGAAAATTCCAATAAATGCAGGTTCTGACTATGCTAGACCAATACTACAGTGCTATATAGGTCACTTTTTTGGCTCCGCAAACTTTTTGTTTGTGTGCCTGTGTGATCGAATTTCAAAAAACCATCAAATGTGCTGAGTTTTGCTCTTACAAATGCAATATTTTTCCCGTTAAAAAAATTATGTGAGACCAACTGTTGTAATATTAAAACTCAAAATGTCAAACTTCAAAGACATACGAGACGCAAAAATAATCACATTTCGAAAAAGAAAATTTATTGCTGCGTTGTGCTCGACAAATGCAGTCTTTATTCCCCTTAAGAAAATCCTGTTAAACTAACATTTGCCATTTTTCAAAAACCAAAACTTGTGCTGAGTTGGGCTAGCCTAATGCAATCTTTTTTTTTAAACAGAATTCTGTGAGACCAATAGTTCTCAAACAAAAACCAAACTGCAAACTTAAAAACATACCGGACCCACAAATGAACAAATGTCGAAAAATCAAAACTTGTGCTGAGTTGTGCTTGAAGGCAATTTTTTTTATGGGTAACTTATTATACCCCTTATTCGCAGATGGGACCCCTCAATACATATTTGAATTATTCAACATTGATTATGGATATCCTAACCAGGCCATACTTCGTGATAGAGGTTTACTCCTCAAAATTTCAGCTCATAGAACTTCCAAAATGCAGAGGTCGTTCATGATTAGGGGTGCCCGCCTGTGGAATAAACTTCCGCCCTGTATTAAAGAGGCTCCCTCACAGTATCACTTTAGGAAGAGTTTCTGTGAATTCGTATTAGATAATACGAACTGACTACTAGAAATCACACATTGGTAGTGGCTTTTCCGAACATTCTATACATTTATGGCCGGCTACTTTTGCTCCTCTTGCTATTTCACTATAATGTAAATTGTCAAGTTACTGTGCCTTAATACTTTCTTAGTTACAAATTGTTGCTTAAGCTTAAGTAGATTTTGATAGATTTAGTACATTTTTGTGGAAATACTTTAAGCTATTATTTCTATTTTTGGTTGGTTTCTTCAATTTCTGAGTTTATTAATCACTACTCCTTTCGTTTATAAATGTATTTTTTTTCTTTCATGTTATCAGTCTACGTTTAAGGACCTTAGATTTAAGTAAATATGTATCATATAATTTCTGTTTCTTAGAGGGCTACTTAGCCCTAGGAACTTTTTATTAAATCACAAATTACAAATACGAAAAATTGAAGGTATATGAAAAATTGTTTACTCAAAAAATGTCATGTTTTCTCGGACTTCTTTACTGCATCGTGAAACATCATTTAACTGAAATATGAAAATTATACAATTTCAGAAGATTGTTTCTCCTTTTCTAAATATTTATATTTTTATGTTGTGATCACTGAAATTATCAAACTGAAATTTAATAAGCAATGTTAAAAAGTGATTTATCGATTTACTTTGTAGGATTCTCCGGTAAATTTGCCCGCGACTCTAGCGAAGAGACATCAGCTAGGACCTGCTGATAGATTTCTCGACAACAGAGGATTTATTAAAGATATCTCGTTTGGTCGAGATGCAACAGGAAATGTTAAAAATTGACTGAACCTTCTGGCTTTTCAGCAATTTCACCGCATTTGTATCGCGCTTTGTCCTGGATTATAATAAAGGGTATAAAGTACCAGCAAAATATTGTCATAAATAACTCTGACCTAATTGATATTAACGGTCCGACACTTTGTAAAATCGAGGTAATTTTAATTGACGAAAAACAAAAGTCGGCTTTTATTGTAAGGTGTTTAGATATTGAATCGTTTTCTTCGCATGTAAATGCCTATAAATCAAACACTGCGTATACATGATTCTATTTTTCGTATGATAATCTTCGCTCAGTTAAAATATCATGTTTTTTATGTAAAAGGGCAACCGTTTTTCACTTGGGATTAATACGTCTATGTAAAATGTAAGAATATTTTAATTTCGATATTATACAGAATAAATAAGATCATTCCAAATATTCACCTGATATATTTAAGATTTTTATTTTATACCTTTAGTCATTCATCCGTAATATGTGTTATTTTTAATCAGTATGATATGACAATTTTCCTGCTCTCAAAACTTGAATCAGTTGAAAAACACAACTGTTCTGTAGCAAAGTCATTCACTAATTTATTAAATTGTAATTTAAACTTAATTTCATTCCTAAGTAACATTGTTCAATCAGTGAATAGAATTAGAGAGTACAAAAGTATGTTTTTTACCTCAAAAATATTTAGCTAGGTCGGAGAAATAATTTTATTAAGACAGCAAAACAATTTATTTGAGACAAAAAAAATAATTTGGTTGAACTTACAAAATTATTTTGTTAGGTTAACCAAAAAATTTTGTTACGGCAACAATATCTTGTATTGGGATGACAAAAGAATTTCGTTGTTTCAAAAAACAGTTTCGTTGCACGAAGAGCAACAAAATTTATGTTGTTCCAACCAAACACTTTTCTCAGTGTAGGTTTGACCGATATAAGATAATAAGATACTATCAATTAACCACTACATACATATATGTTAATAAACCAAACATATCGAATAATAGATTATGAGTAATAGAAATATACATATGTATACAAACAAAAGTATTTTAGAAGTAAGACGTTTCGAAGTCGACATATCATTAACCTGATATTACACAACATGCAGTGCGCAAGTGAATGATTACGTAAGTAGTCAGAACTTTTGTTTTGCTGCAAAGGTGGTTCGGAACTTCTGCAGGTAAAATATAACCCTCTTGCAAATAACCGGCGTAAGACTGACTCCTGGAGTTTCTTATCGCTTTATATATGATTCGTATATTGTTATGGAAACTGCTTCCTCAAATGTTCCCGTCAAACCATATTCGGTAATCAATCTTGGTAGCCGACCTCGAGTTTTACTGCGTTGTAGAGATTACGACGGTGCGTATGCGCCATATTTCTTTTGCAGAAGAACTGACCTTTCTTTACGATTTTTTAATGGGTGATATCAAAAAGGTTTCTTTGTGATAAGAACCGTTACTCCACTGATGTAGCTACCTGACCTCAATATAGACAATATCGATAAACTATTAGATTGCTAACCCTTCTTCTCTAGGTCCTAACCTATTAATCGTCATCTCAAAATCCTAAGGTTTGGTGAAAAATTAATGTTTAACAGTTGAATTAACCGAAAACCACAAACTTTGTGGGAAACTGATGAAACTAAACTGTTCATCAAAATTATAAAACACAGCAACATCGTTTCTAGATTGTATAGCAACTCAGCTCGTGCCGATTTTAATTTAAATTTAAATATTCCATGCGATATTTCATATTTTCTGCCAACTTTTCAATTTTTCCCCACTTTTTTTTAGATTCATAAAAATATGAATCTCGGACTTGAAAAATATTACTTTTAATTTGTAATGAAAAATATATTGACCGAATTCAACCCGAATCCGGCAGCGATTATTTGTGCGAAACGAGATAATCCTCAAAGAATGTGGCACAGGGGAGACACTAGTTGATATATGGGAAAAAAATCAGTTAAGATGGTTCGGACATCTTGAAAGAATGAAAGATGAACGGTTGACCAAACAGGTGTATAAAGGTAAAGATATTCAGCAGAAACCCTTGGTACAGGGACCCTCTATCCGCAACCCGAGGACGTGTTCGGTGGCTTTGTCATAGGCCATTCAGTTCTATTCGAAAGGAATAGAAACCGAAATTAAATAATAAGATATATATATATATATTCTACTTCTACTTCTGCTAATTCTCTGCTGGACCATAAAAATGACACTGGCCCTGAGTAGAACCGCGATAAACCCAACTATGGCCACGTCTTACGACCGCGAGATGAGTAGCCACAGGGCACGATGAAAATACAACGACAGGCCGGCTAAACCCTTGTGTGTCTTGAGGACACGGAGTGACCCAAGGATGACGGCCCTCTGCATCCATCTCGCAAGGGTCTTCGAATGTTTTTGGCACGCAGGTATGGCTTTGAGGTTGAGAACCAGCGATAGATTCATACCTCCGAATGCTCCGGTCACAAGGATAATCATTTAAGTCGAATATCTCCGGAAAAATGATCGGTGTGATGTTGTAGTGGGCTGGTGCCGAGAACTCGATCACGAATATAGTTCCTTTCTCATAGTCTTGGAGAACGATGTTAGGCCTCGAGTGTGCTATGGAGACGGCACTTCGAAACTCGTAATTCCCGAAAATTCAGCACTTCTCGTTCTGGACAAATGACTCTATATCCCTCGACGCGCTCGGCAGGGTCCGAATGATCAGAGGAAAGCCAAAGTTAGTTTCTCCGACAAGGATTAATCTTCTACATTTCTGTAAAATTTTCCGTCCATTTTCTTGTCAAGAAAAAGTTGGCGGATGTTTTTGATCTCTTCTTTCTTCAATTAGGCTTTTTAAAGTGAAAAATATATAGATGGAGTAATGCACTTTCCTCACTTCTGATTTTAAGATTTCGGCGAATGGTCTCAGCCGCCTTCTCGATGGCTTTTTTGAAGACTCTTTCATTCGCGACGAAGTGGGCTGTATATAATCTAACCAGAGGGCCTATGATATAGCCACCGGACATGCCCTCAGGTAGCGGATAGACGATCTCTGTAATAAGGGTTTCTGCTAAATATGGTTACAATACTTAATAAGCAGTCGCAAAGTATTATCCATGGATGGCCCCGATGGGAAAACTTGCAAGGGGAGGCGTGACAACCGTACCGAAAGCCGAATGGCACCTAGATAAGATGCCTTACAGAGGTGGCTCTGCGATATCGAGCGAGCTCCCATACTATGCAGCTTTATCCTTGCACGCGGGGCTCTATAAGGGTAAACGAACCCTTTGCTTAACTGCTCTTGGGAACAAATGTAACATCGCCAAACCCAGTTCTGAATGCGGTACAAAACGATCGAACATGCAGGGCACCCGGCAATGGATCGGTAAACACTGCCGATCGCCCTGGAGTTCGCGGTGCTGAAAATAATTTGGATAAAACCACCATGAGGGACCGGCTATGCACTAACATTATTCAGAAGACGTGTCGACTCAAGGAAGACTTTCTGGACTTGTGCGATGCCAGTATTATATCTGTTTAAAGCGCCTTCAACGCACGCATGCACACTCTTTGTTGCCCGAGAAACCCAGAGCTCCCGCACGTTTCGCAACAGTCGTTGCTAAATCGGTCTGCTTGCCTCTCGCGAACTAGATATGACCGCAGAACGTTTTCCCAACCGCGGCAAGAACAAGCCGCAGACGAAGAGGAGGAAGCGACAATCAGAGCAGTGCCGGAAGCCGGCACCACCTGAGACGTAATGCTGTTTTCAGGACAAGAAGTTCCATTAACATTCAGGTTCATCCTAAGTCTCAAAATCAGGCTGAAATGGATGCCGTCCTGAGTGAGGATCTCTCGATGGAGTCCGACCTCTAGACCATTAATTGTTCAGTTTATGGCGCGTCGAAAGCTTTAGCTGATTGAAATCAAATGCTAAAACTGACGATGGATCAGAAGGCTAAAAGACGTTTGCATCAACTGAACAAGAATGTTGGCTGGATAAGACAGAATGTGACCCGTGTTCAGTATGTGATTCACTACATAACATCTACCAGGCAGTTTACCGAAAGAATTCGAAAGTTCGCACACGAACTGAGGATCTACCATCACACACTAAACAAGTTAAAGCTGCTGACAATCCAGTAGCACATTGTTGACAAAATACGGGTGTTATCTGACGCAAGGAGAAGAATACGGAAGAGGGAGGGGTGGGTCCCAAAGGATCAACAGTTTCTCGCTGACCCATCGTGCCTCTTCAGCGATCTCCCTTTTTCTGTCAAAAATCCGCCAAAGCCCGAGAAGGACGATACTTTTTGGAGAGAGGTTTACGAGGACCAACACCAACTGAAGGAAG
Source organism: Andricus grossulariae (assembly GCA_011634705.1). Taxonomy (NCBI): domain Eukaryota; kingdom Metazoa; phylum Arthropoda; class Insecta; order Hymenoptera; family Cynipidae; genus Andricus; species Andricus grossulariae. The sequence continues at coordinate 208,061,935 of JAABKJ010007545.1, forward strand.
ACACTGAGAATATCATCCGATTCAAAGAGTTTTGCGACCACCTCATAATATCTGAGGAGGAATGTCCATCAATCACTTACAAAGAGGTGAAAAAACCAGAGGGGCACGAAGAACTTCTCTACTGCAGGACCAGATGGTATCCAGAACTTCTGGTGAAAGAAGTTTACCTCTACACACCAACATCTGGACCGCAACTTCACCTCATATTTAAAGACGGAGATGGCTATTCCGCAGTAGCTCGTGTTAGGACACCCTGTACTCCTGACGGAGAAAGGCGACTTGTCCAACCCAAGGAACTAAAGGCCAAAAACTTGTCTGAACACGCTGTATAAGACCTTTACAGCTATCCATAACGACAGGATTGTTCGGAGAATTGGATATGTATATGGAGAGATTTCTCACGTGGCTCGGAAAAAGGTGCAACAGGCTACTTGGGCATCCTGCCAATTGACAGGTGCGTATGCAAAGACGTAGCATTTTACTAGCGCTGCCTGTTGATGGTCTAGATTGCCTTCCGGAAATCTTTCGATTCAACATCCCACCGACTTATCATCTATTTGCTGGAAATTATCGTGCGACGACGAACAGCGTCACCTTGCAGAGAGGCTCACTCTTTTATTTTATATGTATGACCCGAAGATCTATGCTCTTGATGCGAGGCAGCTTCAAAATGCTTTAAGAATCGTGAGAGGTACACTAGAGAAATTGGTATTGACTCTGGATTAGACAAGTGTGCCAAAATTCATCTGAAGCAAGGCATCCACGACTTACATGCTTGCCTTTCCGATTTTACTCTACACGTTTCGGGTGGTTTCATGGGCGAAATACGAGCTCATAGCCCATGACACAACCACTCGCATATCAACACGTCCGTTCCTCGATTGTACATCACACGTCGTCGAGGTTAGCACGGACTTCTTAATCTCAAATGTCTTTACAACCGAATTATATTGAGTACAGCGTAGAGGTTACATCTTCACAAATACAAAAGCTCCTCTCTAAAAATGATCAGGAAATACGAAATGATTGGCAAAAGAGCGTACCTTTACAAAGCCGCGGAACGGCGGCCGAAGCTCTTGGCATCAATGTCAACATCGGAAGTGAGGAAAGCGCATTACTCCATCTGGATGCCTCACTTTTAAAAGTCCAAGTATAGAAAGCAGAAATTGAAAACTTCTGCAAACAGCTCCTGAACAAGAAAATGCACGGAGACTTTTACAGAAATGTAGAAAATCAGCCCTTACCAAAGTAGCTAACTTTGGCTTCCCTCTGATCATCCGAACTTAATTCAGGCACGGAGGGTTTCATTTTCGCGTGCCAGGATCGTGTCATTTCCACCTTGTATACCACAGACGATTTTTACGTCAAAGTTTCCAGCGATAGGTGCAGAGCGTGCCATGCACATACTTGAGGCCTAATATACATACCATCCAGGTATCCTAGTCACTCGGGAACGACGTATCTCTACAGGCTCAATGCGGTTCTAAGAGTGATGTACTGTCATTTTTGTCGCCCTTACGGTGCTGGCCGCGACCCTGCCCTACCGAACGCTGCAAGGGAGATAGAGTCAATTTTCCAACACGAAAAGTGCAGAATTTTCTGGAACTACGATTTTCAGACAGCAGTCTCCATTGAACACTAGAGGACTGACATCGTTCTCCAGGACTTCGAGAAACGAACTATATTCGTGATCAAATTTTCGGCTCCGGACATCAAGTTTTACAAGAAGAAGACAATACCACACGGAGGGCAACTTATAAAAAAGAACCCTGCAATAAAAGGTTATTGACGTAAGAACCTTCCAGTTTCATAGTCCACACCAATTGTTAGCAACAATAATGTTTAGAATGCAGCTGTGAAATGGGTTTACCAAATATGATAATGACATTTAGAAAAAAGTACCAAAAAGTGCACAGAAGGAGTATACCTGTGCAAGAATAACAGATCAGAAGATAACATTTTTTCTGACCAGAGCTTCGTAATCTCATGGATAAAGTAAATTAATATACAAAGTAAGCATAATAAGTGAATCGAGCCGAAAATAAAAATGAAGAGAGAGTAATAAAATGAGTAGAGCGAATTAAACAATATGCAAGATATAATTACTGCAAACCATATTCCCCACGATGTCAATACGGAAGATTTTCTTCGTACGTTAGAATTATCGTAGAGCATCCGGATCTCGAGCCTAGCCAAGAAAAATTCTCGGCGCATAATCAGGTCCAACGCAGCGCTTTAGATTCGCCGGTTGGACTTACTGAGAGACTGTCAGATGAACAATGAATTAGGAACGATTTTCACGGATTTCAAGGGATTTTAAGAGACTTCGAAATACTTCAAAATAATTCACGGTATTTGAAAGGATTTCATGTGATACCGAAGTATTTTCACGAATTTTTACTTGTACTAGGGGATTTTAATGGGATTTGAAGATTTGAAGGGATCTCATAAGACTCAAAATATTTCATGAAATTTCAGAATTTTACCCGATTTAAGGGATTTCTAAGGATTTTAGAGGATTATAAGTGACTTTTATGGGATTTTTAAGATTTCAAGCGATTTCAAAATATTTTATTTTAACATGATTTAAAACATTATAAGAAATTACCAATTTTTTAAACAGAAGTCACTACATTTCAAAGGATTGCAAACAGTTCCAGGGAATTCAAGATGTTTCAGGAAGGGTGTACACCAGATTTCAAGAATGATTTAACTCCTCGACTCCATACTTATTGGATGTATGTAGTATGAAATAGAACATATTAACAAGGAAGTAAAACGAACAATAATATAATGTGTATAATAGTATAAAAAGAAATTTAAACAGCCAGAAAAGGTGTTAATTGTCATATTTTAAGAAAAAAATTAGAAAGAGGGAACTTACGTAAGAAAGGCTTTGGAACCGCCCCCAAAGTAAGAATTCTCAAGATTTTCTGGAACCTCACACCACCGAAAAAACCTTCCGTAATTAATAAACGCTCCATTATGAATTTCCTAGCTCATAGCGCAAAATGAAAAAAAAACTGTTATTAGACCTATATACCAGAAAATTTTTATTTTACCCCGAGGAGTTTCTGAATTCCATCACCAGCTCCTTGAAATAAATTTTGGATCTGATCTGAATAACTTCTAGTAGAATAACGTTTAAATTAGTCAAGAAATAGCTCTGATATAATTTACACATTCTGACGGTGCATAAAGTTCCTTATCACAAAAGTGCGCATAAGCAACTTTACGCATTATTTAGACGTATGAAACGTCCAACTTTAAAGGTGGATGTTGCAAAAAATATGATTCAGCGACGCACTTAGACGCTAAAAGATACTTGAAACTAACATACGTTACCTTCGATAGAGAGGATCTGTTCTAAACTTGGCAATATCTCGACTAGGTGCATGAGGTCGATGGATGATAAATGTATCGGGAAGGACGATGTATCTGAAAAGATTTAATCTTTTACAAATATGAAAAGCAGCAATATTCACTTCACAGTAACCTGGTCTTCACATAGTAGATAAGACAATGAGGCGAAGGAGCAAAGCAGTACGTCCGCTCTCACTGACTACCACCGCCACAGTGAGCCAGGATCCCCGTTTTTTGACCAACAGTCGAGATTCAAATTTAAATCAAGTAAATATATTTATGTAATAGACACCTTAAAGTATTTGAGAGTAATGTTTCATATCACTTTTGCTACCCGTGTATCGTTAGCGTACAGTCAAATTAAAAAAATTAAACTAGTTTTGTTCTGCCTATTTTTTAGGGAAATGTGATACATTGTTTTGATATTTATCGAAAAGCAAACCTTTGTTTCTTACTTTGAGTTTGAATTAATAACGTATAAAAAAGGCAAATAGGCTTAAGAATGTACTTCAAATTGCAAAATTAACATATTTTATTTGCATAATTTTCCTTTATTTCCAAAGTGCCCGCTGATGCTAAAAGTCCGTAACGTGGCATGACACGATATATCAATGAACGTAAGGTACTTTGACGTAAGGGTGTACATTTTTGTTTGTTTACATATATTGTTGAAATAGCAAGAAGTAATGTGCGAATTTGTGCAGGTGAAACACAATATTATTCGTTACACGAGGCCTCTCGTATGGAAATATACTATTTCATATTTAGAGCGTGGCAAAGAATGTTAAAATATACATCTTGTTGTGATATTCAACTAACAAGTCATGTAAATTATTACTTGAAAGTGTTGATGTTAATTCAGTTTCAGGATTTTATATTGTGGCATGTCCACAAAACGAATTTTTAAACGTCAAAAAGACGGAGAAAACCAGTAGCTAAATTACAAATTATTTTCAAATATTATATTTCGAACACAAAGCTTTTGTTTTTAATCATTTTCCTTAATTAGGGTAAATCTTCTTTAATTTAGTTAGGGTTGAGTATCAATTTGAAAACCTCATCAAATTCTGAAATAACGTTCAAAGTAGTGTTTTTCATATTTCTAAAAAGTCAATAATTTCTATTATTAAAGTATTTAATAAAATACAGCAGTACAGAAAATAATTTTTGGTTAATTTTTACATGTCAGAGATCTGAAATAAACTCTACAGGCTTTCATACATTCTTTTTTTTCGAAAAAGGCATAATTTTAAATTCTTAGACGTATCACTGCGAGAAAGTGCAAAATGCTAAGTGGGTCGTTGTTGTGAAAATCCTGCTGCAATCTTTGAGAGCAGCCGAAGAATGCCAACAGTAGTATGCACGAGTGACATATTACTTGGTCATTGTTAAATTTGCGTTCAAACTTCAGACAATAGAAGAACCAAAATTCGGTAAAGTGTTCATCCACATTGGAAGATTCCATATCAATGTGGCGCACTTTAAGAGATTGGCACCTTTATCGAAAATTGTGGCCTGACAAAGGTTTTGGTCAATAGTGAATTGATTGCGAGTGGTTCGGTTTCCAGTTTTTTGACGGAATACGTTTCAAAACACAAGATCTCCTAATGTTACTGTTCAGGATCAAAAAGTTCGACAATCAATACTCGACTACATGTACTGCAGACAAGAAACACTGGATGGCGTGCACAGAAAAGCACCACAGTATCATATGATTCATGTAAAACTAGTAAACCATTATCTGATTTTCAGCAGAAACATCTGCACAAGTAATGTTGAGCTCTGCAAATATATCCTACCATTAATAACAAATCACTTCTATCCATTCAAACTAATAAACTACTCATGTTCTTTGGTGTATTATCACAACAAGCTGCTGCGCATTAATGAGACTCATCCCGGTCTGAAAGAATAGCTTTCAAAAGGCTTTGGTATCAAAAGGACAGACAAACCTTTTTCCATCCTAGCAATCGAATTCACCGTTGAAAAGATGTACGACAATACGGCTGCAAACAGTCTGGCAGAAATAATGCCCCTCACGAACTCTACTGACGCACGTCAGAGATGGAGCAGAAGTCATGGTATACGGTGCACGATCATATCGTACATATTAGATGAGACTGGCCAAACTAAAACGCAAAACACCACAGCCCGACAGGCGGGAGCGACGCCGTCCGGCGAACTGCATGACCGACGGTCCGTTAAAATGCCGGCCCACGGTGCCGGTAAAATGGAGGCTGAGTGTGCGAGTAGATTAAAATTAAAAAAATCTTTTGTTATGTAAATAAATAAAAAATGTCTTCCTCCAAATGCCACGAAGAAAATTTTATTTTATTAACATAACAAAATATTTTTTGAATTTTAATGTTTAATTATTGATGAGTCTCCAGAAATTTTCGCACGGCGAAGTAATTATTATTGAAGGTGTTTGAAATACATTAATTGAATAAAAATAATTTTATTACATCAAACATAATTAATTTTTAAAAGTATAAGTTCGTTCGCTCAGGAAAAGCGATACAAATTTTTCATGCATGATAAGTTTTGATCGATAGAGGGAAATTTTTATCAAAACACAATTTGCAAATCTTTGAAGTTTTCCTGGACGTTCTTCCATCCCTAAGCCGATGACTATCCGAAATAATGCTTTCAAGCATCTGACGACGCATAAAACTGTCCAAAAAAGCAAAAAGCAAACGAAAAGTCGAGTTGATCCTATTTATTCATTCGGAACGAACAAAATCGCACTTTTCACTCACGTCACGTTAAATCAGAGCGAAAATTCACGGGTGAACGCCACACGAGATGACACACGGCAAGAACAGCTGATAAAAAAGGCGCATGCGCATTTTCGATCTCAATCTACTCGCACTACCAGCCTGCAGCGGTCGTGCAAGTCGCTGGCCCGTCGTTCCTCGCCATTTACAAGACCGACGGGCGTCTAATGTGCCGGATTGTTGTCCGCCCTTCGGTCGCATTTCGAATCTGCCGGCCTGATGCGTGCATTTAGCAGGCACGTTGGTCTCCAGTCCGTCGGGCCGATCACGTGCCGGCACGTATTGTTATCTGGGTACAAGTGTGAATTCTTTCGATCCAAGTCTCAATGAAGATTACTTGTACAACATAACAAGCGGTAAAGCAGTATCCGATGAAGTGACATATTATTTGCTTAATATTGAGAAAATCTATGCTTGAGGAGTGCTGTAAAAAAGAAGGAAACAAATATTTTTGGCAAAATACAAGAAGTGACATTGCAAAGTAATTTGCTCGGACGTCTATTGGAAATCTTATTGGAGCAGAAAAACGATCTGAAAAAAGCGTGCTTTCCACTAACTCCCACACCCTTGTCATTGTGCCATTTAGATGACAATATTAGCAATACGGGTTACTCAACTTTGACCAAACTCCTTGAAGCAACTATTAATGACAACGGTGACCCAGGCGCTTCAGATGTTGTAATAATCTATGGTTCCTTCTTTCTGCATTTAGGGCCGATTTCACCAACTCTGATTAAATATTTGATTAGCCAATCATGATTATTCTTTAATCGAGGCTTTAATCATGATTGAATTGGCATGTGTTCCACCATGTACATTTGAACTCCGATTAGCTAATCATATACCCTTTTCGTGGTAACTTTGATATTCTCTTGTAAGGGCGATTCTGATTGGCCGCTACAAGAGAAACGTTTAAGTTTCTTGCGCGCGCCCTGTAAAAGCTGACGACATTAACCAAGTCATGTGACATCCAGCAGAAGTATTTTTTGTCAAAAAGTGAAAACTAAAAATATAAAGTATAAAGGCATTGATAGTGTTTAAATAAAGACGGTCATAAATATTTGATGCATATATGAAAAACATACAAGAAGGAAGCTGAATGATGCATACTGCGAGGTTACATTGGTTAAGTATTTACTTTCAGCACTGCAAAATGAATTTATGCGACTAAATTCTTATTTCGTTAACTTATATATTTTACATACATTGTTTTTAAAAACGAGTTATCTTTTCAAAAGATGTGAAAGCAACTGTAGGTAAGTAAAGTGAGGTTATTGGAATACAATTTACACTTTACGGACGCCTCATCAAAGATATTTTGGCTTCATAGTTTCTTTCATCTACATATTGATAAAAAAAGCGTAGCTATGATAAAAATTGTTACAAAGATGATGCACATTCACTCTGAACATGCTCCAAATGCTCAAGTGCAAACTTCGATTTTGAAGCTCTGTTCTGCCAACCAGCATAAATCACCGATCAATTCCGTTAACCAGCCAAAATCGGGCGGTTAAGTTGAACGACGATTTATCTCTCTTAACCAGCTTGAAGGAGATGGTGGGACGCAAGTCTCTGATTAAATTACAATAATCGGGGATAAACAAATTAATCGGAGTTGGTGAAATCGGCCCTTAATGAGAGATGTGCCGAAAACTTTTGGCAATATATCCTTGAAAATTGTTTGCAAACTGCAACGAAGTACGAAGCTGGAGAATATGCTTTGTTTTTTATCACTACTTTGAACATTCCATCAAGAACACTGAGCACATTCTACGTGAGAATTATCAATACCAAGCAAGTACGAATATCGAACTTTACCGCGGAACTTAAAAATATTAAGTTTAAAGAACCTTCATACAATTCCTAATCCAGCAGTACAAGAGCGAAGACGCGGCTCCACATGTTGGTAACAAAATCATTCGCATACATTACGATAAATGTTATCAATATCAACTGAAAAGAAGGAAACTTTGTCAGTCGATTAATTACGGTTGTACATGCAAAACTCACGGACAGGTTGTCAAAAAAATAGTCCACCACGTCTGCAGCTTGAAGCGTGCAGAAAGACCTGGATTCGGTGTGCAGAGACAGATATTTGAGTACGACGTGCGAGGAATACAGTGTTTGCAGGATGCAAGACATATGCGTCGCACTTGGCGAGAAACACGTGGTGCACACGCGTTTTTTAACGCAAGCGCATTTTTTAATAAAAATGATCACTATTATTCATTTTATAAGATTACAGTATCAATAATTTATTTATAATATTTCAAAAATTTGTTTTCCAAGGTTCTTTTTTCATACACATTTCGGATAAAGTTCCGAATAGCTGAATTTGCCGATTTTATTGAAACTTCGTATACTTATGTATTTTGATGCGCTGATTACGAATATGATAGTGAAAATTGGCGACAAAGCGATTTTCATGGTGAAAACCATAAAAAACACCATGAAAATCATTTTTTTGGTGTTTATCTCAGTAAATACGCAGAATATCGAAAAACATTTTCAACAAAAGTTTTAGCTAGTATAAAATACATCTTTTTTGTGGAATACACTTTTTGCCTGAAACCATTATTTTTTGAGAAAAAGAGGATTACGTTGTAAAAACAAGAAAAAGACGAAGAAAGTTACTCACAACTATCGGCTGGAAATCTGTCCCGATAACAAGAGAGATCAGGCTACTCTAATCAGATTAATAAAAAAGCATGTAGCAGAAGAGACAGAGATTCACACCGATTGCTGCAAGGGCTATCTCAATCTCGAAGATCATGGACTTGTTTACCAAAGTGTTAATCATTTCGAGGAGTTTGTGAATAGCGATACCGGAGCACACACTCAAAACATCGAGTCACTTTGGCGGTGGATGCGACGATTCCTCTCACGAGGAGAAGTGCACAAGAGCAATCTTGCAGATCATCTCTGCGAATTTTTGTGGCGGCGACGGCTCAAGAAAATAGATGCTGATCCATTTAAAGAACTAATCGCAAATATCAAAGTTTGCTACCCTGGCCATTGATTATAATCAGCATTCTCAATTGAAGTAAATGCAAATATGTTTCACAATAATAAAATTTTAAAAAATCAATAAAAAAATTAATGAAAAGTATTACAAAATATTTAAAAAATATTCTTCAAAATACTCCAACCTTCCCGTGGTTAAGAACGTGAGTAGGTACTAAGCCTAAACCAATGAAGATACAATGCAAAAACAAAGATCTGTTTCACAGGTAGGCGGATAAACAACATTATACCTGTCATCAATCACATGGGTGCCTTTTCGCCCCCACGATAGGCTGAAAAGGAGGTCGTGTGTGATGTAAGTTATTTCTGTGACCTGTCACAGGGGTGCCTTCCCGCCCTCACAACACCTGGGAAAGGGGGTCGTGTGTGACCTAAGTTATTTCTGTGAACTATCACATGGGTGCCTTTCCGCTTTGTCGACCATTTTTATTATCATATTCGTAATCAGCGCGTCAAATTACATAAATATACGAAGTTTTAACAAAATGAGAAAAAAACGTGACCAAACGTATTTCCGCAATTTTCTTCTTTTTACAACGCAATCCTCTTTTTCTCAAAAAATAGTGGTTTTAGGCAAAAAGTGTATTCTACAGAAAAGAAGTATTTTTATATTAGCTAAAACTTTTGCTTACAACATTTTTCGAAATTCTGTGTATTCACTAAGATAAACGCAAAAAACATAATTTTTGTGGTGTTTTTTATAGTTTTTTACCATGAAAATCGCTTAGTCGACAATTTTCACTATTATATTCGTTTCGAGTAGCCACTTTGAGATATCTTAGCGAAAATGTGCGAAGAAAGTAGATGCTTTTTCTCGAATAGCGGTTGTTTGACGTTCCAACTTCAAAAATGCCTCGCCGACTCATTCTTCAACCTAAAAGGTTCATGTTGGGATTAAAATGCCGGAAATTTATTCGCTTTTATGACCCTCGACACAACTCTATACCCGATAGAAGGGCCTTTTTTCATACGCCCACATTTAAAACTCAACGAAATTACGACTGTTCAAAATATGTACACAAAGTTTTTTCTACCGCATTTCGATGATTGGCTAAGAATTGCTGTTTATTATAAAGGAAAAACAATATTTTTCGAATAATTTGGGAAAATAAAGTGATGCAAGTTTATAACTGAGATAGGATATAAAAACGAGGCGAGGATGTGGTGGGGAGCGGGTTCGGCCGAACTCACTCTACCCCTGAGAAGGAGTACGCAAAACGGGAGAGGGCGGCTGCTGCAAATAATTTTGACATAAGAATTTCGATGTCTGGATAGCTTTTCGAGATAACGATTTGAAAGCTTTAGATTCCTGTTTGTCGCAAATATCCTGCAGGAATCCGCACTCAATCATGGTCGGCATGGATATCGTAATGGCCTCGTTTCGTCGGAGCAAAATTTGCAATATCTTGACTGTGCGACTTCGACTAATGATGAAAGTCCCACTACAATTAATGAAAAACCTTATTTCTTACATTATTCCTTACTTTTTTAATATAACTTTCTAGATTTTACTATTGAATCTTCGGAACCTTCGGAAAACTGATAAATGTACTGCTGTTGATGAAGAATTTGAATAACGATGTAACTAATGACTGTTCCAGCGATTCATTAGCTTATATAATCATTTTTGAAGCTGGAACTTTGAAAAAACGCTTTTCGAGAAAAAAGTTTCTCCTTGGAAAAATAAGTTTTATAAAGTTTATGGAACTGATGTAAGAATGGCGCTAGTGTGGTGTATTATTAATATTATTTTACGTCGAGAAACTCAGATAATTTTATGAAAATAAATAGGATTCAGATTAAAATTTCATATAGGTTGACGTCAGCACAGTTTTATTGTATATTTTCATCAGATCAATATTTATCATAGGATAAATTACACATGTATTATTATTATATAAATATAAAATATATTAATTGTATATATTGCATATATTAATATTAATCACAGATTCAGATTCTCCAGTATGAAATACGTAAGTTTTATTCCAAAATTTTTCTTCGAAGCGCAAGAAAAACCCCACCCCCCTTCCTCTGGGGGGAAGTGGGGTGGAGTAAATCTGTTCATAGTCGCTTTTCGCCGTCAAAAATAAGAAGTTTTTATTACGGATATTTTTTTCATAGAATGCGTATTTTTGGAGATATTTCCATGTCTCAAGATTTAAAAAACCACCCAGTATATATATATACATATATATTTTTTTTTTTCGGCTTCGGTTTCTATTCCGTTGGAATAGAACTGAAGGGCCTATGAAAGGCGTCTTTCAGGGCGATACCGTGAGCCCTTTGCTTTTTTGCATCACACTTCTATCTCTATCTACCGCATTACGAAATTCCGATGGATACCTCTGTGACGACACTAACCAGCGCAAGCATAAGGTCACTCATGTAGTTTATATGGATGACCTGAAGATCTATGCTTCTGGTAAAGGCAAACTTCAAACTGCCATAAATATCATCAAGAAGTACACAGGAGAGATTGGGATGGACTTCGGATTGGATAAATGTGCCAAAATTCATCTGAAGAAAGGAAAGGTGTCATCCCCTTTATGGAATCTGTGAAAGATTTAGGTTATATTCTTAATTGCTGTCTTACTTGGAATGAACAAGTTGCGGATATTTTAAGGAAAATCTTTAGAGTCCTACAACAGCTTAACAGGGATGAAGAATCACATCCTACCTCAACGCATATCCTCCTAGTTAAAAGCCTGATCCTTCCTTTCTTTGACTACCGCTGTGTTGTATATGACGATATTACTGATGAGCTGAATGACAAGCTTGAGCGTACGCTTAATGCTTGCATTCGTTCCATCTCTAACATAACCTATTCAGTAATAAAGCTCCGCATTATCTCTTTAACCTGTTCCATTTTATTGATAAAAATTAACTAACACATTCCAAACTTCGTGAAAGGAAAACACTACTGAAAATTCAGTCACACCGCACGTGTAAAATGCAAAGGTTTTTTGTTATTCGTGATGGTCGCCTTTGGAACAAACTACCTTTAAACATTAGAAATGCACCTTCACAGTATCACTTCAGAAAAGTCCTTTTTGGTTACTTATTTAGCACTTATAATCCTACCCTCGATATCACACATTGGTAACACTTAAATTCTCAATTAAAAATATATATGAGTGTGTGTATGAATGCACTTTTACTTTCAAGTATGTATATTTGCGTATATATATTTATAGTATCCTTCTGTTGATAACCTACACCTAATTATGTGTATTGTAGTTTATTTCTTTTCTCTTGTTCAATACCTATTTTTGATTTCAATCGTCAAATTGATCGCCGTCTCATTTTAATTGTAATATGTATCACTTTTTTGGAATTTTCAAATATAGCTGCTTATGCCCCTTTACTATGCCAAATGTTGGCGCTTAAGCCCTTTTGGAATTTTCAAACTTTGGCGCTCATGGCATTTTGGAATTTTCAAACTTTGGTGCATGTGCCCTTTCACTTCGCCAAATGTTGGCGTCCATGCACTTTTGGAATTTTCAAACTTTGACGCTCATGCCCTGTTGCTTTGCCAAACGTTGGCGCTTATGCCCTTTTGTAATTTTCAAACTTTGGAGCTCATGCCATATTTGAATTCTCAAACTTTTGCCCTTATGCCCCTTTGCTCAGCCAAATGTTGGCACTTATGCCCTTTGGAATCCTCAAACGTTGGCGCTTATGCCCTTTTGAAATTTTGAAACATTGGCACTTATGACCCTTTGGAATTTTCAAACATTGGCGCTTATGCCCTCTTACTTTTCCAAATATTGGCGCCTATGACCTTTTGGAATTTTCAAACTTGGACGCTTATGCCCTGTTACTTTGCAACTATTGGCGCTTATACCCTTTTGGAATTTCGAACTTTGTCGCTGATGCCCTTTTGCTTTGCCAAATGTTGGCACTTAGTCCTTTTTCTTTGACAAATGCTAGCGCTTATGCCCTTTTGCTTTGCCCAATTTTTGCGCTTAAGCCCTTTTGGAATTTTCAAATATTGCTACTTATGCCCCTTTACAATGCCAAATGTTGGCGCTTGTGCCCTTTTGGAATTTTCAAACATTGGCGCCTATGCTCTGTTGCTTTGCCAAATGTTGACGCTTATGCCCTTTTTGGATTTTCAAACTTTGGCGCTCATGCCCTTCTACATTGACAAATGTTGGCGCTTATACCCTTTTGGAATTTTCAAACCTTGACGCTTATGCTCTGATGTTTTTGGCAATTGTTGGCGCTTATGCCTTTTTGGAATTTTCAAACATTGGCGCCTATGTCCTGTTGCTTTGCCAAATGTTGGTCCTTATGCCCTTTTGGAATTTTCAAGCTTTGGCGCCTTCGTCCTTTCGCTTTACCAAATGTTGGCGCTTATGCCCTTTTGGAATTTTCAAACTTTGGGTCTTATGACCTTTTACTTTGCCCAATGTTAGAGCTTATGACCTTTTGGAATTTTCAAACTTTAGCGCTCATGCCGTTCTACTTTGCCAAATGTTAGCGCTTATAACCTTTTGGAATTTTCAAACTTTGGCGCATATGCCCTTTTACTTTGCCAGATGTTGTCGCTTATGCACTTTTGGAATTTTCAAACTTTGACGCGCATGCCCTGTTTCTTTGCCAAGTGTTGGCGCTTATGCCCTTTTACTTTGCGAAATATTGCCGCTTATACCCTTTCGGCATTTCAAACCTTGTCCCTTATGACCAAAATATCAGTGATTAGTCGGAACTACGTGACCTTACTTTTAACAAAAAGACAAAATTGACTGTCTCTAGTGAAATGATATGAATGAACTTCAATTCACTTAATTCATCTTCTTCAAATACTTATTTTTACTTACAAATTGTATATGAGTTGTTTGAATGATTTTTTCTCAATTAGAATCATCTGTCAGCAACTGAATCATATGAAACAAATTCTCAACTGTCAAGTTTAGAAACCAACGTCACCTCGAAATGACCTGGATACTATGTTAAAGTCGTGAGCACTCCAACTGTTAAACCAAAAGGGAATAAGTGCTCAAGATTGAAGATTCCAAGAGGGCATAAGCGTCAACATTTGCCAAAGTAAAAGGGCATAAAAGCCAAAGTTTAAAAATTCCAAAAGGGCATAAGCGCCAACATTTGCAAAGCAACAGGGCATAAGCGTCAAGGTTTGAAAATTCCAAAAGGGCATCAGCGCCAAAGTTTGGAAATTGTAAAGGGGCATAAGCGCCAAAGTTTGAAAATTCCAAAAGAACATAAGCGCCCACATTTGGCAAAGTAAAAGGGCACATGTGCCAAAGTTTGAAAATTACAAAAGGGAACACTTCTTCTTTCATGAAATTATTACATCAAGGTTCGTAGAACATATAAAACCACTTGAATATTTCAAACCTACTATTGATTGCAAACATTTGGAAGAAAATGATTTTTCGCATATTTTATTTACAGTTTTTGCTAATAGAAGAATGGTATGTTATCGGCATCATGTGGGCTAAGCCATTTTTGAGGACAGGAGAATATTTTTCCCTAAAAATGTAATTTTTCAATTTTGCTCATAAACAATGAAAGATATCGCATAGGAACAAGATACATTTTTCGTATAACTTTTTTAGACGTGCGAACTTTTATTTAAAAATGTTTCCGTATCTGTCATTGTTTCCAAGGAAAATGAAAAAATTCAATTGTAAGAAAAAAAATTCTGCTGGCCACAAAAGCCAGCATCAAACAAAAGTTTAAGGGTTGGTTTTTTGAGAAAGTCGACTTTCAATTTTTCCGCAAAAATAGCCGCAATTTTGTTAATTGTAAACCTTTTCACAATTTCCCGGCGGACTACGAAAGGAGACGATGAAAGTTATTAGAAGCAGACAGAAAACTAAAAATGTCTCAATTAGGTCAAAAGTTATAGAGGTTTAAAGAAAAATCTTCGGATATTTCGGTAAACACAGCACAAAATTCAAATACGTATCAACTAATTTTCTCTGAAGAATAACACATTTTGTCCCCGAGAAATTCTGATATTTCAAAAATTCATAATTCACTTTTAATTTTGCATGATTATTGAGATAATCCTGGATATTCTGCACAATAAGATTTTTATTGCATCTCGCACCTATAGATTTAATTAATCGTTGTTTCGCAGCTGGACAAAAGATATTGCAGGATTGTCCTCGCCAAAGCACTGCTAACCAAAGAATATTCTTCCTAGGATTCAATTTCCATTTCAGTTTATTATAAATCCTACAGTCTTAGCACCAATTAAAGGATTACGTGTAAGCTTCCATTGAGTATTTCATATTACTTTTATCAAAGACTATAATTAATTAATCATAAGATTGGTGTAAATAACGGCTTATCTAGAAGAAAATATGTTGCTCAATCACATAGAATGCATAACATATTCTCTTATGGCTCAAATAAATTCATTAAAAGACATGGACTATAAGTCTATAAAAGAGTCACTATTCGTATTATAGATCGTATACATTCGTTGAATTGGAATTCTAGATCCAGAGCTATGGAGATAAAATGATACACTAGCACGAGCATAATATTGAGGTATTGCGAATGGAATGTATTTCAGGAGAAATGGGCTATCAATGTAGCCTTTCGAAATTTTTAAGAGAAAAATGATCCCGCTAACAGTTCTTCGATTCTCTAATGTCCACTCGTTGAATCTATTACATAAATACTGACAGTCGATTCAAAAACTTTAAAAACCTCTTTTGGGATTTTTCTATAGCCTCTATCAAATAACGAGTATCAGTGTAACAAACCACCATTCCATACTCTAGTCTGGATCTCACCAATGCGTAATACAACATTCTAAATGTACTTGGCCCATTAAACCTTTTACACGCTCGAAATAAAAATCCCAGAGATCGATTAGCCTCTCTAACCATATTATCAATTTGCGTAATGAAGTTTAAGGTACAATGTAGATAAATACTCAGATCTTTAGTTTGTGAAACTCGCTTAAGAAGCTCATCATCGATTTTGTAATGATATTCAATTAGATCAGTTTTGGGCGAAAAGATTATGACATTGCATTTATCAGGATTCACATCAAGCGAGTTTCTCGCACATCAAGTAACAAAATTATCAATATCCAATTGCAAGTCCAGACAGTCTTCCATACAATTTATAGATTTGAAAATGTTTGCGTCATTGGCAACATCAAATGGTTCTTTATTGAGAGGCCAACATCATTCATATAAAGAACGAATAAAAGTGGATCAAGATTTGAACCCTAAAGCACACCTAAAGATGGAACATTTGAAGCATTCCCAGCTTATTTAGATCAATTATGATTTTGCTACATCCACCTGTCTACTGCTTATTAAAGAAGATTCAATTATTTGTAATAATGTGACAATGTTAGTTATAGTTGACCTTCTCTGAACAAATCCATGTTTTGAAAAAGAAAAGACAGGGCTCAAATAAGACCAGATAATCTCACTCAAAAACATTTTCAGTATCTTGTTGAAATTGCAAAAAAACTCAACCGGACTATAATTCATAATTTGGGATTTGTCTCCCTTTTTAAATACTGGAGAAAGTTTTGTGCATCTCCACCAATCCGGAAACCTTTCTATTGAGGATGATAAATCAAATATAATTCTTAATGGGGCTGAAATCTCTTTAGCACAAGTTTTAATTATGGAAGCTGGGATGTTTTCAAGGCCAGGCGAGAGTTTGTTCTTCAACTTACCTATTGCTGACCGTACTTGCAGTTCAGATATGTCAACCCCATCTCCGAAGAACGAGTGAGAACATGTAATAAGACCTCTGGGCAACTCAGAAGAGCGATTATAAACACTCGAAATTAAAAATTATGGATGCGCACGCAATTATCGAGTTTCCTTTCGATTTGTACTAGTTTCAAGTTATAAATATTTCATTAAGTAGCATCATATAAATATTTTTCTCTCGTTCTGAATTAACGCTTATATGTGTGACAAAAACACCTTAGTCGGTGTAACAGGGTACCCGGGTGCCCACCTCCCTTTTTTAAATATTTGTAATTCGTATGCGGAAAATAAACGTGCTGGACATGAAGAATCTATTGGTCCTATTCATAAACCCCCTAAGACCACTTGTATCACTTTTACCTGAACAGAAGTTACCTTCAGCAAACCACAACTCATACTCTTAACCCTACAATAATATTTCATGATGCTCAAAAACCACCCCTTAGACTTTCACCTCAGCAAATCCTGAGAGCCTCCACGCAAAACACTCAAAAACATTTCTAAATTTAAAACAATTAGGTTACGAGCTATCATGGAGTCTCAGCTTTGAAGCATGTGCCCGACATAAAATAATCTCATTTTGAATACACAACGAGTACCCGGGTACCCTGTCGCAAACATCAGGGTTATTATTATAATATTTTTCAAATTTACAAATATCCTGAACTACTTGAATGCACTTAAAGACTTAATTATAAGAAGAAAAAATAAACTATGTGAAAATATGCCCCTAAAAATTTCTTTATATAAAATTACACAATACCATTAAATTTATCATAGAAAATTAGGCTGATATTGTTTCAAACATTTTATTGTGAATGCACATATTCAGAGTTTAACATATTTTAGGTTTTTAAACATTATTTATTAATTTCCGCATAAACACCGGAAAGCTATCCTGCGTTTAAGCACTAAGAACATGATAACTGAAGTTTGAAGATTTTGAAGAAAAAGAAGAAGAATGGAGAAGAATGCTGGTATTTTCTGTACGCCTGCATCGCGCCAATAACATCTCGTATCCAGGGCATAGCTCAAGTTCCTGTCTTTTTTATAAGTCAGTACATTTCCAAATTCCGTGAGCTGAAAATAAAAATATTATTTATTACTCAATACCAGTGCTTTAAACTATTATTCAAAGCTATGCTTAAATGCTGAAATTTTTATTTCAATTCATCAAAATTTACTTTATTGTCGTGAAATAAGCTGTATTTTGACAAAGATTCTGTTCAAAACCGGCTCCCTGTGAAATTTCTAGAACCTCTCTGATAAATAAAGTGCATTAAAAATGCTTTAAATAGTCAAAATTGAACATAGTTTAACATAGACTCTGAAATATGACACAAGCAAAAAATCATAGGGTAACCTCTTGCATTGAGATCTACAGACGTGAGATTCCTAAGTTTATCGATGACTGATGAGTTCTTACTTTTACTTTAAATAACAGTTTCAGCGATCCAGATGTACTTAACACGTAGAATATTAAAAACAAATTAATTCCAATAACCATGGAAAATGATTTTGAATCCGAAGAAACTCGGACATTTTTGTTCTACATTAAGATGACCACCCTGGTAATATTTTTAGTTTTATTGAAACAATAAGGTAATATTGTAATAACCTTGAGAAAGTTAAAACTGTAAACTAATATTCCTAAAAAGTCTCATTTCTACAGGTTATTAACTTATACAAAAAAAAATAATACAAGGATGAATTAAAAAATATATAATTTGCAGATGCTTTTGTTTACTTAATGTCGAACATCCTTTTTTTGTTTGTTAAACTAGCATCCTCAATCGCGTGCTGCAGGCGGATGTAGTTTTTTTTTTCATTTGAGTGGAACAGCAATTTATTTTTGAGCTTCAGCCTAAAAGATATTTAAAGCTTGCGGTAGTATGAAAGAAATTTTGAAATATTTTGTGAACTTTCGGGAAGCTTTGAAAATTCCTAAATATTTTTAATCTCTAAATTAACATTACAAGGTCAAGTTTTGATTACTTCATAGACTACCATTGACCCTTAATTGAGCATCACTTTTTTAGCGTCCTGTTATAAGACAAAATTGTCTTGTTTTGATGCCATCGTTCGTACTATTTTACTTTGCTACCTTCAGATTGAAAAGTGGTACGTACTACGCAATGAAAATAATGCACAGAGAGTATTGTTTTAATTGCTTGCAACTTCATGCTTATGAGAATTCTTCATTGCTTAAATTTTCTTCTACTTTTGAAATGTGATAGAAAAAATAGAAAAAGGGTAAAGGTTGCATTATTTTAAAAAGGAGAAACTGGTGAATAATAAATTCAATAAATAAATATAGTAATTCTAATAAATATAATAAATATCATTTATTAATTTAAATATAAGGCCAGGATTAAATTGAAAATGATGCATAAAATTACTTTTTTAATTGTAAAAGTTACAAGGTTACAAAAGTTTGTAACCGGGCCATTTTCACAATAATTGCATGAAGAAACCGTTTTATTCGACGCTACATGAAAAATGCCATATAACCGTCAAAACATCACGAACAAAGTTACAGTGACCGTTCACGAACGTCCAATGTGCTGCGTTACGCCGTTGAAATTTTATTCCTACTTCAGTCCTGTTTTCATCCAAAAAAGTGGTACTAAAACGTCGTTTAGTGGCATCAAAATAGAGGGGCATTAGAATGGAGCCACTCGTGCCTATATTTTTGGAGGATTGTTTCAATATCGAAAACTAGCCTCGAAATGATACTTTTCATTACATTATATCACACTCGGTCTAGTAAGTAATAATTTCTTGACTTACTTGGTGTGCACGGACTGCAACAAGCTGTTGGAATACCACACCCTTTCGGGCACGAGGAGGCCGGCTGGCACTCCACAACTGCAACGAGAAAAGCCACATACATTACAACGAAAAAGGCTACGATTGAAATATTCATTTTTTTTGTTTTTGTCAAAAACAGACTGAACTTTTTCTCTTTCAGTCGCGGCTTATATGGCAACTCTTTTTCCTTATCCCTAGGCGAAAGTATGTCATATTTACCTTATGGAGGGGACTAGACAATAAAACAAAAACACATACCCAACGTGAAACTGAAATTGAAAACAACATGAAGCAGGGAAGACGTACATTTAATGCACGTGCATCATTCCTTTATGTGAATAAAAGAACGTTTTTTTGTTGTTTGTTTATTACTAGTAATAAATTAATGTTAATTATATACAACTGTATGTAATTGCGCTTGGCCAAGTTTCTGCATCGTAGAAGTTTTTGGTAAAATTTCAAGCAAAAAAAAAACAATTTATAACTATAAAAATAATCCTTATGAAGTATTTAAATTTTCAAACATATTAGTCGGAACTATATAACGTAACTTTTAACAAAAAGGCCAAAATGGCTGGCGATAGTGAAATGAAATGAATGAAATTCAATTAATTCAATTCATCTTCTTCAAATACGTATCTTCACTTATAAATTGCATATAAGTTGTTTGAATGATTTTTTCTCAATTAAGATTTAATTAGATGCATTTACATTATAAACACTGACTTTGATTAATTCAACTACATAAAGTGAAATCTATACAATTTTACAAACTGATTATTATATTAGAAATTCTTTAAAAAATTGCACCAGAAAGTTGTAGCCCACTCTTGCAGTTGCAATTTTATGTAAATTCAAGGAATAAATTTGATCACACTTGTGCACACAGATTACTAATATCAATTTCTTACGATCAAATATACCAAATTTTGTAAGCTATTAAAGTCAGTATGAATTGCGGCAAAATAGAAACAGAAAATGTTTTCGAAAATCCAACAAAAGTTAGAAAACCCATAGTTCTTTCGAGAAAATAGATCTGTGAAATATTTTGCTGTCAATTTACTTGTCGGAATTGATGCGGTAACAGATCTGGAAAAAATATAGAAAAATCTTCCATGAGTACTCTAAGATATTTACATAATAATTTGGAGCCTCCTCATTCAGATGGAAAGCTTAGTAAAAGATAAGTAAAAAATCATTCATATCGAGTAAGATAACCTATATTTTTTCACTTAATTAATCAGTCAATTTTCCTGAAGATTAGTGGCTTTTTACTCAGAATTATTTCATTTTCGCCAAATGACATAGATTAGATTTCAGTTTCTGATTAACAATAGAATTTAACTAATCCAAAGTCACAGTAAAAAAATAACAGTATAACTCAGCTTAAGCATTATCATTGAATAATAGAAATTTCGGTAGAAATAACCACAGTCTTAGTCCGGAGCTAATCGTACCAAAAAATTTTATTCTGCAGAAAAGTTCTCTTATTATGACGCCCTGAGGGCAAACGAGAAATCATATGCATGCATTGGAAAAATTAATTTTAGTAAGATAAATTCACTTTTTCGAACTTTCGTTTCATTCTTTCAAATTTTATCAGACACATGCACACAGCTACAAAGCATATAGTCAAAAAATGATCAAACTCACGACTTACGTAGAGGTAGGAAGTTTTTTAAATACCAATTTTAACCATTCAAAGTAACATGTGTTGATATTTTCAAGGTCATGCTTTTTAAAAAAGAGAGGAATGAGTACTTTTAACCCGCTAGAATGGTAAAATTTGGAACTATTTTTATTGTGTCATTTGACATTATTAACATTAAATAATATTTATAATGAGATTATAAATATTTACATTATTAAAATATATACCGATCTATTTTACAGTACCTAATATTGTTATTTTTCTCAAAATGTGAGTCAATGCCAAGTTTAAAGACAGGCAAAGTTTATTTGGTTCATGGCAATGAGATCTCCGAGGGCGCTTATCTTATTAAATAGGAAGTGCCTCAGCTCACCGATATTATTCTAACAAATCTAAAAAATATTCAATTTGAATCGTTTTTTGCTGTCAATTTTAAATTTCGGTAATCATAAATTTCGGGAATTAATTAAATTCATGAATTTCAAATTTCGAAATTTTTATCACTCAGTTGTCAAGCTTTCGGAAATTTCGGAAACTTTCTAGTTGGGTAATTATATTTTCGGTATTCTTGAAGATTTCGGGTTTTTATTTTGCGGCAAAATCATTTCCTTCCATATAATTTTAGTTTGTTCCAGACAAAAGACTGTGAATCTTTAAAAAAATCTACTCTTTGTAAACGTCTTTCAGAAACTTTTAACCCTCAAAGAAATGGCTATAATCGAACAACCCAAATTATTAAAAATCAGTAGGTATTTACAATTTACTAAAAATCATAGAAGAATAAAAACTTTGAAATTTCAAAAAAAAAAAAACTATTTTTGCTCAGTTTTTAATTTTTAGAATATGCGAAAAATGCATATTTTTGAAATTAATTCATACGCACACTTCTTACAAAAAAGTTGAATCATTTCGAATCCTAAAATTCTTTAACTTAAACTAAAGAAACAAGTTATCATTTTGCTTTCTTGGTGAAAATGTGTTTTTGCAAAATAGGAATTTTTTGATCGTGGATCTTTTTCGTGATTTCGAAACGTTATAAATACATAAAAAAATGTTTTCTTCTCAAAATAAAAATAATAATATCTTTACTAGCAAAACAGTAAATACAACAAATTCGCTATCATTTTTGAACCAATAGAAAATTTCATTGCTTTGAATTCAAGTGGTAAGAAATATCGTTATGTTTTTGTTTTCCAAACGTCAGATTGTATGATTTCACATATTATTTCAGGGTTGTCTGCTTCGTGTTTATATTTAATTTGTAATGAAGGTTTTCAACTTCCTTTTCCGTGAAATAAAATTCACAAATAACAAGTTTACTGCTTTGCTATTTTGAAATAAGACGTTAAGAAAAAACTGAATCAGATTCCACGTTATTTCCTGAAATTTTGATAAAAAGTGTAGACGATTTTGAAGCAAAAGTTTTCAGTTTTGCAATATTAAACATTTTTAGAATAAAATCGTATAAATTAAAGAGATATTTGAAAGTTTTGAAAATATTGAAAAATAATTTCAAACTGGAAAGAATTAAAAAAAAAATCTAAAACGAAATGTATATTTTTCAAGATTTCGAACAAAAAGTTTAAAACCTTCTTAAAAATTTTGAAAGGTTTCAAGAGAATACAAAAAATGTCTAGAGATTTATGGGAAAGTTTTGAATGTTTTCTTTTGTTTTGTTTAAAATTCCATGAAATTGTTCTTAGGTGTGAATTTGATAAAAAACAGTTTACAAAGTATTTTTACAAAATTGTAGAAATTTGTTATAGATGAAAAATTGTAAATAAATGTTAATGCAGCATCAGGTTTTAAAAAAACTAGTATATAAAAAAACTAGTATATATTGCAAAGATTTCACTCAAAATGATTTTTTGCATATTTTTTTACAATTTTCGCTAATCATGCGGGCTAAAACATTTTTGAGGCCAGGAGAATATTTTTCCCTAAAAATTTAATTTTTCTCGTAAACAATAACAAATATCACATAAGAACAACAGACATTTTCCATGGAACTGTCAGTCCAAATAACATTCCTTGAACATACAATGTTCTAGAGACATTTTAAGGACGTATTTGGAACATGAAACGTTTTCAGAACATTATTTGGTCTGACTTAGGACAGTTTTTGAAACTTTCGAATAACGTCTTTTGTCTTGTACGTCCAAGAAACGTTTTTAGGACTTTCCAATTACGTTCTCCAATTTGATGCCCACTGGGGTTTCAGATGACGCTGTTGTTAAAGTCAAAGTTAAATTCGATCGCACGAAATAATCCGATCAGTCCCATTGGCTTCCGTAGCCATCAAATTCCCACTGCTCTTCGACGCGACCTCGCCGTCGTGCTTATTCGCAATGTGTGTGCTTCCCACTTCGAGTGAACTGTCGAAACGTCATGACGCATTTAGAGAGTTAGGCCGTGAAGGTACAGCGTCTTACCGCAATGCTCGTGTTTCGTCACGCCTGAGCGAACACCGCACACCCCCTGCAACTCCTCTTACTCATACCTCCGACGCGGCATCTGACTTGGGTCAAAAGTTATAGAGGTTACAAAAAAAATATGCGGATTTTTTTATAAACAAAGCACAAAATTCAAGTATGCATGTTTTCTTAGAAAACTTTTCTTAGAAAATCAAAAAAATACGTATCACCTAAAAAAAAGATGAATGAAGAAGAATGTTCGTATCTTCTGTATGCCTGCATCGCGCCAATGATATCTCGCATCCGGGGCATATCTCAGGTTCCTGACTTTTTTAGCCATCACTCTCTCCATTCACGCCCTCTGAAAATAAAATTATTATTTATTATTCAATGCTAGTATTTTGAACTATTATTCAAAACTATGCTGAAATGCTGAAATTCTTATTTCAATTCATCAAAAATTTCCCTATTCTAGTGAAATAATCTGTATTCTGTATTTTGCCAAAGATTCTGTTCAAAACCGACTACCTGTAAAATTTCTAAAAGCTCTCTGTTGAATAAAGTATATTAAAAATGCCTTAAATAGCCAAAATTAAACTGATGAGTTTTTACTTTTTCTTTCAATGACAGTTTCAGCGATCCAGATTTACTTATCACGCGAAATACAACAAAAAATTTAAGTTAAATAACCATGGAAAATGCCACCCTGGTAATATATTCATCTTTATTAAAACAATAAGAAGGTCATATTGTGGAACTTGTAAATAGGCCACATCGCCTCGAAAAACATGACGTATTTACAAGCTACTGCCTCTAATTGGAAAACCCAGAAATATTTACTAACTTTATCTACTTAACCTTACTTCATTTAGGTAAAAAGTGAACTTTCTAAGAAATATGTGTAAAACGATATTAATTTCGTGAATTATTGGACTTGAGAAAGTGAAAACTGTAAACTAATATTCCTAAAAAGTCTCATTTCTCCAGGTTATTAACTTATACAAAAAAAAATAACATAAGGATGAATTAAGAAAAGAATATAATTTAAGACGCTTTTGTATACTTAATGGCGAACATCCTTTTTTTGTTAAACTAGCATCTTCAGTCGCGTGCTACACGTGGATGAAGTTTTTTCATTTGAGTGAAATAACAATTTATTTTTGAGCTTCAGCTTAAAAGATATTTAGAACTTCTAAAATTACTGAATATATTGTAAACTGACTCGAATTATTCCTGAAATTGCCTTAGAATCTTCCGTATTCGTTTTTAACAGTTTCGGAAATCTTTTGCATTGTTATAAAATCTTTTTAAATATTCTTCTGCACAGTTTGTTCGGAAATCCTAAAGAAACTAAATTTTTTCAATTTTTCAAAATAGTTTTGAATTTTAAATTAGTTTTCAAATTTTTTCAAAACTTCTATATATAATTTTTTAAAATGATTTTCGTTTTTCCTATAATGTTTGAAAAACATTTCAAAACTAAAAAGCTTTTGAAATGTTTGGAAATCTTTTTAAATATACTATTACAATTGATTGTCATTATTATTATTAAACATTGTAGCCATTCCCCTTTCGGGGTAGGCGTGAATTGCTCGGTTGGAAAGTAGTAGTGTGTGGATGGTTATATAGGTATAGGATAGATAGGTATATAGGTGTGAGGTATAGATATTTTAGATTGATCTAGAATTTTCGTGCTATTTATTTAAATAACACGTTCATTCCGCAACAATGCTCCGACCCAGGCTGCTGATCAATCTCTCTAGCGATCACCTCACGTGGAGAGCCTCACAAAATTGTTACGTGTTGTTCCCCACTTGGGCCCATTAGTATCCAAGGTCTCTGTTTCAGGCGTCATTCAATCTACTCACATTATTTTTATAAACTATTTGTCGCCAAACTTTTCTGTCCTGGCATACTACTCTAGCTTCCTGCACGTCCATGCATTTTTTGTTGCATTTTGAACCAAATAGTTATTTGTTTGAAAATTCTTCAGTTTTTCAGTTGAAAATTTAAGTTTTTTTTGTTGAAAAATCATTGTTTTTTGGTTTGAAATTCATTTTTTAACTTAAAATTTACTATTCCAGTTGAAGAATTCTCATTTCAGTAAAAAATACACCTATTTAGTTGCAAATTTAACTAGTTCCTTGAAAATTCTTTTTTTTTGTTGTTGAAAATTAATTTTTAATCTAAAAATTTAAATATTCTATTTTTGGTTGAAAATTGATCATTTTAGTTGAAAATTTAACTGTTTGCTTGAAAAATTATTTTTTCTATTTCAAAATTCAATTACTTTGTTGAAAAATCATGTAGTTTGTTGATAATTGATATTTTTCGGTGAAAAATTAATCTTCTTGTTTGAAAATTCATCTATTTGGTTAAAATTTCCTCTACATTGTTAAAAATTCAAGAATATTGTTAAAAATCAATCCCTTTTTGATGAAAATAGACGTGTAACTAGTGTAATTCTGTATATAGAGGTAATGGAGTATTCATAATTCTAATAAATACAATTATTAATGGGCCAATTTACGTATAGAAAATTTTAATCTCAATTTTTTAAAAATATATTATTAAATTATTAAAAATTGGCTATCGTTTCATTTACTGTAGAATAAATTGAGTATATTATAAACAATGAATTCTGGATTGAGCAAAGTAGCTCTTTAATTTGACTTCAAAGTGTTCTGATTGCAAAACACTTCAGAAAGTTAAGCAGGAAAATTTTGAAACTAATTTGAACTTTAGCACTAAGAACTGAGATCATTCAAAGTTGAGTGAGAATAGAATGGACCCTCGAGATTTTCTCAGAGCGGAATTACATAATGTTCGTGAGCATTTTCGATCGAAAAGCGTCCATTGTCGTTGGCACAATCGGAACCATTTATCCAGGAAAGTGGATACTGGCGTTAGTCGCTTTGCATTTTCCGCTCGACCAGAAAGCTCTGGAAATTCACTAGTTCGGCGCCAATCGGCTTGGCGATGGTTCTGACGCCTAAAAGTGCCCTAGAAAAATAATTTTATGTCCTGTTTAGAAAAAAACTGTACCGATCAGGGATAACCGAGGGGCTTCTTCTTCTACAATCTCTTGTTAACTCTCTCTACAATCCCACGCAATCCCATGCAATCCCATGCAATCCCATGCAATCACTTGTTATGCCATGGAAACTCAATCTGACCCCCATGCAAACTTTATTAAATCTCGAGCAATCTTCATAAAATTTTGTGAATTTTCATGTACTGCTTGCAATCTCATGCAATCCCATGCAATCCCATGTAATCCTTTACAATCCCTTGTTATCCCATGAAAACACGATGCAACCCAATGCAATCTCTATAAAATCGTAAGCAATCTATATCAAATTTCGTGCATTTCCATGCACTGCCTTTAATCTTGTACAATCCCATGCAATCTCATGCAATGCTATGCAATCCTATGAAAACACGATGCAACCCCATGCAACATCTATACAATTTTGAACAATTTGCATAAAATTGCATGCGTCTTCATGCAGTGCTTGCAATACTTTGCAATACTATACACTCTCGTACAATTCCATACACTCTCATGCAATCCAATGCACTCTCATGCAATCCCATTCAATCCTTTGCAATCCCTTATTATCACATGAGAACACGATTCAACCTCATGTAAGCTCTATAAAATCTCGAGCGATCTGTACAAAATTTGGTGCATTTCTATACACTGCTTGCAATCTCATGCAATCACATGCAGCCCCATGCAAGTTCTTCTTATTTTATGAAAACTCGATGCAAACTCATGCAATATTCATAAAATCCTGAGCAATCTGCATAGAATCTCGTGCATTTCCATACACTGCTTGCAATCTCATGCAATCCCATGCAATCTTATGTCATTCTTTGCAATTCCGTGTCATCCCATGAAAACAAGGTCATCCCCATGCAATCTCTATAAAATTTCAAGCAATCTGTATGAAATTTCCTGCATTATTATTCACTGCTTGCAATATCATGCAACCCCATGCAAACATTTGCAATCCCTTATTATTCCATGAGAACATGGTGAAAGCCCATGTAATGTTTTTGAAATCTGGAGCAATTCGTATAAAATTTTGTGCATTTTCATTCAATCCTATGTAATTCCATGCAAGCACATGCAATCATTTTCAATCTCTTGCCATCCCGTGGAAACTCGAGGCAATCCCAAGCAATATCTATAAAATCTCAAGGAATCTGTGTAAAATTTCGTGCATTCTATACATTTCTTGCAATTTTATGCAAAATCGTGCAATATCATGCTATCCCATGCAATCCTTTGTAATAATTCATTATCCTATGAAAACTCGATTTAACGTCATAAAATCTTTATAAAATCTCGAGCAATCTGTATAAAATTTCGTGCATTTCCATGCAATCGCATGCAATCACATGCAATCATGTTCAATTTCTTGTCATCCAGTGGAAATTCGACGCAATCCCAATCAATATCTATAAAATCTCAAGCAAGATGCATAAAATTTCGTACATTTCCATACACTTCTTGCGACCCTACGCAATCATATGCAATTTTATACAATCCCATGCAATTCCTTGCAATCCTTTGTTATCCCATAAAAACACGATTCAACCTCATGCACTATTTATGAAATCCTGAGCAATCTGTATAGAATTTCGTGCATTTCCATACATTTCTTGTAAATTCATGCAATCCCATGATATATGATGCTATTCAATGCAATCTCATGCAATCTTTTGCAATCTCTTTTTATCCCATGAAAACATGATGCAAACGCTAGCAATCTCTATTAAAGCTCAAGCAATATGTATAAAATTTCCTGTATTTCCATACACTGATTGCAATCCCATGCGATCCCATGCAATCTTATGTAATCCTTTGCAATCCCTTAACATTCCATGGAAACATGGTGCAACCCCATGAAATCTCTATAAAGTTTTGATCAATGTGTATGAAATTTCGTGTATTTTTATGCACTGCTTGCAATCTCATGCAATCCTGTGCAAACATTTGCAATCCCTTGTTATTCCATGAGAACATGGTGCCACCCCATGTAATCTTTTTAAAATCTGGAGCAATCTGTATGAAATTTTGTGCATTTTAATAAAACACTATGCAATTCCATGCAATCACATGCAATAATTTTCAATCTCTTGGTATCATATCGAAAGTCTAGGCAATACCAAGCAATATCTGTAAGATCTCATACAATCTGTATAAAATTTCGTGCATTTCCATACACTTCTTGCAATTTTATGCAATCTCGTGCAATCTCGTGCAATCTCATGCAAGCCTATGCAATCCCATGCAATCCTTTGCAATCTCTTGTTATTCTCTAAAAACTCGATGCAACCTCATGCAATTTCTATAAAATCTCAAGCAATCTGCATGAAACTTCGTGGGTTTCCATGCAATCCTATGCAATCCAATGCAATCACATGCATTCACATGCAATTATTTGCAATCTCTTGTTATTCCCTAAAGCTTGATGCAACAAAAAGCAATATCTATAAAATCTGAAGCAATCTGTGTACAATTTTAAGCATTTCCATACACTTCTTGCAATCTTATGCAATCTCGTGCAATCTCATGCAATCCTATGCAATCTCATGCAATCCCATGCAATCTTATGCCATTCTTTGTAATCCCTTTTTATTTTATAAAAACTCGATGCAAATTCATGCAATCTCTATAAAATTTTGATCAATCTGTATAAAATTTTGTGCGTTTCCGTGCACTGCTTGCAATCTCATGCAATCCTTTGCAGTCTCGTGCAATCTTTTACAATATCTTGTAATTCCCCCTTACGAAAACATATCCTTGAGAAAATTCAGCATAGTTTTTCGATAGTTTTCCTTTCTTCTTATTTTTTATAGTTTTGTGAATGGATTTTTGCGATATCGAATGATTTCAAGGGATTTGAAAGATTTCTAGGTATTTATACGGGTTTTTAGTAAACTTTAATAAATGTGTTCAATTTAATTTATAATTAAGAGATTTTAATGGGTTTAAAGTAAATTGGGGCAAATGAAAAAATTAAATTTTAAAAAAATTCCTAAGAAATCCAAATATTTAAAGGCATTTCAAAGAATTATATAAGATTGAAGGATTTTATTGAGTCTCCAAGGATTTTAGGCGATTTCAAGGATTTCTTAGCATTTAAACTTTTTCAAATTTAGTGAATAACTTTAATTTAATGTATATGCAAAAAATTTGTAATAAATTATACTTTTTAAAAATTTTTTTCACGTTTTTCAAAGATTTTAACGGATTCTAAAGGATCTCAAGAAATACAAAAAATTTCAAGGGATTTCAAAGAAGCTTGTAGGATTTCCGAATATTTTAAAAGAACTCAAAAGATTTTGAGGTAAGGAATTTCACAAGGTTTAAAGGATTTCAAAGGATTTTAATGGATTTTAAAGGATTTCAAGAGATGTATAAAATTTCAAGGAATTTTAAGGATTTTTGCAGGATTTCCAACGATTTTAAGGTATTTCCAGAAAACTCTGAAAAAAATTCAATTTAATTGAAGTTAAAAGGATTCTTCGCGTTTCCGCAGATTTTCAAGGATTTTTATGTATTTCCAGGAATTTCACAACTTTCAAAGATTTATATTAAATCTCCAACGATATTCAGAGATTTAAAATTATTTAAGGTTATTTTTAAAATTTCTAAGAAATTTTCTACAATACGAAAAAATATAAATATTTTTTTTTAATGAAAATTTGAGGTACTATACTCTTAAATTGTTTCATTCCATTAAAAGTTTTAAAAAGATCAATCACCACTTTTTATTCAATTCTATTTTCTAAATAAACAATATATTCCTATTACCGGTTATTTAAAAAACATCGCATTTAATAATTTGTTCTATTGTATAGCAGCCTCGAATATCCTCTCAAGTCTCGTCTCGAATCTCGTCTCGAATCTCGATTCAAACCTTGCCTCAAGCCTCGTCTCGAATCTCGTCTTGATTCTTGTTTCCCTCGAATCTCGTTACTTCTTGAATCTCGCCTCGTCTCGAATATTGTCTTGAATCTCGTCTCGAGTCAAGGAAAAGGGAAAAGTCAGGGAATTTTTTAAATGAAGTTTTGCTGGCATCCTTTGTCAGAACCTCCGTTCTTGATTAAAAACTGATCAAAAGAATATCAAGCTGTCAATTGCGAAAGGCGGCAAGTTTAGTTGCTTGCATCCAGCCCAAGGGTTGGTTGCCGGTATACATATTTTAATTTCTCGCCACCTCGGTGTCAAGCAAAATATCCGGAATTTTTTTCTACCTACGAGTGAAAGAAACCGCTTGTCCGACATTGCAGGGACGCTCATTTTTTTAATATCTTCGTGTTCTTTTTTTTCTTATCATGAATATTTCATGAATTCGTTGGATTCGGAATGCAAGCGGAAGATGCGAAAACGAGGTCGTCTTATTTCAAACCATTTTTATTCCAAAATGTCTGTTCGTTGTTTGCCTTTGAGAAAGAAATTGCTATTCAGTGTGAGTAATGAGCTGCTCTAAAGAGATCGAAATCGAATTTGAATTCATGATAATAAATTCTTCGATTTTTAATTTTTTTTATCAAATTTCGAGAAGATCTTTTCTTTGCGTTCCTTTGTGTCATTTTTTTCATTTTCAAGTTATTGATTTTGCACTTCAGATGAAATTTTTTATTTGGACGCATGATGCTACCTGACGCAACTGATGCGTAGACTGCTGCCCTTCTGCGAAAATAACTTGGGGTTTTTTTTTAGACAAACATAAGGGGAAAAACAGTATATTTGAAAAAAGTTTAATTAGTTTTTTATCTATTTTTCTGTCGGTTAAAAGTTTTTTTAGCAATGCTTATGATTAATGGAAAGTACTGAAAACAAAAGTGATGAAAAGTGAAATGTTTAGTAAAAAAACGAAAGTAATGAAAAAAGCAATTTTAATACTTGTTTCCGGAATTGTTTGAATTTCAGGACTGTCTATCAATTATAAAACTATTCAATTTTTTAGGTTTATAATTTTCAATGCAAGAATATTTGAGAAAAATACATGTAAATTGAAAAGGTTCTAGAATTAACAATTAAAGATCAAGAGATTTAAAAAATAATATTATCAAATTCAACCTTTGATAACTAAATGATTTCAAAGAGGGCTCGGAAATTGAAACTGGTTATAAATTAAATACTTTTTATCTGAAAAAACTACAGAAATTATATAATTTTGTTCCCTTCAACTCAATTAGAATATAAAACAAAATGCAAAAAGCAAAAAAATCCCTGTTTCAATTCATAAAAAAATTATAAATTAATATTTTCTTTTTCCCAGCTCGATAAAAATGTTAAAAATAAAAAATATCCTTATTTCAATCCAGAAATAAGTTGAAAACCAAAATTCTCTTTTACAATTCAGAAATAAATTAAATCCCAAAATTTCCTTGCTTCTAATACAGTAAAAATTTAAAAAATAAAAAAATTTCCTCTTTCAATCTAGAAAAAAAAGTTATAGTGAAAAATTCAATTTTTCAAACTCGAAATATTTTTCAAATAAAACGGATTAAAAATTAAATAATTATTTGTTTATAATTTCATAATTAAGTTTGGTTTAAAATTTGTCTTCATGGATTGAAAATTCTACTATTTAGTTCGAAAATTATGTAATTTGTTACAAATGCATTTCTTTTTTTGAAAATTGATTTTTTAAATTGATAATTGAACTATTTTGGTGAAAAATTTTACTATTTTGTTGAAAATTATTTTTTTTCAAAATTCATTTTTAAGCAAAAATTTAACTATTTATTTTTTTATTGTATATGTATCTTTTTTTCGTTGAAAATTCGACTATTAGGTTGAAAATTCATTTTAATTCATTTTAAATTCATTTTAAATTATTTTAACTGAAACTTCAACTATTTTATGGTTGACTGTATATTTATCTTTTTTAGTTGAAAATTTAACTATTGGGTTAAAAATTTCCATTTGTTTTTGTAAGAAATTAATTTCTTAGTACTGAAAATGTAACTTATTCCGGTTTTTGTTGAAAATTATGCTAATTTAGTTTAAAATTTGAAAATATAATTACTTGGTTAACAATAAATCTACTTTGTAGACAATTCAACAATTTTTTGTAAAATTACTTTCTTGTTGTTGAAAATCCAACTATTTTTGTAAAAATTTGTGTTTTTGGATTAAAAATTCAACTATTTGGTTGAAGGTTAACTCTTGTTGTTGAAACTTTATGTATTCTGATGAAAATTCAATTTAATAAATTTGTAAAAAAGTATTTTTTTGTTGTAGAAAACTTAATTTTTTAAATGAAAATTCGTCTTTCTGGGTTAAAATTCATGTACTTTGATCGACAATTCATATGTATTTTGTTGAAAATTTTTCTTCTTCGGTAGAAAATTCAACCACTTGGCTGAAAATGTAATTTTTTCGTGAACAACTAATTTTTCAATCAATAATGTTAGTATTCCTTTTTTGTTTGAAAATTTATCTTTTTTAGTTAAAAATTCAACTAATTTGAAATTCATGTAGGTACAATGTACATATTTTTTTGAAAATTCCTTTTTTTTTTGTCCAAATTTAATATTCTCGGTCGAAAATTGATGTTTGTAAGTCGAAAATTCGATTATTTGGTTAAAAATTATTCTACTTTGTAGAAAATTCAACAATTTTGTTTGAATTTTTCTAATTAAAAATTTAACTAGCTTCATAAAAATTATTTTTGTTGTTGTTGAAAATTCAACTAATTTGGTAGAAAATTCAACCATTGGGTTCAAAATTAACTTCTTTGTGGAAATTTCACGTATTTTGCTGAAAATGTGTCTTCTTTGGTAGAAAATTCTTCTCATTGGTTAAAAGTTTAACTAATTGGGTGAAAATTCAACTAATTTGTTAAACAATATTTTTTTGTTCGGACAGATGCATAATTTTAGATGAAAATTCATCTCTTTGGTTGAAAATTTAACTATCCTGTTTTGAAAAATCGTAATTTTGTGGTTGTAAATGTATTTATTAACTAAAAATTCAACTATACGTTTGAAAATTATCTTTGTTGTTAAAAATGTATGTGTTTTGTTGAAATTTAATTTTCTTTCTCGTCAAAAATTTTTTTTTTGATTGAAAATGTAACTACTCTATTTTTAAATAAAACTTCGACATTTGAATTGAAAATTCAAGTATTTGGTTAAAAATTAATCTATTTTGTACAAAATGTAACATTTTTGTGAAAACGTCTTTATTTTTGTGGAAAATTAAATTTTTGGGATAAAACTTTGTCTTCTTTGATAGAAGATTCTTCTTCTTGGTTGAAAAATTAACTAATTGGATGAAAGGTTAGCTCATTTTTTGAATAATATTTTGTTGTTGTTGAAGAGATGCATCATTGTAGTTGGAAATTCATCACTTCGGTTGAAAATTTAACTATCCTGTTTTGAAAAATCGTAATTTTGTGGTTGTTAATGTATTTTTTAACTAAAAATTCAACTATTAGGTTGAAAATCAACTTTTTTGTTAATAGTTTATGTCTTTTGTTAAAAGTTTATCGTCTTTCTGATAAAAAATTAATTTTTTCAATTGAGAATGTAACTATTCCTATTTTGGATGAAAATTAATCTTTTTCAGTTGAGAATTCAATTATTTATTAAAAATTTATCTATTTTATATGAGATATAATAATCTTGTGAAAAAGTCTCTGTTTTAATCGAAAATTCAACTGTTTTGAAGAAAATTCGTGTTTCTAGGTTCAAAATGCAACTACTTTGATAGAAAATTCATATATTTTGTTGAAAATGCGTCTTCTTCGGTGAAAAATTTTTCTGCTTTGAAAATTTAACTTCATGGTTGAAAGTTCAAATAATTTGTTAAACAATTTTGTTTTGTTCAAAGATGCATCATTCAAGTTGAAAATTTATCTCTTTGCTTAAAAATTTAACTATTTCTTTGAAAAATCATAATTTCTCGGTTAAAAATGTATTTTTTAACAAAAAATTTAACTATTTCGATAGAAATAAATTTCTTTCAGTTGAAAATTCAACTACTTTGGTAGAAAGTTCAACAAATTGTAAAAAAAAACAACTTTTTTGTTGAAAGTTCGTTTTCTTTCTGATAAAAATTAATTTTTCTAATTGAGAATGTAACTATTGCATTTTTGGTTTGAAATTTATTTTTTTTTTAATTAAGAATTAAATTAGTTGATTAACAATTAATTCATTTTGTAAGAAAATTGACCGGTTTTACAAAAAAGTCTTTATTTTTGTCAAAATTTGAACTGTTTTTATGAAAATTCATCTTCCTAGGTTAAAAATGTAACTGCTTTGGTAGAAAATTTACTTTTTTGTTGAAAATTCATGTATTTTGTTGAAATTTCAGTTTCTTTCTTGTAAAAAATTAGTTCAATTGAGAATGTAACTATTCCTATTTTGGGTGAAAATTTACCTTTTTTAGTTAAAAATTCAGTTATTTGTTTACAAATTAATCTATTCTGTATAAAATATAATAATTTTGTGAACAAGTCTTTGTTTTTGTCTTCTTTGGTAAAATACTGTTCTTTGTTAAAAATGTAACTACTTGGTTGAGAATCCAAATAATTTGTTAAACAAGTTTTTTTTGTTTGAAGAGGCATCAGTTAAGTTGAAAATTCATCTCTTTGGTTGAAAAGTTAACTACTCTGTCGAAAAATCGTAATTTTTCGGTTGAAAATTTATTTATTGACTAAAAATTTAACTATTTAGTTAAAATCATATTTTTTGTTAAGAGTCTATGTATTTTGTTAAAACTTCATTGTCTTTCTGATAAAAAATGTAATTTTTCAATTGAGAATGTAACTGTTGCTATTTTGGGTGAAAATTGATCTTTTTTAGTTAAAAATTCAATTATTTGTTTGAAAATTAATCTATTTTGTATAAAATATAATAATTTTGTGAACAAGTCTTTGTTTTTGTCTTCTTTGGTAAAAAATAGTTCTTCGTTAAAAATTTAACTACTTGGTTGAAAATCCAAATAATTGGTTAAACATTTTTGTTTTTTTTGAAGATGCATCATTTGATTTAAAAATTCATCTTTTAACTATTCTGTTGAAAAATCGTAATTTTTCTGTTGAAAATTTATTTATGAACTAAAAATTCAACTATCAGGTTAAAAATTAACTTTTTTGTTAATAGTTTATGTCTTTTGTTAAAAGTTTATTGTCTTTCTGATGAAGAATTAAATTTTCCAATTAAGAATGCAACTGTTTCTATTTTTGGTGAAAATTTATCTTTTTTAGTTGGAAATAAATTAATTTGGTTAAAAATAATTTATTTTGTATAAAATATAATAATTTTGTGAAAACGTCTTTGTTTTTTCTTCTTTGGTTAAATATTCTTCTTCATTGAAAATTTAACTACTTGGTTGAAAATCCAAATAATTTGTTAAACTATTTTGTTTTGTTTGAAGAGGCATCATTTAATTTGAAAATTCATCTCTTTGGTTGAAAATTTCACGACTCTGTTGAAAAATCGTAATTTTTGGTTGAAAATTTTTTTATCAACTAAAAATTTAACTATTTAGTTGAAAATCATCTTTTTTGTTAAGCGTCTATGTATTTTGTTGAAAGTACATTTTATTTCTGATGAAAAATTAATTTTTTCAATTGAGAATGTAACTATTCTTATTTTGGCTGCAATTTTTTTTTTTTAGGTAAAAATTCAATTATTTGGTTGAAAATAATCTATTTTGTATAAAATATAGTAATTTTGTGAACAAGTCTTTGTTTTTGTCTTCTACGCTAAGAAATATTTCTTCGTTAAAAATTCAACTACTTGGTTCACAGTTCAATTAATTTGTTAAAAAATTTTATTTTGTTCGAAGTTGGATAGTTTAATTTGAAAATTCATTTCGTTGGTTGAAAATTTAACTATTCTGTAGAAAAATCGTAATTTTTCTGTTGAAAATTTATTTATTAAATAAAAATTGAACTATGTAACTATTCCTGTTTTGGTTGAAAATTTATCTTTTTTAGTTGAAAATTCAATTATTTGGTTTTTGTCGAAAATTCAACTGTTTTGAAGAAAATTCGTCTTTCTAAGTTAAAAATTCAACTACTTTGATACAAAATTCATACATTTTGTACGTACAATCAATCTAAAAAATCGGCAATCTCTTAAATGATTTATCAAATCGAAAAAAATAGGTCTGTTTTTAATTTCGGCAAATCTTGACGGAGGCTGTTAAGCATACTTCAGAAAAAAAAATAATTTACGTTAAAATTGTTTATTCAAAAATATAGTTATTTAGAGTTTTAGTTTTTGTTGTCTGTTTAGGGAAAGGTGACAATTCTTACTTGATAATGAGCAATGCCTCATTTTATTCTTTGAAGGATTCTCTACAATTCAATTTGGGTGGTGTTTATTAAACTGTAAACTATCATTGTTTATAACAATATTAACTAAATGATTTCTAAATTATTTCTTTTCAATAAAACCCACCCAAAAAGAATTGTAAAGAACCCTCCAAAGAATAAAATGAGGCCTTGATCATTGGGATTAAATAAGTATTGTAACTTTTCCCTAAAGAGAAAGCAAAAAACTCTAAATAACTACTGTTAAATGAATAATTTGAACCTGCATTATTTTTTCCGAAGTACGTTTAGGAGCCTCCGTCAAAATTTGCAGAAATTAATAACAGATCTATTTTTTTCGATTTTATAAATCATTTTAAAGATAGGCGACTTTTGAGATTGATTGTATGTAGTGTACATCCTTAACTATTCTGTTGAAAAATTGTCATTTTTCGGTTAAAAAATGTATTTTTTATCTAAAAATTCAACTATTTTGTTAAAAGTTCGTTTTTTTTGTGAAACATTAATTTCTGAATTGAAAATGGAACGATTAGATGAAGTTATAAAAGGCGGTGTACAGTGGGCGATTTTGAGTGGAATTTGTACAGACACCTGGTGCTTCTTGGAAGGAAAATTAATCGTATTTACCCCCTCCGGTATCATTACTTAGTTCATGAATAATGCATGTTAGTCCGCGGTTGTTCAATTTATGCCCGGGGGAAACACGCAGGGCGAGCTTTCGAATCCTGGATGCTGGAGGCATCGATCTTCAGAGGGCGGAGTACCAAGGTGATTCTTCGTGTTAAAAGTTAGGAAGACTCTCTCTCTCTCTCTCTCTCTCTCTCTCTCTCTCTACTCTCGACTTCATAAGTTTCACGAATCGCGAGGATAATCAATCACACGATATTTATTATTGACCCCATTTCTTCTATTCTATGCTAATACCAGAAAAATAACGTGCTCTCTTGTGGTAACTTATTTTAGATTCAAAAATAGATTATTACTCAACTTCTATACAGAATTTAATCGACGATGATATTTAAATCAACGATATTTTTATTTTGAAGAAGAAAGGGTTCAATTCGACAAACAACGGCGATTATTCACAAAACAGTTGAATTTTCAACCAAAAAAGATGACTTTCTTACCAAGAGATGAATTTTCAAACTAAAAAGATTAATTATCTATCCAGAAAGAGGAATGAGCTACAAAGCAATTGAATTTTCAGTACGAAACGAAGTATTTATCCAAAAAAGGAATGTTTAACAATACAATTGCATTTTCAACCGAAAAAGATTGTATATCTATCGAAAAAGGGAAATTTCAACAAACAAATTGAATTTTTAACCAACATAGATGTCTTTCCTATCAAAAGATGAATTTTTAGTCCAGAAAGACGAATTTTGAACAAAACACTGGAATTGACAATCCAAAAAAGGTATTATTTATGTAATAAATAATGGTTTAAAAAATAATTGAATTTTCGAAAAAAATGATATATCTAGCCAAAAAACGAATGTTTAACAAAATAGATGAAATTTTAACCAAAGAAAATTACTTTTTTACAAGAAGATAAATTTGTAATCCAAAAAGACGAACTATCTATCGAAAAATATGAATGCTGAAAAAGCAGTTGAATTTTCAATCTAACAAGACGAAGTTTCTATCCAAAAAACGAATTTTCAACAAAACAATTGAATTTTCAATCCAAAAAGAGGAATTCTTTACGTAAAAAAAAGGTTTTCAATTCGAAAAGACGAATTATCTATCAAAAAATATAAATTTTTAACAAAGCCGTTGTATCTACAATCCAAAAAGACGAAGTTTTTATCCTAAAAACGAATTTTCAATTAAATAGTTGAATTTTCAACCAAAGAAGATAAATTCTTAACAAAAATAGAATAAGTTCTACCAAAGGATGAAATTTCAATAAAAAAAAGAAGAAGTATCTATCCAAAAAGCTAATCTTCAACAAAACAATTGAATTTTAACCAAAGAAAATTACTTTTCTACAAGAAGATGAATTTTTATTCCAAAAAGACAAATTAGCTATCCAAAATATAAATGTTCAATAAAGCAGTTTAATAAGGCGTAATTTCTATCCATGAAACGAATTTTCAACTGAAAACCAAATTTTCAACCGAAGAAGATGAATTCTAAACCAAAAATAGAATAAATTCTACAAAAGGATGAATTTTCAATTTAAGAAAAAGAAGTATTTATCCAAAAAACGAATGTTTAACAAAACACTTGAATTTTCGAACCAAGTAGAAGACTTTTGTACCAAAAGATCAATTTAAATTCAAGAAGACGAATTAGCTATCCAAAAAGAATAATTTTCAACAAAGCAGTTGTATTTTCAATTCAAAAGGCGAAGTTTCTATCCAAAAAACGAATTTTCAACAAAAAATTAAATTTTCAACCAAAGAAGATGAATTCTGAACCAAAAATAGAATAAATTCTACCGAAGAATGAATCTTCAATCTGATAAAAAAGAAATATCTATCCATGAAACTAGTGCTCATCGAAACAGTTGAAGTTTTAACAAAAAAAAAATTACTTTTCTACTTGAAAATAAACTCTTTATCCAAAAAGACGAATTATCTATCCAAAATATGAATGTTAAAAAAGCAGTTAAATTTCCAATCTAACAAGACGAAGTAGCGACTTAGAAATATTGTAATTTTTTGTACGTAAGAGTTTAATATTCTTACGATTTATTCCAATCAGAGAGATTAGCCTGCATTTTCATATTCACTATTCGACTTTTTCTAACCGTACCTCGATTATCCCTAAATTCGTATATTTGATTTCAATTATGGATATGCGATAAAATAGATATTGATACTAAAAGTCTCTCCATGCACAGACGAGTACACACTAACTCTTCAAGATCTGAGCGTAGACGCGGCAACGTCGCATTTTTCATGGTATCTGCTTTGACAGTTGTGCTCTGTGACTGCAAATAAAAACGTGACATTTTTTGAGAATGGCAGATCGATTAGTAGTTAAAGGTGAATTTATGAAAAAGAAAGTTTCTCACAAAAGATTGAAAGATGTTGCGCATGCGCTAGACTAGCTAGGTGCTCCGACAGCGTTGCCGGATAGCTACCAAGTGCTTGTTTCATTTTTCGAATAATATAAAATCCTCAAATTTTGCATACCTCTCATTCTCAAGCTAAGAGGACAAAAATTGCGAAATTTTGCAAAAATCTTCATGAAACCCCCTTCTAACATATATTAGTTTCTGAAAAAGAACAGTAAGAATAGTTTACGAGTTAGAGTCAGAAATGTAACATTTTCCTACGATTGGGATAGGCTTTACGTGTATAAGGGTTCAACTTGGATCTAAATTATCTCAGCTCAGGAGAGGAAAACATTGTTCAAATTTCGCAAACGTTTAGATAACATTCCAAAGAACCCATAGTCAAAGTTTAAATAAATCCGTAAGAAATGTGTGATCGTGACCGTACCTCCTTAAATTCGAGATGTCCTATTTTTTTGTAGTGCAACTTCATGCAATTAGTTTCAATGTAAAACGAATGAATCTGGGATTCCACCAGTTGTCTTCTGTAAGACCCGTGAAGTTTTAATTTCGTAACACAGTATTCGTATACTCTAGGTGCATAAAAGCGTAGGTAGCTCAAATGGCAGTTTACTGGAACTCTTACCAAGTTTGAAGTTGGATGGTTAAGAGCAACTTAGAATGCAATTACAACAACTCAACTCAAAATTTTAAATAAGTTCCTCTAGAATATTTTGTAGATGCCTAGTGCACGACTAGGTACACCAATTACATCGAGATTGCATTAGGAATAACTCTTCATATCATTCAAATTAACATTTCGAAGGAGTTTTTGTAAAATATTCTTTTAGCTACCTGATGATTTCTTCGGAACGGCTTTGGATATCATCCAACGTTTTTGCAACTTTAGCATTTTTAGAAGATTTACAACTTTCGATGACCAACAGGGTATGGTTTAGAAAATTTGTAA
Organism: Andricus grossulariae; assembly: GCA_011634705.1. NCBI lineage: Eukaryota > Metazoa > Arthropoda > Insecta > Hymenoptera > Cynipidae > Andricus > Andricus grossulariae. The sequence continues at coordinate 208,102,983 of JAABKJ010007545.1, forward strand.
TTTAGGGCTGGAGTTAGGATTCGAGTTTACCTATAATGGTCTATAAATCACTCTGGACGTGAAACTTAATTTTTGTCTCTGAACAGTTTTTCTTTTGATTTATCTAGTTACTGATCCCATTTATAGAAGATTTACAACTTCCTAGAAGCAGCAGGGAATTTTTTTAATCAAATTTTGAATTTTGAGGTGAAGGGAAAATTCTAATTTTCCTACATTGGCCTAAAACTGACTAGCTCTGGAAATTACTTTTTTTCTCTTCATGATATATTACAATAGACCTTATAACTAATTTATATGTATGTATTTATATGTATGTATATCAATGCTATTGTATGCATGTATTTATTTTCTCCCTTTTACGGGTTTGAAGGCCTCCGCTCCCTTTACAGTACGTTACAAAACCACTTATACTACTTCAATAATACTTACTACCTAAATAATAATATTCTACTTATATTAACTTATATGCTATTGCTTTGTCTTAACAAAATTACTCTCGAGATTTGTTAACTATTCAGTTTGCTGGGCTTACGTTTCCCCTTACCATTTCCATTAATATAATTTTAAAGTTTTATTTACTTCACTGTCCTTATATAGGAGTGCGCGATTGACCTTTCCCTACTACATGCCCCTTACCTCTTCTCATTTCTTCCAGTCTCAACATCCAGCTTGCCCCTTATCCACTTCCATACAAGATTAACCTTATCCTGTCATCCACACTCTCACCACCTGTTTCCTCCCCCGTACATCTCTTTAAAACATACCCCTATGATTCTGTCACGTAATAAAAGACTCTACATCTTCTTTCCTTTTCATCCATCTAGTACCTACACTCTCTCATTCCTTCTCCCATCCTAAATCGTATAACATGGTTCCATTCACTCTCTTTTTTAACCTTTTTTCAAATATTCTGGTTCTCCTTCAGGCTTCACTACCCTATACCACCTGTTATACTTAGATTCCACGATTTTTTCCATCTTTTTTCCCCCTCCTCAATTATCAGTTCATTCTCTAAATACTTCCCGTAGACAAGCTTGTGATATCGTGCTTCCCTCCCCCTCTTTAGTTTCTCTTGAAAGTTCCTTGCTCTCTTTATGTGCCTAATAACCATTTTACCTCTACTTAATTCCTTCCCTGACATATATCCTGAACAGATCCAGCTCACTCCCATTACCCATCTCAAGAATCTCTCCTGCATACTTCCCACCCTCTTGTTCTCCTTTCATCCCCAGATCTCTACTCCGTAACTTAGGACTGACCACACCAACGCATCAAACATCCACAGTCTCATCTTCCAGTCATCTTTAAACCATCTCTTCCCTATACCCGCTTCTCTTCCCTATTTCCTATGCCCCATTACTATCACTGTTCCCCTTTACCTATAAAAGTTACTTCCCCTTCTTCATCTCCCCTTATATTTCCATTGCAGATAAACCACCCCTCCTCTCCTAACAGTTTGAGAAGAGTTTTACCCTCCCGATCTATCTCCCTGTGCTTGGAATATCTTCGAAAGGTTCGCTTTCTTCATACCATATCTCTCCCCTTCCCGTCTTTGGAGTGAATTTCGTAGATTGAGCCTCAGCAGCTCCAAAAAGTATTAAGGTTCTTTGCACATATCTGTAGAAGAATTCAATGCCTATTACCAATCTGTCTTAAATAAATCCTCCTATTCCCTTCTGCATCGTCCTTTCACATCAATAAATGCATATGAAGCGGATTTCTTATTCTCTCCTGCTTCTTTCGCGGATGTTCATAAGGTTTGTTAAAGGAGATATAGATGTCATTCTTCTTGACTTAATTAATATTTTCCATTATTCCATCAATTCCTGTACTTTTACTGCCCTATAGGAAAAATCGATCATTCCACCTGTACCTAATGTTAAGAGCCGGGTTTTTCTATTGATTATAGGCCTCTCTCTCTCTCTCTCTCTCTATTATATGCGTCTTCTAAGGGTTTTGAAAAAATAATATCTAAATAATCTCATAAATACCTAGAATCTAATAATCTGTATGATACATACCAATCGGGATTTAGGCAAGGCTACAACATACAGACTGCTTTGTTGAAAATCACCAATTATATCGGGTATTCCGTTGAATTGCGGATGATTACCGTTTTGATTCTCTTTGACTTCAGTGACACTTTCAATATGGTAGATCATGACAATTTCCTTAGAAAACTTAGGGAAATATGGATGTTCAAATAAATTTGTAGCATGGTTTTCTGCTTATCTTCTACATGCAGAAAAAAGAAATGTAAGATTTACTTATCAAGAAATGTAAAGTGTTTCTTGTAACCGTAACAGTAAAAACTGCTCTTAATGAGGGGGTGAAAATGTCAAAATCACTTAGCGTTTCGTAAATGTCACAATGAAGTTAAGGTGAATTTAACGGTAATCCTTTAAGAAAATAAACCTCCTTTCCCTAGTATTAAATACTTTAAGATATGTAAAATCCACTGAACCGAGATTACAATAGTGGTGCAGTAGATATTGCAGAAGGATCTGTACAGGGTGATCCAACTAGAGATTTTTTTTTCAATAGGGATACTGTGACAGATGGCGCACGAGTCTTTTCAAACTATCATGTCTTTTTGTTTCAGTATTTAATGATATTTCATCATGGAAAGACTGAGGCCGGAACAACTTCTACAAATTTTGCAATTGTACTACGAAAATTCGCGCTCTATGAAGGTCTTTCGCACGCTTCGGTCAACTTATGGCGTTCATAGTCAGCCTTCTGAGCCCACTATTCGCCATACCATTCACAAATTGGAGACCCAATATTCAATATTGGATGATACTCAACCGAACGGATCACTTCCAGCACATAGTGAAGAAAATATAGCGGCTGTAGCTGAGAATCTACGCGAAGACCTCGAAAAATCGATTCGGCGACGTGTCCAGCAACTTAGCCTGTCGTATGGCACGACCTGGGGTATTTTACGTAAAGATCTTGGCTTGAAAGCATACAGGATACAGCTCGTGCATGAAGTGAAGCCGGCAAGACTTTGTGGATGGAATGGCGAATAGCGGGCTCAGAAGGCTGACTATGAACAACATAAGTTGACCGAAGCGCGCGAAAGACCTTCTTCACAGAACGCGAATTTTCGTAGTACAATTGCAAAATTTGTAGACGTTGTTCAGGCGTAAGTTTTTCCATGATTAAATGTCATTGAATACTGAAACAAAAAAACATAATACCGTAAAACGAATAGCGCGTCATCTGTCACTATGAGTCTATTGAAAAAAAACCCTCTAGTTGGATCACCCTGTACATGCTACCCATCTGATTGGCTTGCTTAACTCGCCCTCAAAGTAGTAACAACGCAACGTATCCGCGCAAACCACCAGATGAGTTAATGACGCAATCGACAATGGATGGATCGCATCACCTAAAAACATTATTTTTGACATTTCTGTGACAATCGTCACATTACTCCATACTCCCATTTAGCAATGAAGAAGTATTGTAATAAATAAAACAATTTCGGATGGTACAACTTATTCACAGATCGCGTACAGTTGAGAGTTTATTGGGGCAAGAAGTGTTTGTATGCCGCGACTGTATCAGCTGACTTGAATAGATATGAAGTAAATGCGAGTGCTTTTGTCGTATGCGCGCGATGGCATGGACGCGTATTCAGAAGTCATTACCCAGGTCGCCACCTCAGTAACAAATGCATTTCGGGATTATTTCACAGATCGCAACTCGTGTAATATTATAGTGGTTAATATAATCGACTTGCGTGCTTAGGTTTATGTTTTCGAATCCCCCCCCCCCGTTCCGTGCGAAATTTTAATTGTGTTATTATTATTTTTTAGCAACGTTTTTTTTTACAATTCATAGTGCCGCTTAAGCTATACTCTATAACATTAATATAATTCAGATCTGTTTATATTATCCGTCAAAGTGACATGATAATTCGTGATTGCAGCATCGAGGAACAGGCAGAATAGCGACTGGATTGGTAAAATCTACTGATCTGCAGGTCAGCACTACTCGAGAATTCGTACTGGTAATTACCAGTGATAGTCATATTTAGTTGCCTATAATTGTAACATTTACTGAAATGTTGTGTTGTCCATATACGTACTTGGGAGATCATTAGATTTAACTTGGTTTTCTGCACGCAATTTGGGTCTCATCGTTAACCCCTCGCTTAATTAGCAGGAATATGTCTATCACAATGGCAATCAAATCTATAGAACATTGTATTTTCTTAAAATTAATGGAAAATTTTGTAGGTAAGACCCTGTGAATTAAATTAGTATCTAGGCTCATCTTCCCTCTGGCGGACTACTACTGCCTTGTATAGGATGATATGTCCCTTGAACTCGATATTAAACTACAGAGAGCACTAAATGCACGTGTGCGATTTATCTTCGACCTGACAATATACACATCCATATAATCGTATATCAATACCCTTCACTTATTAAGAGAAAAACAATTGGCAGAAATATTTTATGGCTATCAACCTTTATTTTATTCTTAGTTCATGCAATCCTCCGTTCTTTCGTGAGTCATTTTAATATGTAGACAGTGTTCAGAGTCGCACTACCAGATGAAACAGAGATTTACTATACATCTCTATACGTATACTGAACTTCGGTATATTTCAAATCTTTATCTGGCTCTTCTGCTACCTTCTGGAATTCTTTGCCTACTGATATAAGATCCACTAATTTCCTGGCTATATTCAAAATGATAATTTTTTGCCATTAATTGCCCAAACAAACGTTAGTTTTATAGGTCAACTTAGGTTCAATAGTGACCAATCTTCTATTTCGTAATCCTTTTCTGCTTATTATATCAACCTCGTTATTAAATCGTGTGTATTTAATACTAAGTCCCTTTCCTGTTAGTGTATTTAAATCGTTATTATAACTTTAAATTTGATTAGTTATAAGTTATTATAAATTAGTTATAAGTAAATGTAATTAGTTCAATGTTAATTTAATTAGTTTATTATTTAATCCTCTTCCTCGTCGTCGTCGCGGGACTTCTCGATGCAGAGACTCTAAGGAGAATCCCAGGGTGCTTGACCCATGCTAGTGATCTGCATTGCCGACCGATGATGAATCTGCCTTACCGGCATAGAATAGAATCTTGCTCGGTCAGTAAGTGGTCCAGAACTCGTATAGCTTTACTACTCACGTAATTCAACAATTATCACTTACGGATTTTTTTGATACAAAAATCGCATGCAAAAATGTTTGAAATTTTTTAATTGCGAATTTCGCACAACAAAAAATTGCGAAAAATTCACGGATATGTCTCTTGATGTCAAGAAGTACTGTGAATGTTTTCAGATTTTCCCCATAATTAATTTAGCTAAAAATTGCGAAAAAATAAATTCGCATAATCAACGATTACTTATCCAATGTGGCGGCTATCGGGCTGGAAATTTGCAAAAAATAATCGTGAACCAAGTGCCTTCCAATAGTAAATACGAAATCTCATTTGGATTGGGGGCCGTTTTTATATGGAAAACCGGCTAGGGCCTTTTTTACCTGCGAAAATAACAAAAACCAAATAAAAACTGTATAAATGTATGACTTTTGTGCTTCTGACATTGAGTTCCCCATTTTATAGATAATACAAAACTTTTTTAAGTAATTTTTTCATATTTCAGGTACGTACACATTGGTTGAAAACAGCAGAAGTTTATGTGAGTTAACATTTGTGTTATTAACGATTGTAATACAGAAAAATATAGATCGAAATATCTAATATTAAAAAATCATTGCCAGAAGCAAATTATATATATTTGCACAATATTTAAATCTGGTATTTAGATACTTTTCCGTTCTCGATACGGATTTCCACTTGATGCACTAGTTGGAATCGATTCTTCCAGCAAGTGGAAAAATGCGGACAGAGACAGACGTGTGTGGTCAGCCGTAGCTGGTTGGGCACTGGTGCGGTTGAATGTGAACCTTGGCCAAGGGCCAGATGCGCGCGATAGAAGCGATATTCTAATTGTAAATACTAACGACTATCATAATCAATGCATTCGAATTTGCATAATGATGTGCTAATATCCATTCCAATTCACTTAAATTCATTACTGAACTCATCAGATGCAATTACAAAAATATTCCCTTTATAAGAAGAATAAAATTTTCTGTTTTTACGTCTGGGAAAATTTATAATTCATAAATTTAGGTAAGAACCTCATAAATACGATATCTTCCAGACTAATAGTATTAGTCTATTAGTGTGGAAGATGTCGTATTTATTAGTTTCTTACCTAAATTTATAAATGAAAAATATTCCCTTTATTTGTATAATATCGCTGTATTGCTCATACATATGACAAAATCTAGTTCAGTGACAATCAAAACTGGTTGTTTTCACTTGTTATGGCTCAACTAATACTTTGCATGATAAGTTTAGTTTCTTATTGAAGCGAAAAGTATATGTACAAAATGGTTTCATTTGTAAATCTTGTGAAACTTATCAGATTGAATCCATTTTTGAGAAAGTTATTATTCTTGGACACCAAATAGATTCATATTTAAGTAGAATTACGCATTTATAATCAAATGTTTAATTTAGTACTGAAAGGACGTAACTGAGCTTAACTTATGAACTGTCAAAGGTAAGAAATACAATGTGGAAGTCGTATTATGAGCGGTCAGATGACTTAGCTTCCTACAAAGCGCTACAAAGCTTTGAAATTCGAGTTTTCACGCATGGCTGCTTTCACAGTGAATCGTGGGGTATCACTTTCATCAGAAATTGGCATCAAAATTTTAAAAGCAATAGTAACCAGGACCATGTGTTAGATCCAGCAAATTATCGTTTATTGTTCAATGTTTCAAAGAAAAGTTTCTTATAAAGGAATTGACAAAAGTCAGATTGTTCTTCTAAATTATTATTTAACTCATAGTAAATCACAAAGATAGGGGGGATCGGGCGAAATGAGCATTGTTGTCACTTTCAGAATTTCAGTATTTTCAATTTATAATAGTTTTTTTTAAATATAAGAACCTTTAAATGTAAACCTTCATGTACCAATTTCATGAAAGACGAAGTGTTACAAAAATAATAATAGCGAGAAAAATATGAAAATTATCAACTTTGTACATATGTTCACCCATGTGTTTATAATAATTATTCATAATTAATTAATTTTAATTTGTCCATGATCTGGGGCGAAACGAGACGCGTATTGGAACGCGATGAGACACCTTAACTATTTATTTTCTTTTTTTAATAGAAGATTTTTTTTCGAGTTTTTTATATACATAAAAAATTATATAAAATCTTCTGAGAAATGAAATGAGTGTCAGCACAAAATATCATTGAAATTAATATATATTCCATTGTTTTCATGATTGAGCAATGTGATTATTCGTACCTATACATGTTCTGTAAAATGTTCAGCAAATAATTTTGTGAAGTATAATTAAGTCTTATTGTTCAGGAGATAGGGTTTATAAATATTTGAAAGTATAAATGAAATTAATAGTCAATTTCATCAAATTTTTCCTCATATATTATAATTTTTCTAATTTCAAGTAAATAAATCAGAATCATTTAAATATATTTTTCAATAAATGTCTGTGTTAAAAACTACGGTTGAATTGAAGTTTATTTGAAATTTTTTAATAATATATTTGCACAATTTGTTAAAAATAATTTTTAAACTGTATCTATAAAATTTACACTAAAAAAAACATAATATTGCATGGCGTAAAAATGAGGATCTTTTTTGCAAAATTTGAAGGAATAATTAAAAATATAAGTTTTAGAAGCATTCTGCAGCTTTTCAGGGTCAATGTAAATAAAAAATCTGCCTTTAATATACTGAAAAAACAACTCTAAAAATAATTTACAGTAGCAGCAATATGTCTCTTCTAACCACTAATGCCAGTCTTTCTTTTGTGAGTTCTCACAATTGCAGCTCTCCTGTTAATCTTTACCTATTTGCGAAAATTGTACTGGGCACGACTCACACCTTACGAACAAAAGCTTTTTTGCCAGCCCCATAAAGAGGTTATAACAAGCAGGACAAGAACGCCTCATCTCGTCGCATAAACCCGGCTCAGTCTGACTTCAATCACGCTTTTGATTAAAACTTTAATATTATCTATTTTTATCCATTAAGTGTATATAAATGCATTAGTACAATAAAGTTCGATAAATAAAATTTCCGACAAACCTTAGGTTGAAAATATTATCTGTTATTTTCAATGATTTCATTTAGTTTTAAAATATTATAGAATAGCAGGATTCATGTGTTGAAATTTCAATCATTTTTGTGTTTAATTTATCGACGTTATTTAAATTCCTTTTTGTTTTTGAGAAGTTCAATATAATTATTTCTGTTCTTCCTGAAGAGAACAGCAACAAAACCCGTATATTTTGAAAGAAAATTGAGTGCCTCATTTCACCAGGTATGCTCATCTCGCTCCGGTCTCCCCTATTTTTAATCGCAAAATTTGATCAAATTTCTGCAGATAGCTGAAGACTACATCAAAAGTCTTGAATGTTTTTATTAATTCCACAAATTTTACATTACATCTAATAATATCACAGTTCAAGATAAAATTCTCATTTAAAAAATATATATTATTGGAGTAAGTAGAATTTCCAAGTTAGTAAATTATCCCTGCGGTCCAGGACAGACCAGTTAAAGCATGTCTGCAATTTTGGCAATGACGTCTTCTATATTACTTACATCTTGGCTTGGCACATTTGAGCTACGGAAAACTAAAACAGCCTAACTCCAATGGAACTTATTTTATAGGAGAGACAAAAAACCTTTTCAGGGAAATAATTGGCAACAGATTGAAATTATTTTTGTTTGTAGCTTTGAGAGACAGTTTAAGGACGATTATTTCAAATATAGATATAGCTACATACGAATGTTATAATTTGATGGAAATTTCGATTGGATTAGGACGGTTTAGCATTCCATAACATTATAATGAAAGAAATACTACAAATCGTGAAGGAAATTATCTAAAATAAATATTTATACATATATTATTCACAATTGAAAAAAATTATTTTATTTAACCGAAACATTGTTCTAGACATACATAATACTTAATTACTCTGAGTATTTATTATCAGAGACAGTTCTTGAATGGCTATAATGAGGTTTGATTTGGAGAAACAATTGAATACTTTCCATTCATAATGTTTTAAATTTAGATACTTTTATAATTTCAAGCATCCCTCGATACGAAATGATATTTAGTTTCGCGTATTAATATAAATAGAAAGATTGTACTGTATAGTACTGTATAAATGTAATCACATGCAATGATAACCAGTGGCTGCATCTAGCTTCATTAGAACTACTAACATTTGTCTGGACGTTTGGCCAGGCGACAGGAAAACTGCAGAAAACCAACCTTACTCGGCGTCAAACCTCACGCTTGAGATCAGCTAAACGCAGCGAATACAAAACCTGATCCTACATCACAGACGGTCACCCATCCGAGTGCTATGTGCACTCGAAATGGCTTAACATCCACGTGTCACAATGTAAGTGTACACACTTCTTCAAAAATTCAGGACGTAAATTGGCAGGCCCAGATTTCAATTTTGAGGTTATTTTCGTGATGTTCGAAATTCCTAAACACTCTCTACAAACTAACCAGTGCAATCTCTCTGATTTCCAGTGATATCTCACTGGTGAAACAGCCAGAAATGTCACTGGTTTAATCAGTAAGCTTTATCAGTACCAGCAGTCATCTGGTCGTACGCGTTGTCCGTCAGCTGGTTAGGTATGACACGCATCATTAATCACTTTTGTGCTAACCTTTGCAAAATTATATTTCAAGGAAAGCACTTTACTCTTACAAAAATAAATGAGGGTTCAACTGCAATACAATAGAATAGAATATATTGCACCTAACTGTGGAAAGGCCCGTCATTATGTCAACATGACATGTCGCTTAAGGGGAGTTTTTCTTCCTCATTTCAAATATACTTCATTCTCGCGCACTCACTTATCCAATATGGCTGTCTGTGGTTGAGTTACTTCCTATTGGTTAACTTTTTTTTAGTTGCGTCTTTCTCAAAACACGATTTCTTAAAATGGCTGACATGATTCCGTCAAAACTACTAGACCGATTGAGCTCAAATTTGGAGGATATATTGAGCAGATGTTTGGCTATAGCCCGAACTAAAATAAATAAAAAATAATGATTTTTGAATTTTTAGCAAGTCAAAAACTACCCCCAAAAAAGTCAAAATTCGCAAACAAAATTTCAAATGGGCGCCAATTTGTCACTTTTCAATATTATTTTTGTTTTGTTGTAGTCCCGACTATAGACGTACTCATATATTTTAAGAATCTGTTCAATTTTTTTATTTCCGATGACCTGGATGACCAGAATCATGTCAGCCAAGAGGGGGTCGTTTCCGGGACACATTCTTTGAAATGCTACAGCGCCCCCTATTATTTCTTTTTTAATCGGTAAACATGTATTTTTTTTTACTTTAAGATCTGCTTATAAATATATTAAAAAAACTTCAATTCAAAAATATTACCAATTGTATTTGTTATGAATTTTTGAAAAACGCCTGAAAATGCAAACACCCGACCGGCGACACGCGCGTACGAGGCGACTGGAGGTTCATGTCCTGGTCCCGTGGAGCGCTATATGACTGGTTGAATATATCATTTGGCGTCACTGGTATTCAGTAATGCTGTTTTAGTTGAGTTACTTACTGGTTTACCCAGTCAAAGTCAGAAAAACATTAATTCACCAGTGATAATTTGAAATACTGATTCAACCAGTGACATGTTCACTGGTTCAGTGTAAGAGAGCACTCTAGCAGGATAAATCAAGCGCAATTTACTTTTGTGAGATATTGTTTGCAATGAAAAAAAAACATATTTTTTTATTCACATGAACCTCTCACTATTAGAGATTGATTGTCAAGATTGCCAGTTTGTTGATGGATTGTCGATTTACGTCCTGCTCGTAATTTCTCAGGATGCCAAGAAGTACCAATACTTCCTGTCTGTGAAATACGCTAGAGACTGCAACTTTACCAAAAAATAAGAATTCATAAGCTCATTTACATTTATTAGCTCACATTAATTTACCATGTGCCACGTGAATCGAACAATTTCTATCGTAGACAAAGTAATGTCACATCGGACTGTCGTTTCACAGTATGCGATGGGGTGAAATTGGACTAGATTGTGCATTTCTGCGCGACTTTAGTTTTACCAGGTTATACTTTGTGATTTGAACATACACTGCGCATAAAATTAAAATTGATTTAACATAAATTAAACAGTATTTAAACTATAAAAGTACAATATCATGGATAGCATAAAAGTTTCCCTGAACATTCCTAGTTCCCGGAAGTAGGTAAATGTCCGCGCATCAAGGAAGGTTCGTAAGGAAGGTTCCGGGAGTGTTCGTGAAAAATGTTCCAGAAAGCCTCCTGGAAGTAGATAAATGCCCACATATCAAGGAATGTTCCGGGAATGTTCGTGGAAATTTTCGCATTATATTCACCCACTGCTACACGCTGTGATAGCTGTAACATTAGTACGCGCTAGCGGTACTCCGCACCGCACTTTCGTTTTTAATGATAACACAGGCCCACAAGAAAGAGTTAGAGGTCAGAGTACGGTATTGAGACTGTCCAGTTTTTTCTAATAATCTTATAATATAAAAATAAGTATAAAATATAAAAACAACTATCGAATTTTATATTGAGAATATTAAAGGACGGGCGACAAATAAAATAGGTACGCCCGTGACTCAAAGAAGAATTTGCAATCTAGAAAATGAAATGGAGCGTAACGATGCCGCTGCAAATCATACAATGGATGAATTATGTGCGCAAACACAGAAATAAGTGGGGTTAGCGTCGGTCCGATGTAGGTAGCCACCAGGTAATATATTCTTAAATCGAGGAGGACTCAAATACTTCATCCAAAAGGCTCGGGGTGGAGAGACGTGCTTGGTCTTTGCTCCAATAAGAAGGAAAACTGTCAATGAAGACAGAGTTCTTCATTTTAAATACATATTGAGCTCCAAAAAGGAAAGCGCACTGCCTTAGATTCTCCTTCAAGCATTGATAATTTATTTCAATTCATTATTTTTGAACTAAAATAGTAAATGTGAGTTTGTGAGGATAAAAAACTCGTAACTTTGTGTGTGAAGCCTGTAACGACTCTGCACCTTATTTAATTATAAGGACCTCGCTGTGCGAGTGGAGCTTGGGGTTTGAAAGAAAAAACTAATGAAGGAGAATTAAAGAATTGAGTTAATAAATTTGAACGAAATCAGAATTGTGCAAATCTGTAACGACCCTACACCTTGTTTAATTAAAAGGACCTCGTTGTGCGATTATGCACTGTGAAAAATAAAAGATATGATTATGTTCATTGATATAAAAAAGATCTTTTGAGAAAGATTCATGAAATATAATTCAATTGATCATTAGAATACGCAATCGTCTCTCCCTTGAGTAAATCCACAATCCGTCACTTTTATCGCCAAATAACGATATAAATTTTAGTGGGAATTTTTATTGTGGAAATTAATCTAACTCAATTATTGTTTATTCAATTATCAAGTTTAGTTATAAAATGGTTAGGGCTAATTTTTATATCCTATCAGTATTGGAATCAACTCATATCGTTGGTTGCAATTTACTGGACAGGAAAAAGTAAATGCAAACGTGCACAGTTGTCCGCCTGACCAAAGACGTGCACAGTTGTCCGTCTGGCCATCGACGTGCACAGTTGGGCACGTGTGAAGTTGCTACGTGCAAAGTTGACCCTATCCCGAATATAAAAGATATGTCCCGAGGAGCGTCTTTTTGTAAGGAATAAGTTAACGTTTTTGTAATTGAGAAATTTCGATTTGTTCTTGAGAAATGAATGAAAAACTGATTTGTGGGTTAAGTGTGAGGGCGGTTTGCAGCTCTCAAATTGCCGAATTCGAGCATAGCTGTTTAAATGCAGATATTTTGTTCAGTGTGATATAAAATGCTGAAACTTTGTTCAATAAATAATATTTTGTTATATTCAAACGAAAATGAAAAAATTAAGGGTGAGGACCGAAAAAATTGGCTGGTTTTCAATACTGTGCACTAGTTAATTGTGTCATATTAAAAAATTGACATATTATATTGGTGAAATATCAGTCTACAAGTAAATTTGAAATAACTGCTTTTGCTCACTGTTCCATGATTAATATAATGTTTAAAACGTATGTTATGATTGATCATCCATATCACCAAAAAGCATTAAATTAACTGCAGGGGTAAATCACCCCTTGCAATTAATTTTTTTAGAAAACTCCGAAACATGCCAACGTTACTTTTCTTAATAATAGTACAATGCATATATACTGAAATTCAGCTGATTTGAAAGTATCTGTATAAAACAAATGTCAAAAAAATCACATTCGCACTTGTAGAAAAGGGCTGCAACCCCTCGCTATGAGAAACTAGTCTCAATGAGCGCCTTATTGTAAGGAATAATCTGAAATTTGTTTGTTTAAAAAATTCCTATTCGTTTTTGAGATATTAAAGAATACTGTTTTTAAGGGTAAACTTTAAGGGTGGGTTTCGCCCCTTAAATCAGCGAACTAGCACGTAGAAAAATACGTGTCTGCCATTTTTTATGTACTACAACATATTACAAAATGAAGAAAATTGGTTAGGTGCACCTACGGAAGCAATAAATTAACTGCAGGAGTAACTCACCCCTTGCAATGAATTTTCTCACTAACACCGAAACATGTCAACTTCAATTTTCAATTTTTTAAATAAAAGTACAATAGACAGTGAAATTCGGCTAATATAAAAGCTTCTGTATAAAAAAAATGTCAACAAAATCACATTCACCCTTGTAAAAAAAAGGGATGCAATCATTTGGCTTACAAAATATGTCCCGATGAGCGTTTTATTTTAAGAAATAAGCTGACGTTTGTTCGATTGACAAATTTTGATTCATTTTTTAAATATTAAGGAAAAACTGATTTTGGTGGTCAACTTTAAAGGTGGGTTTCACGCTTTAAGTCAACGTATTAGCACGTAACAAAAAATACGTGTCTACTATTTTCTTATGTACTACAACGTATATCAGAATGAAGAAAATCGGTGAGGTACACCTCAGGTACTTTCCTTGTACGTGTCAATCAGGTTGCCGAATTGAAAAATTTTCCGAATATAAAATCTGTTCGGCTTAATTTGGACACTATTCAGCTGTAATTTATTAAGATTTTTGACTTGATTCTCAGCCACTTTCAGTTCAGATGTTTCGTTGATGTAATCTATTTGTATTTCCGAGTTCATTTTGAATTGGTATGAGTTCCCATTTCCAAACTGTACTTTTCACATCGCGTATCAGTTCCCACGTCAATCTGATCCAATTTGGACATAATAAACTGTAATTTTTTTGGATATCCGAGTTTTTTTCAAGTTATAGTTTCAGTTCGGATTTTTCCTCACTTTAATGTATTCAGATTTCCGAGTTAATTTTGCATTGGCCTTAGTTCGGATTTTTAGTCTGCACTTTTCCAATTGCGAACTAAATTCCTACATTAATCTGGTTCAATTTGGAAACTATAGACTGTAATTTTTTCGAATTGCCGAGTTCACGTCGAACTGGTTTCAGTTCGGATTTTGGACTACTGTAATCTATTCGGAAATCCGAATTCATTTAAAACTGATATCAGTTCGAAAAGACATCAGTTCGAATTTCCAAATTAAACTCTCCAAATCGTAAACTATGTTCCTACATAAATTCGGTTGAATTTGGACATTATAAAAATTAGTGCCTTCGATCACATTGGCGTGCCAACGTGATGCCCTGAATTCAAATCAGCGACTATGTATGACATAACATTTATGAATATCATATTTATTATTGTAGTTATATTATTACTATGAAAAAATTAAAAAAAAATTTTTTATTCAATATTGCACCAAGTCTAATAATCATACTCATATCATTTTCCACATAACAAAGTTTCTTGTTAAATAATATCAATACTGCAATCTTATCAATGATATATGCATTCGCTATTCGGCTAGCTTAGTGTTAACTTTTAGATAAATAGGCTCAAGGTTTATACATATTAGTACGGTTCACATTTTGTATTTCAGAAATTAATATTTTTATGACGGTGGGGGACATTTTTATATTGGTGCGTGGCAGCCTAACCTGAGTCAAGTGGGGTGGGGATCTACCCCCCCCCCTCCGCTCTATCTAACTGCAGCTGTGGAAATATCTTCATTTTTGAATATTAGCTAAAACAAAGTTTCTAGCCAAAAGAAAATGAGCTTACATCAAATGATTTCTTTTACACTCGTAAGTAAGTGAATTTGGAAAACATATCTGATAGTATTTTTGCATATGGCTTTTTCATTCATTTCTTTACATACGATTAATACTAGGAGAAGTCAAAATAATCCTATTTTTTGAAATTCTTTATATCAGTTGTCATGAAATTATTCTTATGAAATTTAAAGAAGAAAGTAAAATTGTTGGAACTAAAATTGATTTTACTGCTATTGTATAAAATTGAGAGAGACAGTGACACTTGAAACTGATCTTTTTTCAGTAGCTGTGTCTAGGTTCACCGAGATTCGATGAGCGAAGATCAAATATTTTTGGTAAGCCCAGGGGAGCTGGAAAAGGGCGACTGGGTTTAACGAAATGCGGTGAGCTTGGCACAAATATTTTCAGTGAGCTTAGACACTTCGTTTTTGAATTGCTAATATCCAAAGTAGAGTATCATTTATGATGGCACAATCAAAGTTTCATCAAGATCACTTAAAATATTGCACTTACAGTGGACCTTTAGCTTCCATTTATCCTCGATAGCAGCTTCCGGCAAGTGCCGATTTTCCGCCCGACAAGCCAGGTATTTTCCCTCATCTTCAACACTCGGTATCCATTTTAGAATGCTTGTGCTCACCCCGTCATTTTGAGACTGAACAAATAAATCAAATAAATTGCCAGAAAGCTTGTTAAGGTCAGATATTATTTCAATATTCCTGCAGTTATTTCTTTTTGTATATTATCATATGTAGAGTAATTTCAAAGAGGAGCAGAATATTGAATAATTCATGATTGAAATTATATAAAAAAAAATATGTAGGTTAAATTTTGAAAAGGATTGTGAAAAAATATTTAATTAATTATTATTATATAATTATTATAATAATAACTATTTGGCACTAAAATAAACATTAATCGAATCCGATCTATATTGTAGAACTGAATTCTGTCTACAGAGTGTCTACACATCAAAATTTTACACAGTTTATTTTACAATCTCTGTACGTGGCAAAACACTACACGTATTTAGTTTCATTGAAAATTTTCACAGAAAGTAAAATTAAATTACATATAAGTAAACTTTATACCGTATAGTTCCACACAAAGTGAAATTTTGTTTGTAAGCTAAAATTAGTTCAATTGGATTAAACTGTATATGATAATACTACACATGAATGGTTCTAAGTCTAATTTTTGACGAAATTGAGTTTTCTCCATAAATCATACTTTCTTGAATTTTTACACCTTTTTCAGTGAACATATTGAGGTTTTTAACATTTTAATCCTAAAATTTAATCTCTTAATGTATTCAAATATTTTGAATTTTCGAAGAATTTAAACTAAGTGAGTTAATTGTACTAAGTTATACATTTTTTAACAATTCGACGGCCATTATAGGTTCTTGAACAGTATTTAGCAATTAGAGATATTATTATCGAAATAAAAAAATGTTGTCTCAGTACTGCAATGGTTCCTTTATCTGCTAAATTTTATTATTCTGTTTTAAAATGAATAAAAATATTTATTTCTGATGATATTCTTAACGATTTATGCACTATTCTGATTTAGAATATCAGGGAAAGTTAGACGGCGCTAAATCCATCGCCATTTTCATCAAATTATTACAATCACATGTAGCTTCATCTGTGTATTCACATAATGAGCAATAAATTGATCCATCCACTTGCATAAACAAAAATCCGATCAACCGCTTGCAAATTATTCCTCTGAAAAGGTTTTTTAGATAAAGTTTCGAAATGTAATTACCTCCGACTTATTCGAAACGGTTTATACCGATGTATTTTTACTCGATTACAAAAATGACAGTGAACGTACGCAAAAAATTTATTTTCAAGGTCAAACCCCCAAAAAAAACTATACATTTTTATTTTGTTCATATTGGAATGAGACTTGTGGCACTCCTATCCACCATGAGACGTTGGAAAGGGGAAAGCGAGGGGTAAACAACTCGTGAAGTCAGGTGTACACCTTCGCTGAAATCACTGGCGTGAAGTCAGTTGTATTCACATGTAGTCACTGAAATCACTTGAGGTCAGTGTACACTCCATCGATCGAGTTGTGAACCCCTCGGGGGAAGGTATGTGACCTAAATTGTTTGTGTGACCAGTCGCGGGGATGTCTTCACGCCCCCACGAGACCACATTAATTCTGCGACCAGTCACAGGGGTCACTTCCCCCCCTTACGAGACGTTGGAGAGGGGGAGGTATGTTACCTACATTATTTATGTGGCTAGTCATAGGGATGCCTTCCTGCTTTCCACGAGACGTTGAAAAATGGTAGGTTTTTGACTAACATTATTTCTGTGACCAGTCACATGGGTCCTTTCTGCCTCCCCCACGATACGTTGGAACAGGGTAGGGGAGAGACCAAGATTATTTCTGTGAGCAATCACGGGGGTGCCATCCCACCCCCATGAGATGTTGAAAAGGGGTAGGGTTTTGAGCAACATTATTTATGTAACTTATCACAGGGGTGCCTTCCCCCCACGAGACGTTGGAAAGGGGAACGTATGTGACCTACATTATAACTGTGGCTATTTACATGGGTAACTTTTCGCCCCCCCCCTCACGATATGTTGGAAAGGGGTAGGGGTTCGACCAACATTATTTCTGTGAGTAGTCATAGAAGTCCGTTCCCGCCTCCCATAAGACGTTGAGAAGGGGAAGGGTATGCGACCTTCATTATTGCTGTGGATAATCATCGAGGTGTTTTCCCGCCCTCCGCGAGAAGTTGCAAAACGGAAGGTGTGTAACCTACATTATTTCTGTGACCAGTCGTAGGGAAATTTTGTCGAGAGCGACAAATTTTATTTGAGACTTTTTTCTCTCAAACCAATATTTTCTCGAAATATAGTGAAAAAATGAAGTAAAACCATCTTTTTTTGGCGTTTTGACCTTGAAAATCAAATTTGCGGGTATTTTCACTATAATATTCGTAATAGGCGTGTCAAAATACGTAGTTATACCTAGTCTTAAATCAATCGGAGGTAAGTACTTTTTGGAACTGCAGCTGCTTTTTGGAAACTCTGAAACCGTTCAGCTTTTCACCCTTAATTTAAGGAAGAATTATATTTTTACTTTAAAATCCAATAAATTCGACATTGTAAAACTCTACACAAAAACGTCTAGTAAATTTTAAAAAATGATATAAAATTATGATTTTTTGTGTGGTAATATATCATTAATTGTTTTCAGGCATTTTCCGTTTTTTTTTGGGGGGGGGGGATTACTCTCATCAAATGATCACTTATATCGACGCCTCCATTCAATATGAGTCTATGTGCTGCTGACAGTGATGTGCTTGAGACTATTCGCTGTGCTTTTACACAGCGCATAGTCTCACACACGGCGCTGTCAGTAGATAATTCATATTGAATGGAGGTGTGGTCTTTTATCGCTGTTGTCTTTACACAGAGGCCGCGAGCATTGAAGGTGACATTAGTCGCCTCTTGATGCTTTCTTAGAGCTACCATCTGACGCTCCATAGGCTTTTAGTCGCCTGATTCCTGATGGTCTAGGAAGATTCTTAAAATGCGATAGGAGTTTCAGAAACCGCCTTCTGAGTTGCTGCTAGCATCTTAATGACTCCTGAATGTTTCAGATGTTCCGTGAATCTTGCTTGCACATTCTTTGTATCCCGAATTATAATAGGATGAATACATGCATGTTTCATATTCCTCCATATTGTCTTTACTTCATGCCTTAGCTCGTTATACTTATGGATCTTGGTTGTATAGGTTGCCGGCAATTTCCGGTTAAATGGACAAGCAATGTCGATGATGCAGACTCTTCCACCTTTTTCTCACGCATCACGATGTCGGGTCGATTTGCATGAATTTGATGATCCATCTTGAAAGTAACATCCTCATATAAGATATAATCTTCGTTTCTAAAATGGGCACTGGAATGCATCTATAGAAAGGAATTACATTCTCTTCAGATTTCGAGGTTGATGACAAGTTGTTGATGTATATTTCCCGCCAAATTATTATGTCTGTGCGTATATTCTCTTTGAGACATTATGCGACAACCATCAATAACGAGCTCGATGGACTTGTTGGTGTCTCCACATAATCAGCACTGGTCAACCACGTCTTGATGTAACACGTGTTTGCGATCATTTCTAGTGCTGACAACCCTGTCCTGAATCGTAGTGACAAATCTTTTCGTTTCTGGAATTGCATTTCTAATTCCTCTATGGTTTCTGCTCTATGGTTTCTGAATTTTTAGGCAGAGGAAGCCTTGAATATCAATTCAAGGCTTCCTCTGCGCAAAAATTCAAGGACGTTTAATCGAAATTCTCTATGTCATGGTAGAACTACCCTTTCAATCGACAAATTACTGTGGTGCATTTGGTGCTTTGTCATTTCTACGCGGATGGTCCTGTTTAACATTTAAAGGTCTGTGTTCGATCATTTGATGAGCCGAAAGGAGTACGTGAAGACAGGGATGGCATAGGTGTTGATTGCGCTGATCTTGTTGGCCGAGTTAAGAGAAATCTTGAGAACCAATCTGAGTCTTGTAGTAAAGGCCAGATAAATGTCCGGTTCATTTTTCTCTCAGGCTTAAGATGGTTACAGCCCAATATGTGGAAGGCAATTTTGTTAGTGTTGGATTTTTTTGAATAGTCTGCACGGGGCTGTCCTGGTATATATCAAGGCTCACGGACGCATTTTCGTAAACGCTATCAAATGATCTGATGAGAGCAGTATGCCTAATTTGACATATTGGGCAAAGCAATTTATTCATTATTGAATCATCTTGCGTATAGTTTCCTCATGAAGAATTGTGTTGTGTAGAGTTTATTTAGATTTGCTTTAAACTTAAAACTTTCTGTAGAGTTTTACGATGTATTATTTAACTGTGACAGCTTTAAATTAAGGAAATACGCATAGAGTTTTTTCGTGTAGAATTTAACGCAGAGAGGTTCTTGTGTAAAGTTCATTCTGTAGGATTGATACCGGCCCGCTGATACACTATGAGAAATCACAGTGTGACCTAGACAGGAAATACTAAGTTTAAAATTTACTTTGAAGTTCACATAACGGTTCCTATGTTAAAATAATTTGCAATAGAACCAGGCTCATGGGTGTTTTATTGTAAAAATTAAAAAAAAATTTAAATAACCGACTGGAATTGTTTTACAAATTATTCGGTTATGACTCACCGTAATTTTCTTAAAATGTACCTGCAATAATAACAGCACCTTGTTATTCGTGCATGGTTATTTCGTTGACAGTTGACACTAGGATTACTTTCTATGAAATGAATTCAAATTACACAAACAAAAAGTATATTATATATGATTTTGGAAATTCTATTATAAAATTAATCAAATTCCTTTCAATGTCTATGAATGATAAACTTACTTCCTTAGTTGCATGTTTTAATTGCTTCGAACCCCTCCACCACGTAAGGGCAGCGGGTGGTTTCGATCCTCTACTTCTGCATGTGATTTCATACGTCTTATTGGCCGACACGTAATTTTGTTTTTCATCGATTTCCACACTCAAGGGTCTCACTAAGTAACAGAGAAGGATATCCAGAAAATTAATAGCGGCTCATAAAAGTTAGCAATAAAAGTTTGAAAAAATATTGTATCATCATCCGGTCGACGATATAAGCTCTTGAAACTCATCCCACCTAATCAAATTGATCAAGTTATTGTAATACTGTGATAGATATACTTTTGAATGACACAGATGTTCAATCCCATATTGCAGCAGGGTTGTTAACCGATAAGGCAATTAGGAATTGTGGGCTGAGGAAAGTGATAACGCCAATCACGAATTCATAATTTAAAATAAAAGGTGGTTTATCACTACCAGTTCCAAAGGGTTGTGGGATGCAACTGCCAATTACGATAAGGAGTGAGGGGGTTTTCGAAGATCCAACTTCAAAATGACCTCTTACCTCCTTTTTCGATCTAAAAAGTTCAATCTGAGTCTGAAATGTCAAAATACCCCCTGAATTTTGGCATAATTTGAAAAAAAATGTCTAGGGTCTCTTAAGCTCATTTTAGCAGAAAATTGTTTATTTTATTTTAATTGCCATTGTCTATGGATTATTGTCTTTGTTTTACAATCATTGTTTCAATTTTAGTACAATTCATCACTCAGATTTTTGGCAGACGAAGAAATATGTTTAGTAGTCACGTAAATCAATATTTGCGAACAAAATGCTGATTTCATTTTAATTTCCGCTATTAATGGATTTTCTTAATTTTACATACATACATTTTATTCTTTTGTATTCCGAAGTGGAATAATCTACTAACAGCGACAATCAAAATAAAATAAGCAATTTGTTCAAAAATTGGGTTTGAGACATACCTAAATATATATTTTTTAAATCATGCCAAAATTCATGCGACACTGTTACTTCAAACGGAACAGCTGGTCCTGAAAATTTGATATCGGTTATAATTCGCTGCTCAACGATAAGGAGAACTATGTCAGGCACTGAGTATCGAGAAAATGTAGATCCAGTATATTAGGCGAATCTCATTCTCCACAACTGACTTCATTTCTTTGCAATGAGAGGAGTAATGTAGTTATTCGTACTATTTCCAGTTAGTAGAGGATTTTATAGAATATTATACTATGCGTTGGATGTCAAATACTAAACACTGTCTGGTAGGATGGGTCGAAAAAACAAAAAAATCGAATTTCAATTTGTGACCAACGGAAAAAGGTGTAATTTCATATTACAATTTTCTGAAAAAAAAAACGTTTTCAAGTCGAATAATGTTAAGGCCTGCCCCACGCGAAAAATATACAAGAAAATAGGTTTTTCTCATTTTTCTCTGAAAGTATTGATTTTATTGAAAAATGTCATGAAAAAAGGTTTATATATCTCGGCGAAATACATCTTTCTTATCTTACTTATTTTTGCGTACGACCAGTCTTTTCATGAAAAATCGAAATAACGATTTAAAAAAGTTGTAAATGCAATATTTGACTAATTTCTGTTATCCCAAAAAGAGGTAAATTCTTATTTAAGGTCCGATCAGGTTCTGAAATGCAACTCTCTGCTTGATCCAGTGATATAAAATTAAAATGGTTATACGTAAAGTCCTATCTCAGCCCGTACCAATCAGTCGTAATTTCAGATTTAATAAAAGACATAGAAAAAGTAGGCAACAATATAATGCAAGTGGAAAGACAAATGAAAATGAAATGCGGTCGTGAGGGTGACGCTGTAAACAAATATTCTTAACAGTTTGACGCTTGACAGGAAAACCTAATTTTTTCCTATATACTTACAGTAAGTTAGTTTAGTTTAGTTAGTTTACAGTTTTATTAATATTAGATACAGTGCTACGGCTTTTATCATGTCCAAGAGGAAAGGAACAACGGTTACTACTGGTGCAGTGAACACCCTTCCCGTGTTTGAAATCGCAAAAGAATTTAGTTTTAATTGCCTGCCAACGTATGCGGATATTATGCCACAATTCCTTTATATACAGCGTTTCGAAAAAGGAGGTTCAAATGCCAGTGTGACAGTCATCAGTGCCATTGTTGCGAACAAAGTAGCAGATATTTAAAATAAGACAGCCATTCCATCTTTATGTCAAAAATTGTTGACAAAGCTTATTACTCATTATAAAAAAGAATACAGATCTCTGTTGAAACCCCATAATAAGAGAAGAGACAAGAAAAATCATGTCAACTACAATCAGAGATTTCAGCAGTTTGAAAAGGATTCTCAACGCCTTTTTGATATCTGCACGTGTCACTGTCCCGACTTCAAGAATTGTAAGTGCGATAGATCGAAAAGAGTCCCTTCTAATGAACACGTATTTTTACTGGATCAAAGAGATGAAAGATAATACTTCATGCGTAGATGCGATTTATCGGAAACAAAAAGACTGAAAGAAAGGGAAGACAGGAAGTCAAAAGAAGTAGCTCGTCTTGCAAAGGCCCAAGCGGCTTTGCAAATATCAAAAGCAAGTGATGAAAATCACAGTGAACAGGAAAATGATACTGAACGAGACAAGATTGTAAGTACCGATACGAATACTGACGAGGATGACTTCATACCCCCGAAACGATTAACATTAGCAGGAGAGCCTCACTTGCAGCAGCGTCACGATCTAAAATCTGTGCCCAGGATAGCAGATAGATTCGGAGTCTCCGATCGAGCTGAAGCTGCTCTAGCAAATGCAGCGCTGGAGTCCTATGGGATAGTTAATGACCAGCTGACGAATATCTGCATTATTTTACTCCATCTTCTGGTCACGCATCGAGTATTCGCGAAGGTATACAGGGTTAATTATAAAAGTAATGCACATGGTTTCATAAAAATTGATTTATTGATCCGATCGTTACAAATGTTTAAAATCCTTCAAAATATTTCCCTCCTATATCAATATACTTGCGGAGACGTGTCTGGCATGCCTAGAAGGCACTCCTGAAGTCCTCATCCGGAATGCCTTTTAAATCCCTTGTAACATGAGCTTGAATGTTTTGCACGGACTCCCAATGTTTTCCTTTGAGCTCTTTCTTCAAGCGGAGAAACAAAAAAAAAGTCACTGGGAGGAAGGTCGGGACTGTAAGAGGGCTAGCGACCACCATGGTCTTGCTTCGGGCCAGGTAGTCGGCGACGATGAAGGCCGTGTGACTGGGTGCATTATCGTGGTGGAGTGGACCTCCTCCCGGCCCTCCTTGAACGCCTTGTGCCATCTAGCGGCTGGTGTTCTTGATAAGCAATCATCCTTAAATACCTCTTGAATCATCCACTAGGTTTCCGCAGCATTCTTTCCAAACCGCACGCAAAATTTGATGGCGTATCGTTGTTGGAGCAAATCCTCCATCGCCCTGTGTCACAACTTTCAAAAACACGTTTCACGCGGAACCACGCCCTGACGCTCCCACTTCTCGAAGCCAACTTAGCCCGGGCGCGTTTGAAAGGGCAGACCCCCCACTACTTTTTCCAGCCAGGCGAAGCGCGCTGCGATGGATATTCGCATCAGAGTACAGTCATGTGCATTACTTTTATAATGAACCCTGTATGTGAATTTTTCGAGCAGAAACAAGCAAAGATTAAAAACACTGCAATGGTCAGTTTGCCTGTTACACTGTAATGAGTTACCTTTACATCACCTCATATATGCAAGTGACGGTAAGACTAGTGTACCAAACACACTGACGGGTCCAATAGGATAGCATTAGAAAAATGCGAAAAGTTGCCCATTGTCAACTTCAAAATAATTAAAGCAAAAGTACCAGAACTCTCAGCGGAGGCTCTTAAAGATCTTAGTACAGATCAAAAATATCTGTATCGAATGTGCCATGCAATTGCTTCTGGATACTGTCCACCTGATCTTGCAGCTCTCAATCGTGGCACACTGAATCATGTAAGTTGGTTAGCAACTGGCAATCGTGATCTACGACTGTACGTTTCCACAGAAAATCCATCAGAAAACCTGGTATTATTGGTTCAAAATACCTTCCGGATCATTCAAGGATGCTGGACTATGAATTCATTGAAAGAAATAGTTTCTGCGTACACGCCGAAACGATTTTACTGGCTATGATTTGTAATGATACGCTATCAGTGAGAGAAAAGGAATTGCAATACTGAAAGCAAGAGACAATGAGAAAAAGAAATAACTCGTAATCCAAGAACCAAACCAACATCAGGATAAGGAAAAAGTGTCTAGAAAAAGAGCATGGCCCTGAAAAGAAAAGATCAGTCGACTTCCGTTTCGAACTTTTTAATCAGCAAAATTAAACTTTAACGCAACAGTATATTACGACATAGTAGATTGGAAGAAACAAAACTTCAATACAGCTCCACCAGTTAGATTACAAATTTTCCAAAAAGAAACTGAGGTAAGGAGTAGCATATAGCATTAGGCCCTGAAAGGTGGGTGGTTGAGACGGGCTGCGGTGGGACTCAATATGCAACCACTTCCTCGTCGTGAGTCCTGGGTTGTTCTTTATATCATTGGAACAAGCAGAGAGTTGCATCTCAGCATATAAACTGACAGTAAACAAAAATTTACCTGTATGTGGTAGGAAAATTTACTTTAATATTGCATTTTCCACTTTTTCAAATCGTTATTTCGATTTTTCTTGAAAAAGACTGGTCGTACGCAAAAATAAGTATGATAAAAAAGATGTATTTCGCCGAGATCGATCAACTAATTGACATAACATTTTTCAATAAAATCAATACTTTCAGAGAAAAATGAGGAAACCCTATTTTTTTGTACATTTTTTGCGTGGGGCAGGCCTTAACATTATTTGACTTGACAAATTTTTTTTTCAGGAAATTGTGATATGAAATTATACCTTTTCCCGTTGGTCCCAAATGGGAATTCGATTCTTTTTTGTTTTATCGATCCACCCTACTGTCCTGTTCCGTTGAGTAAATGCTACTACATATAAAAGTAACACCTCTGCCAATTTGACTAGTAGCAGATACTAAACGAGAAAATCATTCAGTACATTATACTACGCTTTGAGGCCAAATACTAAACACCATATAGTTCTAGCGATGATACTCGCTGGCACATGCGCATTATATATATATATCGTGATTAATATTTTTTCTAGCTCTTAGTGGCGTTAGGGTATTACTGGATACATGTTAAATTCTGGCTGCAAAGCAATACAGACAGTAAGTGACCAAAAAGTGGGTTCCTCACTCTGAGAAAAGCTCAGAGGGTTTCCTTCTGCAGATAAAACTAAGTATTCAATGATTAATTCAGGGATCCCACCTAGATTGAATTGAATTATAGTTGAAGGTAATTATGAAATTATATTCTGAAATAATTTTGTTTGCAGATCATTGATTCTCTCAATACAGATACTGGTAGAAGTATACAACGATCAGTGACCAACAAAATTCATGTGTCTCAATTCGCAGTGATTGTTGTCTGGATGTTAACCCTGATGGTTCTCCTGAATTTGGTAGGATATTCAAACATTTTTTGAATGAGGAAAAGCAAGTTTGCTTTGTATGTGAGATTAGGATACTGTGCCAGTACTGAAAAATAAAACAATATTTGCAACCTGTATGACGTTTTACTATATAACAATCCTGCTTACTATTCACCACTTTTCCGTATAGTAGACTGTACAAATTAAAACGTGGAAGCTACTAAATTAGATGCTGTTTGGTTTGTGTAGTGGAAGCTACTAAATAGAATGCTCTTTTAGTAATGCCTAATAAATCGAAGTATTGTTCAGTAGATGCTACTAAACAGGAATAATTCGTACTAAGAATCTTTAAGTAGAAGTCACTGAACGTCTCATAGTAGGATTTACTATACAGTAGGGATGTTTGATCTCGATTCGATTCTGCCAAGATCGATCCAAAGGGTCCGATTAATCGATCTTTTGAATCGATTCTTTGTCTTCGAATTTATTCAGCCACCAATAATATTTTATGTACAAGCAATTGAAACAGGTTTCAGAGTCAATTTTATGAAATTTCAATCACTTTTGCTTCAAAATTAAGTATCGTGTCACTGAAAATTAATGAATATGGTCTCAAATTAATTTTCAAAGTCAAATCTATGAAATTTCAGTGACATAAGTCATTGAAAACTGACTGAAATTTCAGGAAATTTCTAACAGTGTATCCCACTGCCTTTATTCCGAAACTCTCTAATTTTATGTTTCTAAATCATTAGAAAGTAATGCATTTGCTCTCTTGTGAACATCTTAAAAGTTATAATTGCTTAGTATTCTCACTTGTTATATGTAAGTCTAATTCTTGTGATGAAAACCTATCACTGCCATCAACAGTATGCACAATTAAAATAAACTAAAATCTTTGAAGTCGTAAAAAGCTATTAAAATCAGAAAATACATCATCAAACAGATGAAGCAGAGGATCTTTTATGTTTAACAAATTGGACCCTCAATTATATTTTGCCCTACTAACATTCCGCATTATACAAAATTGCTTCGTTTACTCGGCCTTAACGTAAATGTGTAATTATGCTTTATTAAATATTTTTAATTTTACAATTCACAGGATATCGTTACAGAAAGTTCGATTTGACTGTCCAGCAACCTATTGAATCTGTTATAAAACAGTATGCTTTAGATTGTTCCATAAAAGACGTAAATACCGATATAAGTAAAGAGAAGAGCGAATTAGTTGATGCATTTGGCGAAGTGGAAATAAAAATAAATGGAGAAAACAATAATCAACCAAACATGAGTAGACTACTAAATCGTGTAGACGAAGAATGCCGAAGAAATGAGAAGGTTAACTTATTGTCGCAAAAGTTGGTTAAAAAAGCTGAGGACTGCATCGTTTCTTCAAATTTGAAAGCACAAGAATCAGAAATTCAACAAGAACTTATCAAGCGTGTATGTGACGCAATCTATTCACTGTAAGTTTCGTCAATATTTCATTCATATTAAAAAAATAACAGACTTGATATTTCATTTTAAGGCTTACAAATTCTTTAAATGTGTATTCAATAACATTGTTTTTAATATTTTTCAGCCTTGACTGGAAAACGAAGAATGCTTCGCCTTAGTTGACACATGTAAGAAAGAAACTTCTTATTAGAATTCGATGAAGTAGGATAAAATTACCCACTATCGAGGATGTTCTTATTGTCAATTTTCAAAATTAAATTTTTCCTATTTTTCACTACTTTGGCATTAACACTCACCAGGCAGTCATTCTAGTTATTTCCATGTAAATTAATCATAAATTTGGCAATAAAGAATTAAAGAAAATTTTATTCAAATACATTTATTAAAAGCTTCTACAATCGATGAAGAATAGGGTTATTCATTCTACAAGACAAATCAAGCAATTCCGTCAAATCTGAAAGCGCCTATTCTCTGTTGGTATCTAGGGCAAAAATTTAACTTACTTATTGTAATTTGTAAGTCGCAAACATTATAGAATAAGCTAACAGAAAAATGTGAAGCAACAAAGATAAAATCACTATTTTTCCTAATAATAATAACCGTCTTTTGATTTTTTTTAATGACAGCATTGAACGAAAATAATAATATTAAAGTCAATAAATCGACTTTTTTAGCTATATCGGAAATTAATAAAATTGAAAAAGGGTACTTTTAGAAAATTTTTCCACAAAAATAATGTTGTTCTTCAGAATCATTAAGGGGCAAATTTTTTAGCAGTTGCAAATTGGGAAGGTAAATTTTATCTATTCAATAACATTTATTTTTTCAAGTTGTTTATTGATAACAATACAATCCCTGTTGTAATGTTTACACTTTTAGTTCTGGCTGCAGCCCCCTTTAGCGCAGTTTGTAGTGCATTTATAAAACGATCCAACAGCTAATTTTGCATCGCTTCCCATTCCATTAACGGCGTCATTAACGCACCTTTCCGCGTTCTGTAAACAAAGAAAATCATTTTTTCTGTTTCTCTGGTAATATATATTGCGAAACGAGGCAAATGCAGACATCGTGGAGTAAAACGGTACACCCAAAATTTGTCATTTTATAACTTGATATTGCCTTTTCTGGAAAAAGGCGGGTGTCCTGCTTTACCCCACATGTCTGACTTAGTCCCGTTTTACGGTATATAATGTATTAGTTGAGGGCCTTTACGGTATTTTGGAGATTATTTTATGTTGGTTACTAACATTCTGTGAAATAGGCACGAAAGAAATAGCGTGCATAAATTAACCCTATTTTTGCTCTCTTGAATATTGATTTTGTGTTCGTCACTGTCAAGAAGTTAAAAATTTTTGTAACAAAAATTAAAATCTTACTGTTTTCCATTATATAAATATATAGAAAATTTGATTCGAAGCAAGAATATATTGCGTTTGAAATAGATTATAAATAATATTTTCTATGTACCTTTCCACATCCTTCCACTTGACCAGTTCTAGTATCAGCATATGTCTTGAGTGATTCAGTGAAACTTTCCCAACAAGGGCCCTTGCCTCCAGTTTTAGCCTTGTGAAAAAGAATAAAGGAAAGACGGAAAGCGTTGAATTTTCATAATATTTAATTAGTACTTAGGAATAAAATATTATGTTCTTTAACTGACCTTAAGAGAATCCCGTGTCTTCTTCACGATGCCCTCTATTTTCTGCTCAGGTGTTTTAGGCTTCGGCAACTTACCAGCGAAGACTGCCTATAATTATAAAAAGTAATGATTTTTAATCAATTTGAGATAAGTATGTATGCGTTGAAGCTATTTTCGACAATTTCATCATTTTCGCACGTTTATTTTCAAATAACAAAATCGGCACTTGAAATTTTAATTTTGAGACATCATGTTTGGGGAAAAGGTTCACTCACCATAGTAAAACATAACACCAACAAAATGGAAAGCAGGCACTTGTATCTGAGATTCATGATCCTTTTTTCGATTAAAAACACGCTGAAAATCTGCCATAAAATATTAGATTCTTATAATAGAAAAATAATAAAATAAGCTTCTATTAGAAAATTGTAGGTAATTATATTGATTGCTTACCTTCAGATTCTGAATTTAGAAAATTGATGTTACAATTTCTTAGCTTCTTTAAAGTTGAAGAATATCAACTTTATTTCACCGCAAATTATATGGCCTACTTCAAGTTCAGAGAAATGATGTTCCACAGTCTTTATTTCGCTCTTTATATAACTTTGAAGGTTAAGACAAAATAAAACTAGATGCAGAAAAATTCGTTTATGTACAGTTTGATAAGAAACTCCGGTCCATGGAAAATTTTCATCATCATAGATTTTTATTGATTTAAGATTATCACTGCCAATGCTTCATTTATACAACATGGTAATATAACAAATAAAATCGAGTAAACGCTACTTTAGAAGATATTGATCAAAGATTCCATGTTGAAATATTCCGAAATTTGAAAAGTTATTATGTAACGAAAAATAACAGAATATTTTATAAAATTTCCGATACTTTTACGTGACCGTAGGATAAATTCACCAAGTTTTATATGTAAAATATTGAAATTGTAACATAATTTTCATAAATGTACCTTAAGAAATAAGCATATTAATATCTCTAAACTGTAAATATTGATTTGTATAAATAGTAATGTTAAGTATAAAAAGATGGGTTGTATTATTAACAGCGTTGCTACGAAATTTCAATTTCAAAAATCCTTCACTTTTTATGCCTTTTCCCTAAATAATGTTTTATTTTCCCTGACAGTTCTCAATTTTTTATTTAGTTCATAAAACAACATTGCGATATTATTAATGTTAATGCGAAAAAAATTGTTTGATTCTAAATTTATTTTAAATACTTCTAGTGAGAACAGTCATACAGAAAATGGAAGGATTTACTTTTTAGTTAAAACAATTAATTTTCTACCAAGAAAAAAGGAAGTTTCAAGCACGAATGAAAAAATTACATTTTAATCTTAAAACCTAATTTTTAACTAAAAAACCGAATTTTGAACTAAAAACGATAAATTTTGAAGTTAAAATGAAATGGTTAAACTTTCAATCAAAATTTGATTTATATCATAATAAACAAAATTGTCTACGACAGAGTTAAGTTTTCAACCAAACAGATGAATCCTCAACTAAGAAGATTAAATTTCTATCAAAAAAATAAAAAAGATCAATTTTGAACTTAGAATAGAATCGTTAAACTTACAATAAAACAATTAATTTTCATTCTAGTAAACAAAACTGTCAAAGAAATAGTTAAATTTTCTATCAATAAAAACGATGTTCAACAAAATACATCAATTTTCAACTAGAAAAATCATCTTTCATCCAAAGAAGGAATATTTAAATTTCCAGTTAGAAAAATAAATTCAACTAATGAGATTAGGTTTCCGCCAAAAAAATTAATTTGAAACAAAATAGTTTAATTTTTTCCTGAAACAGATCAATTTTGAACTTAAAATAAAACAGTTAAACTTTTTAAAAAATTAAGTTTCATCCTAATAAACAAATCCAACATTATTTTTTAAAAAAGTTACACAGTTACCAAAAAGATAAATTCTTAACAAAAAAGATGAACTTTCAACTAATTAGATTACACTTCTACTCAAAAAGATGGAATTTAAGCAAAATAGTTGAATTTTCACCTGAAGCATATCAATTTTGAACTTGAAATAGAATAGTTAAACTTTCAGTAAAAAACTTAATTTTCAACCTAATAAACAAAATTTTCAATGAAATAGTTACATTTTCAATGAAACAAATGAATTTTCAACCAAGAAGATTAAATTTCTACCAAAAAAGATAAATTTTTGCAAAACAATAAGATAGTTCAATTTTCACTTTAAAAAATTGAATTTTCCATGATTAACAAATTTTCATCCATAGGGATGAGTCATCAACCAAGAATATGAATTTTGTACCAAAAATGATTAATTTTTAACAAAATACTGGAATTTCCAACCAAATAGGTGAATTTTCAATTAAAGAAGATTAATTTTCAACCAATCATGAAACAATTTAATTTTCAGTACAAAAAATAATAATGAAAAAATAATAGTTCAAAAAAAAATTTAATCTATAGATTTTCATAAAATAGTTAAATTTTGAACAAAAAGAAGGATTTTCAAGTAAAATGATAAATCATCAACAGCAAAAAAATGAATCTTTAACAAAGTACTTCTACTTTTAACTAAGTATTTGGATTTCTAACCGAAAAAGATGAATTTTATACGAGAAATATAATAGTTGACATTTTAACAAACAAGGATTAACAAAATTGTTGAATTTTCAACGAAATTATCAAATTAATTTCATCTTCAGTTTATCGAAAATTCCCTGATAACCCTGAATAACTAATATTCAACGTCTTTTTAAATTTTGAAGTCAACTTGAAATCCAATAAAATATATTTACATTTTAATATGTGGATTAAAAAGCAATCTATAGTCCGGCGTCCAAAAAGAGTTGAAAAAGTTTTAGTAAAAACCTCAAAGAAAAGGGTTGTCTTTGCCAGAAAGAGACATATTCAAATTTGTTCGTTATAAGAATTTAAAATATAAAATAATGTATTTTTTGAACTAAAACGACACAGTGAGAATCTTCAATATTTTTTGAAGAGTAAAGTATAAAGTAAGGAACTATTCTTTCAAAAAAGGAAGGAAATTGAGAAAGTGCATTTAAAAAGTAAAAAACTTCTGATTTCTATCAGACACCATAATAAAAATGAAAAAGAATACTAAAAATTTTAAAATGTTTCATTCTTCAATCTTTAATAAGGGATTTTCATAGACAGGGAATTTTTATATACCTGGAAGAACCTGGAAATGTCAGGGAATTTTTTTTAAAGTCAGGGAATTTTTTCGCGAGCGTACTTAATTTTGTTTTTAATTGCAATATAAAATTCAATAACAATGATTCTGCATTTGTAAAAGTACCTTTATATTATTGCATTTAAATATTTTGTTAAAAATTCGTTTTTTTTTTGTTTGAAAATAAATTTTTTAACTGAAAATTTAACTATTCTATTTTTGGTTAAAAATTGATCATTTTTAGTTAAAAATTAAAGTACCTCGTTGAAACTGCATGTGTTTTGTTGGAAATTTACCAATTGTTTGCAATATTTTCTCTCTCTTGGTAGGAAAATCTTTCATAGTTGAAAATTTGACTTATGTTGAAAAATCGTCTTTTTGGTTGAATTAAACTGTTTTTGATTAAAAATTAATATCCTTTTTATAGAAATATCAACTAAAACATTTTTTGTTCCGAATTTTTTTTTTAATGAACCTTTACTTGGTAAATGGTTCAACTTTTTTTTTAAATTAATTTTTTTTGGTTAAAGGTTCATCATTTTAAATGAAAATTTATGTCTTTGCTTGAAAACTGAGCTATTTTGTTGAAACATTGTTTTCCCCTTCGATAGAAATGATTTTTTTCACTGAAAATTTAACTACTGCAGTTGAAACTTTAACTATTTGGTTGAAAATTCGTTTTTTTTCTGAAAATTAAATTTTTTCAACTTAAAATGTAACTATTCCAGTTGAATATTCCATCGTTTTAATGAAAATTTCATCCCTATGGTTGAAATATAATTTTTGCAACTAAAAAATTAACTATACAATTTTTGGTTGACAAATGATCTTTTTCAATTGAAAATTCATGTATTTTGTTGGAAATTTGTCTTTTCTTTATGGAAATCAATCTTCTTAATTGAAAATTCATCTTTTTGATTGAAAATTCAACTATTCAATTTTTGGTTGAAAAATGATATTTTTTAGTTCAAAATCCAACAATTTGTTGACAATTTGCTTTTTGCAGTGGAAAATTGGACTATTTCGTTCAACATTTACGTATTTTCTTGATAAATCGTCTTTTTTGGTCGAAATCAATCTTCTTGTTCGAAAATTATTCTTTTTGTTTGAAAATTTACCTTTTTTGTTGAAAATGCAAGTATTCCAGTTAAATATTCATCATTTTATTTGAACATTTATCTCTTTTGTTGGAAGTTCCACTATTCCAGTTGAAGATTCATCATTATAATTGAAAATTCATCACTTTGTTAAAAAAATTTACTATTATTTCAAAAATTGATTTTTTTAAAATAAAAGTTATTTTTTTAAACTGAAAATGTAACTATTACAAATGAATATTCTATTATTTTATATGAAAATTCATCGCTTTAGTTGAACATTATTTTTAAACTGAAATTCTGACTATTAAATTTTTATTTCACAATTTATCTCTATTAGTTGAAAATTCGTCTTTTTTGGTAGAAATTAATTTTTTTGTTTGAAAATTCATCTTTTTGGTATAAAATTCAACTATTCCAGTTAAAGATTTATAATTTTAGTTGAAAGGTCATCACCTTGATTAAAAATTGAACTATTTTATTAAAATTTCGTTTTTTTTTGTTGAAAATTATATTTTTAAACTACAAACTACTTCGTTGAAAATTTGTCTTTTTTAGTTAAGCGTTCATAATTTTATTTGAAAATTGATCTTTTCGGTTTAAAATTCATCTGTTGCAATTGAAGATTCATCATTTTAATTGAATTTTTTGTGTGTGTGTAAAATTAATTATTTCAAAGAACAGTTTAGCTATTCCATCCTTGATTGAAAATTGATCTTTTTTAGTTACAAATTCAAATATTTGGTTGAAAATTGATTTTTTCAGTCCATATTTAACTATTCAGTACCCAGATTAAGTCCACCAAAATATGCATTGAATTTTAAGTATAAGAAGATAAAATAAAAATTTGTTCAAATTGTTATTCAAATCCATAGACTTTAGAGACAAATTCAAGAAATGAATTCTTATGTTTTTAATTTCATTTATTTATTTAATTAATCTATGGTAAAAATATATTTAAGAATATCTTGTAATACAATTTGTCAAAGCATTCTAAGTTAGACATATCAATTCAATCCTTATAAACTGAACAAAAAAAAATGCGAAATATTTGAATGGCTTCATACTATGAAACGTTTTACCTGGAAAAAACTTGAGACACCCGTAAAAAACCTGGAATTGTGAAGAAATGTTTTTCCAGGATTTGAGTATATACCCTGCTAATCGTTTTTTTTTTTCAATTGAAAGTCTGAAAAGCTTCAATGGTCCAGGATATAACTTTGAATGACTTTGGATTTGAACATTTTTTTTTATTAGTGAAATTTCAATAATTTAGATTTGGAAAAAAAGCTTCTCATCGAAAATATATTTATGACGTCGAACTCATTTGAATAGTATATGTTTTACTATATAAAAAGGCAAATCCAAAAATTTGTTTATTTCCTAATGATTATTTTTAGTGAATTATTTTCAATCGTTAAATTTTTAATAACAAAAATTATCTTACTAGTAAAAGACTGTTATGGGTTTTACTAATATCAGAAAATTATATTATTATGGATAGTTTCCAGTCATTCCATCCTATTGTGCTTCCTCATAGAGAAAGCTTTATAATAGTAACAATTTAGAAAATTTTAAATTCGTTTAAATAAACATTCCTAAAAGAATTTATAATACAGTGTTCTAAACAATTGTCCGGATATACGTGTGATAGGTACATTTTTTCTCCTAAATAATTTGAAATCAACATTGTGAGAAATGAATGTCCAAGAAAGAAGAAATATACCAATTCAATTAGATATTATAAAAACATAATGTTTATGTTTTGAAATATTTTATTCGTCTAAATAATTTTGGAGATTTCGCAGAATATCTTTATTGAATTTCAAATTTTTGAATCGGTTTCCAGAAATTTCGTAGAACAAATTTTATCTTTGTGTACATTGTCTTATATTTGTCAAAAACAGGCGTCATCTCGATTACTGTCATCTTTGTACCCACAAAAAAGTAATATATTTTACCTGAAATATTTATGACTCGAGTTTATTTCGTTTTTCATTTAAAAAATGGAGAAATATCTTATATCTTCAATGTACATAGTAATTAAGTACTCTAATGACGCATTAGTAAAATCAGCTTAGCATTCGCATTGTAAATATTTTCATATGATTGTGATGAAATACTTTTTTAATTGGGCGAGAGTATTCGGATTCGATGTTTATTTAAATTGCCACATTTGAAAATCTTCAGAATGATTTTATTATGTACATTTTTAAGATGTAATTAAAAAATGCGCAATACAAGATAAAATAAAATGCCGATGACGCACACATCGGGTGACAACTGATAAGATTAAACAGGGATGAAAGGAGTAAATATTTCTTCAGAATTTCAGTTACTGTCCAGTATTATGAGGACGGCTTTTATTGATATTGGCTAAAATGCTCACAATTTTTATAAAAATGAGTATATATTTTTTCCCGTAAACACCGGAAAATATCGAAATTTTACAAAAAATTATCCCTGAGCGAAGTCATGCTGTTAACTATGTGACGTACTTTTACAGAACAGTGGTATTTTCAGTATATTCGTGTTCGTAAATTATAGTAGTATCTCCCAAAAAAATTAAACACTCTCAAATGAAGACCCGGGGGAAAAACAACCTTAGTCCACCAAAGCTCTTTGAGAAAATTGAAATTTTAATTTAAGGCACTCAAAACATATTGAAAAAATGAATAATGAATTATGACAAAAATTGAACGTTCTTATTGTCTATGTCAGATTAGAGTTTCATGAAAACAATATTTCAATAAAAATTTAAATGTCATTAAATCACAATTAATTGAAATTCCTTAGGGCAAGTGGAGATAAGTCATTTTTCCCCCTGGGTCTTCAAATGTTCTTTGACTCATTCAGGGTCGGCTTAGCCATTTAGAAATCTGGAAAAATCCAGATGAGCCAACTTTACTGTAATAACTTCATATAAAATTAGTTCAATAACTTGTCTTGTGACTCATTTTTTGTTCAATTTCTTGCTTGGTTTTAAATGAAAAATTGACTTTCGTTTTAACAACTGAGGCGGGAGGGAACATGCCAGTGGATAATGCGACCATGCAATTTTTAATGATTTATTTGCTCTGCTCTAAATGTGAGTTCGAGCATAATATAACCCTTTAAAAATGTTTGGCTTTGAGGAAAATCATTTTAAAAAATAGACTTAAGCTTTTTATTAGTTTCATTAACTGATAAAAGCTACACTGTAAAAACTAGGATTCGATTTAGAACTTAATTCGGTATGAAAACAGTTCACGCAACAAAACAATTGCACTTCAGTTTGATCCGCCAATCTAATAAAATGAGGATGATTTGTGGATTGAAATAGACTCGAAATGAGAATTATCTGTCAACAACTAAATCTTATAAAACAATTTCTAAACTGTCAATTTCAGAAACCAACGTAACTCCGACATGACATTTCAATGTCGTGCGCGCTCCAACTGTTAGATCTTTTTGACTTTTAAATTCACTCAATACTGAAATTTTCAGTCCATGTCAACTTGATGCTATGTCAGTTTTCAAGATTCTATTAAGGACTAACTTTGAAAAAGAAATTTTTAATCAGGTTCATGTCCAAAATATAATCAGGATACGTTTAAAAATGGTATAACCCAGAAATCAACTGGTTTGTGTAATTTTTAAGCAATATTTCCATGCATTAAAAATCTCACAAGTTAATTTTTCAATCTATATCAACTTGTCCAGAAAATTGGCATGTTCCTCAAATTAACTCTTTATATAACTTTTAAGTTCGCAATATAAAAAATGTTAAGCAGTCAGAATAATTTACAACATCAAATTCACCTAAATATAAACTTCTCAATATTTTGAGTCCTTCGAAAGGATTTGCTTCAAGACAACGGAATCCTACATTTTTGACGCACTCAAATAATAAAAAATATACTTACAAAAATTAGCTCATGATCTTAATTTTTGCTGTTGAAGTTATTTAAATTGATTCTTAAAACATAAATTTATTCAAAGACTCTGTATCACGACGCCGATAGCAAATGCTATAGGGGCAGCATTTAGATGGTTCAAAAATTCTTTGGTACGTCCTATTATGTACATAAATAAATGCGAAAAAATTTTCAAACATTTATTTTTTGATGGTGAAATATTTATTCATATACGTTTAAGTATAAATAGTGTTTGTTGATGAAAAATGAAGTTTCGGTGTTCGTATTAGTTTCGGTGAATAGTAATTTGCAATACGAATCAATTCAGAACATAGTAGATTTGAATAAAAACAACAATACAAGTATAAATAGTACTTTCAGATGAAAACAGTAGTTTCAGATACAAAGAAGAATATTCCGCTAATTACGTTAAACTCGATTTGATACACCAATGTTGAAAAAATGTCTTTTCGAGTTTACGTCTAAAAATACCACTCTATGAATTCCTTGAATTTCTTCAATTTTATAAATTCCCTGAACTCCCTAAATTATTTAAATTCTGTGAAATCGTTGATGTCTCAATTTTTTGAACTTGTTAAATTCCTTAAATCAATCTAATTTGCTGAATTCCTCAAATCCAAAAAATTCTATAAAATCCTAGTCTTATCTGGAATCCTTCACTTCTTTGTATTCATTGATTTTCTTGAATTATTTGAATTCTCTGAATTACTTGAATTAAGGGAATTACTTTAATTCCTCGAATTACTTGAAATGTTTGATTTACTCGAATAACTTGTATTGTTCGATTTACTCGAATAACTTGAATTGTTTGATTTACTCGTATTACTTGAATCCCACGATTTACTCGAATTTCTTGAGTTCTTCAAATTACTTCAATTTAGAGAATTCCTTGAATTCAGAGAATTCCTAGAATTCAGAGATTCCCTTGAATTCAGAGAGATCCTTGGATTCAGAGAATGCCTTGAGTTCAGAGAATTCCTTGAATTCAAAGAAATCCTTGGATTCAATGAATTCCTTGAACTTAGAGAATTCACAGAATTCAGAGAGTTCCTTGAATTCAGAGAATGCCTTGAATCCAGAGAATGCCTTGAATTCAGAGAAACCCTTGAATTCAAAGAAATCCTTGAATTTGGGGAAATCCTTGAATTCAAGGAATTCCTTGAATTCAAACAATTTCCTTGATTTTTTAAAAATTAAGATCGAAAAGAAATCTATTTTATCATGAATAATTTTATGCAAAAAAAGCATGAAAAAGATTCACAATTAAAAAAACAGAATTCCAAACTATCTACACTTTTCGGCTCATTAGAGACAAAAATAACCAAATGAAAAAAGAGGGAGAAAAAGAGAAACAGTCAAACAAAAACCAACCTTTCACTTTTTCCTTTATCCGTCCTCGTTATACTACCAGGGAACCAACATGTTTTGGGGCCAATGTAGGCCCCCTCATCAGGGATCATTTACAGGAGAACTACAAGGTCTAATTAAAAATTCTTATGCAAATTAAATATTCAAAACATAATACCTGCAACTAAAAAGAGACATATACATACACAAATGCACAGAAAAATACATACACATACATATACAAACATATGTATACTTTTCCTTTTAAAGATTACTATATCTAATTTTGCATTCATTAGTGAAAAAGAAAAGTGAAAAAAGATATAAAAGTTATTCTTTATAATAAAAATAAATAAGTATTTAAAATTCTATCCATTCAAATAATTATTTAAAATTAAAACAAAAATGGTAATCATTAATTTCACGTGCATGGATATATACATGTCTTATAATCCAATCTGTGTCACACGGTACATCACGACACTACTGTTGAAAGCCACAAACACAGTCTCGGAAAATTGAGGAAATTTTATTTAGATATATATTAAAAATGAAAAACTTTTTTTATAAAATAAAAAATTTACTATCAAAATTACGTAGTGAAGTATTCAAAGTCACGAGGGCAACTAACGTTCCTTTCTGAAACGAAAACAACTTATTTTTGATAAGCATCTGGGTGATTTTAACAATTTTAAAATTATATAAATCCTATATGGCAACCTTATTTTTAGATAAGTACCAGGATGATATTTTAATTAATATGTACATCCCATAGTGCACAGATCTAATGTTTATGGTTGATTATGAACCAATATATTTATTGAATTTTTCTCTTTTTCTTCTTCTTTTTTCATTTGGTTATTTTTGTCTCTAATGAACCGAAAAGTGAGATACTTTGGAATTCTGTTTTTTTAATTGTGAATCTTTTTCATGCTCATTTTGCATCAAATTATTCACGATAAAATAGATTTCTTTTCGATCTTAATTTTAAAACCTTTATAATTATTATAACTTGTTTTTCGTATCTTTTTTTATCTATATGCAAGGCGGCTTCTATCAGGGCTTTGAGCCGATATACCTACTTTTTGGCCCAGAGGGGCACGGAAAAAATTTTGGATCCTCAATTTTGCAAACGATTGTTTTATAAAAGTCTTGATGGACCGTAAACAAGATGGTAGTGTCAATCAATTCCCAAAAGTTTGTACGTTGCTTTGCTAGCAGCTACGAAGGGCATTAGTGCAAAACAAGCCTCCCTTTGAGTTCCTCTTTATAGGAGTCCCAAAGTGTATTTCTGGGGTTTCTGATCTTAGAAACCACCGGTTTTCCTAGTGTTAATCGAAACACGATATATTTGTGGTCCGAGAGACTTCTCATCGGAGACTTCAGTCCACTACCCTGCTCCTCAGTGCACCCGAACATAGAGTCAAATCGAAAACCTAACTCCTGTTTTTCGTACCCCGATTCAGAATCTACAGTTCTGTGCCTGCTATATATTCAATTAAATCTCTCCCCCTGTCGTTGATATTTGTGCTTCCCCACACCGTCTGGTGAGAGTTTGCATCGCAGCCCAACAGCAGAGAGATTTTATTCTCCTGACAGTGCCGAATTAGAGCCTTCATCTCTCTAGGAGGCGGAGGTCCCCCGGCATCGCCAGGGAAATAAGTCGAGGCGGTAAGCACCTCTAGCCTTTTTCTGCTACTGCCCCTGAGTCTCGCCTTAATAACGGTGAGATCTCTAGAGCAGAATTTAGGCACATAAATCGCATCCATACCCTTGACGGCTATGCATGCCCTTGGCGCTTTTTCTCGTGGCCCCTCATATATGGAGCCACATCCTGTAGGAATTCTGGCGGGGAGTCGGGCGTGTAAATATGAGGAGAAATTTTTGGAAGAGGGGGGAAGTAAGCTGGTTACGGAGTGTTGGTGGGAGAAGGAGAACAGGAGAGGGGGTGGGAAAATAGAGGCTGAAAGGGAAAGGTATTTTAGAACGAATAGACTACGGATGGATGCAGTGCGAAGGATGCATGAGGAAGAATGTAAGGTATATGAGTTGGTTAAGAAAAACAGCATGGAGAATGGAAGATAGCAGGGGAAGAGAGAATAAGAGAGTCAAGGTTTAACGGGAACTATGTGTGGATTATCCCAACGGCGAGAGCGCAATATTTGTGTGAGAAAGGATGGATGGAGGGAGTGTTGGGTAGGATGGAGAAGAAGAGAAGGTAGGAGGAAGAGGAATGGATAAGGAAAGTATGTGAATAGGAGAGGAAGTAGATATAAGTAATATGTAAATGTGTGGATAATATTCCAATCACTGAACGTAGATAATATGTAAATATTGTAAATAGTAGATGAGCATTAGGTAGTAGATGCGGAAGCGAGAGAGTAGGAACATGCGAGCGAGGCGAAGCGAGGAAGGCAAGCTGATAAGAGCGTGCGATCCTAGAGATAAGGTATGGAAGGATGTTAGTTTCAAGGCTTAGTTTATGGAAATTGTGTAAAAAAGGAAAGTGTAAGCAAATCAATTTTTAAGGCCAACAGACTGAAGAATGAACGTTTATACATTTATGCATGCAGTTTCAACGAGATATTTGACTTTTCAACTAAAAATGATCATTTTTCAACCAAAAATGAAATAGTTGAATTTTTCAGTAAAAAAATTAATTACAAGCATTTATTTTACTAGATAAGAGTGATTACCAAAAAGTGGACCAGTTTGCACAAAGAGATTTTCGAAAAGGACATAATTTTCAAATTGGTGAAAATATTTTTGTTAATTAAGGGTACCCCAAGAGAGTCACTGACCATTTTATACCAAAATATGACCCAAGGATAGTAATAATTATTTATTGTAATTTAGAATTTTATAATTCAGATAATATAATGGTCACTGACCATTTTATACCAAAATATGACCCAAGGATAGTAATAATTATTTATTGTAATTTAGAATTCACGTTAATAAATCGATTTTTAACTATACTTAAGACTCTTTAAATATATGATTAACAATAGCTGAGATTTCAAACTACAAAGATGAATTTTTAAAAAATGCGATAATTTTCTAGATAAATAGGTAAATTTGTAACAAAATACATAAAGTTTCTACCAAATAGTTGTTTTTTCAACCTAAAAAGGAACAATTTTGAACCAAAAATGGAAAAGATATATTTTCGGATTACAAAAAAAGATAATTTTTTAGCAAAAAGAGCGAATTTTTATCAAAATAGCTTAATTTGCGAATCAATAGTTTAATTTCAAAGCAGATGGTTCAATGTTCTACCAAATTAGTTAAATTTTTAACTAAAAAATATGAATTTTCAATAAAAAAGGTAATTTCTAACCTAATATTTTCATTTTCTACCAAACTGTGAATTCTAAAACCAACAAGACGAATCTTTTTTTTACAAATTAAACAAAAACTACGCGCTCCATCAAAAATTGGTTCATAAAATATTTGTAGACCTTTATGAGCATACAACGTTTGACCATTCACCTTTTTCGTATGTTGTGTAGTTTGACCGCAAAATGCAATTTTTTATTTTTCATTATTTCGTTCTGCGATAAAAATGTGAATTTTCGATTTTTCAAGAAAATTGAAAAAAGTCTTCTAACAATATTGTAAAGTGTTCAAAAAGCAACATTTTTCTTTTCTTGACTTTCATTCATATTTTGCGTTGTTTGGCATAAAATGTTCATTTTCTTTTGTGTTTTGGAATTTTGTAAATGCTATAACTCCAGTAATTTTTGTTAGATCAAAAAAAGTCATGGGGATAAATTGTTTGAATTGTTTTTCCGATAACTAACAAATGGCTAAACAAAATAATGTTTTCAAGGTACCCTTAAAAAATCTGCTAGACGCGCAGGTAAAGAGTCACAATAAAAATCAAAACTAAAACAAGCTGAGATCAAACCTCGTTTTCTCAAGCCTCCGCCATTAGAGCCCATGTTAGAATTAAGAGAAATTACATACGACAATGAATTTCATGCGATGTTGGATTCTTTGTTTGCTAGGGCTGAATCGGTAGTATCAGTAATTCCCCGACGTTCAGACCGCTCAACTTGAACCCTAGTTTATAACACGCGTGATCTCGGTCTGCAAGAGGATCAAATAACTAATTGCCTGAAGCGAATTGTTGATTGTCATTTTAGAAATACAGCAAGCATTAGCAGTTAATTAAGGATCTGAAAAGGTTCACAAACATTTTTCCAGAACTTGTTAATGAAGTGGATCAATGTTGAATAGTCAAAACACATTATCGAAATTTTAAAATTTATTCTAGGATTTTTGAATCTACTACCTGACTACTGAATATTGGAATTTTAAGCAAAATAAAGATTTAAATTACTCAGAAAATAAGAATCTAAGAGTACCACAATTATAAAATAAACTGGCGGACTTGGACGACAACACAGAAAGCAACAGAACAAATGTACTCGGTTTCGATCCTAACATCAAATCGGGTGGCACACCGTTGAAACTCGATTCAGGGCGAGGAATTTTATCATTTCTGAAAAAAATCACACTGAAACAAGCTACAGATTACATCCCTCATTTTGACGGAAATAGCCAACATGAGAAGAGACACGTCCTGGTCATCTATAGCGGTCGATACAAAACGAATTAAAAATTTGCAAAAACGAGACGTTTCGTTAAACTTGATTGAAACGACGTGATTGCTGGTCTGGGGAATCTTCGCATCGCTGTAGAAAACGATGAACAAAAAACATGCCGTATGGCAAATTCAGAAGACCTGCTTGGTTCGCTCCCACAAGATGAAATGCGCGACACCTTTGCCTCCATTCTCTGGGGTGGTAATATACAGATCACTCTTTATCATGGTAGAATTGTAAAACCGCCAAAGGACTTAGTACAAGAAATGATAACGAAATATCACGAGAGTCTAGCAGGACGAAACAAGGGCATGACAAAAACGAATATGCGAGTCCGAGAACGATTCACATGGCCCGGCCTGCGGTGTCACTTGACACTGTAGGAAAACTACCTGCAACCCCGAATCGGAACCAGCATATACTAACTATGTAGAACAACTTCAGCAAGTATTTCATAGCGGTACCCATTCCGTTCCTGCTGACTTCTTCTCTCACTACGGTGCCCCGAAGTGCATCTTGAGTGATCGAGGAGAAGCCTTTGTGAGTGAAATGATGAGGCAAATGGAAAAAACTGTTCAACGTGAAACAATTGACCACTTTCGGTATCGTCATCAAACGAATGGATCCCTGGAGAGAAGCCAAATAGTTTTAACAAATCGTATAAAACATTACGCAAACAATTATGACGACTGGGACAGACTGCTCCCATTAGCTATGTTTGCGTATAACACGTCGGTTCATGAAGTGACGGAGTTTACCCCCTTCGAGTTAGTTTTCAGAAGAACCGCACGGGTAAAGGATGTA
Source organism: Andricus grossulariae (assembly GCA_011634705.1). Classification (NCBI taxonomy): domain Eukaryota; kingdom Metazoa; phylum Arthropoda; class Insecta; order Hymenoptera; family Cynipidae; genus Andricus; species Andricus grossulariae. The sequence goes on from JAABKJ010007545.1 coordinate 208,147,250, forward strand.
CGCGATGAAAAATTCGATTCGCGAAGTCATGGTTCATACAAAGTCGTAGGACTGCCCGATAATCATAATGTAATTCTAGAAAGTGAAGATGGCTCGCGATTTATGAAACATGTCGACAAGCGTAAGGTATTTTAGATGTAAGCTAGTTAAAAGAATGCAAACAATGTATTACTCGCCTTTATCTACATATAGCAACTGTATAATTATGTTTAGGAATCTAAAAAAAAGTAGGCCAACCTTAGAGTATTTTGTGAAACAAGGTAAACGCAGGAATTAAAACTAAAGTTAGAAATGAAAAGAAAAAATGAATATATAATCAATTCGAATAAACTCAATAAAGTCCATGTTTACCAGAGGATTATCTTGTTCCAAAATAATGCCGGGGTGGTGCACTGCTCAAATGTTTCTTTTTCTCTTCACAGTTTTTCCTATTTTATTCCGGTGGGAATCCAATTCACTATAAAATAACTTCGGTGGGATGTAAATCTTGGCCAATGTAACCCAAAACTAAGAGCGGTGAAAATACCGAATCACATGCCGATGCTTTCTTTTATGTGTACCTACTGGTCCTATTCTTAAATAAATCCTATACTGTAATGTAATGTAATTTAATTAAAGGTATGAATCAGTTGTAATTGATAAATTTTAAATAAAGTATCAAAATGCAAACTCTGTTCATAGGAAAGAAAATTAAAGCAGAATTGTTGAATTGATCTAAAATGTATGGCATTGGCCAGAGCGAACATCTGTACCAAATCACTTCCCTTACCAGCAGTACCGGAATCTACTAAGAGAGGAAGAGACTCATGTGAAGGAGTGTTAGTGTGTAGAGACTCACTATTTTCATGGACGTTCAAAAATATCAGAATTGCCTTGAGACAAATGGACACAGAAGCAAATCTCTGCTACAGAAATGCAAAGTGATACTCGGTGAAGCCTGCATTCACATCTTCGAATCTTACCAATTGACTAGGATTTCTGCCAGGAATAATAAGACATGTTGCAGGACTTGTCACCTATGATGATGAGCAACTATTAGACGCAAAAGTCAACGAGGTGAATGATACGCAAAAAAATTCATCAAACTAGAGAATATGTGTCATAAATAAACTACACAAACATAGGAAATAAATGTTGTATATCGACATGTACAGGACCATGCTCCCAAACTAATGTTTGCTACTCGAGGACCAAAAGTCAGTATCGACAAATTGGCACAAACATAAACATCAACGATCATGGTGAGGAATGGATCTTTAAGGTTCGTACTGAATATACCACTTCTCGACAAATCAGATTATCAACTCTACCATATTCATTCAACATCCGTACCTCAAGAAATATTTGCAACCAACTCTGCGCCGGTGTATATAAATAAAGTAAAGAATACATATATAAATAAAGAAAGAAACTGAGCAGGTGCTCCACCCAACACAAGACACGTTTAAAATCTGCGATATCAAAATTTCATACCAGAGCGACTCATATTGGATCAAGGTATGCCTATATATTGAAAACAGAGTCCTAAATTTTAACCAGTCTTTCAGTCAACCCACATTCTATAGAGTTTATTTATGAGCCAACTCTACACTTAGACATAACAAACATATCACCTGCCGTAAGACACAATAATAAGAACGTCAACATCACGGAATTAATGATTATAAGATCATCAACAGGAGACGCTATCTGCTGACCAAAAAAATGTAGAATTTTTATGGGAGATCGAGAAGAAATTAGAGGCATTCAGTGATCACAAGGCATTCCGCAAAAATCATTGAACTCGTGTGCTCGTGGTTCTTATATCGGATTGGGTTTATTAATAGTCCTGAGATTAATAGCCTATCCTTTTCTCTCTTAAATCTCAATAGTAATATTAGCCTGTGTCGCTTGTATTAGCAAGAAGCGCTCTAGGACGTACACTGTTAATGCTGTCAAATGAATTACTCAAAATTCCGAAGATCCTGACCTCGGACAAGACCATAAATATGAGTTAGAATCCAAAAATATCACCAAGCGCCACTAACACGAATTCAAGTTAGATCCTTTGCAAGAAGATCAACCAGTGGGCTCCTGAAAAAGCATCCAATATATCAAAAGTATCGCAGATGCGCTTTTCCAAGGTACAGCTACTGATGCAAAAGCTTTAACCCATGTGTTAGTGTAACATTTTAAAAAATGTCACACAAATGTACCATGTTCTTCATATTGAGTTCGACACACCACACAGAAGCAGCTAGGATTGAATATAAATTACATTACTTATTGATAAAATGACTAAGGCGCTTGTGTGAATGAAGAATTTTGAAATCACTACCAAGCCCGTATACGTCCATAAAGCGTCCAAGCCAGCGATAGTTTAAGTCGTGACAGGTTCCCAGAAGTTATCTCATAAGTTTATTACATTTTCAAATAACTCCGAAATTTTACTGTAAGAAAATAATTAAGCCAACTATCATGGAAAAGGGCTATTCATTTTGACCCCGTTATCAAGGACAATAACTTAACAATAACCTTCGTGTCGGTCACAGTCAAAATTCTTATCACAGTTCTTTACTACTTCTTGCACCGACAAGAAGTTCTACGATATCAGTAAAAAACACGGTTTCTCATGCCCGTCTGCACTCGACGTTGAACTGAACTGAGCCGCGACTTCATTAATAACTAAATTTAGACATTGGCAAGAAACGACCTTTTTAAACAGTATTCTGATCCGGCTTCTTACTTTTTAATAATTATCAACGGACATCGCCTTTCAAACTGCACCAAAGGACATGCATTTCTACCAAATTCAGATGAACCAGGGCGGCATCGAATGATGGCATCATCGGACCTAATTTGCCAATTTGATTGACTCACATAGACGAATTTATGGACGGAGGTATGACACTATAGGATCTTTAGTCGACGTCAGACAGAGCGCGAATTTAAGTGACATAACGGAGTACAAACGCGTAGCCATTTAAATTCGAAACCAGCAGAGATGGTTTTCCATCGTCAAGTCTCAGTGCAGTTGTTAACCAAGTAAAACGGTCGAGGGAAACGTGTGAAGCTGACAAGTTACATCCATTTCCAAAAACGAGAAATGTAATCCTTGTCCACTCCTTCCGTCCCTCTGGCGAATGAAGTGTGGCCGTAGCTATAAGTTAGAGTAAATCGAATATGAATTAAACCTAGAGTCAGTGCGTCAGTTATTTTAAAGAAAACACTATTTATCATCGAGATTCAATTGTAACAGGACAGTCGTAAAGGAAAGCATCTTGAATTATTGAGATGGTAATCCAGATCCCACAATATTGAACAAATTAAGCATATTAATTTGACTGCTTGAACCGCCGAAACATTATAGTAATTAGAGCTCTTTTACATGTTTTTAATATTAAAAATCATAATCTCTTATGTAAAAATTGGTTACTTGCATTGACATAAAATTTTCAAAAATGGAAATTCAAATGAAAATTCGAAGAAAAAAATGCAATGATGTTTTAATGTTTTTATTTAATTTTGATCCAACTTCAGGCTACAAGGATTATTATGGTTTATTTTAGAATGTTTTAATTGAATTAATTATACTCAGTCTCTAGTGAATAGCAATTTGCAACAACTTTCATAAGAAGGGTTAGGAAGACTGGGTAATATCTGCCTTAAATGGCATTCCTTCATTTCATCTGAGGTCATATTCTTAACATCACCGCCTGTCATATTTATTTTTATCCTCAAATGATTTATATCGGTCTTATATATTGCACGAAGAATCTCAGTATACTGCAGTATTGCAAAAATGACACAAGCGGATGCTGGTAACACGATATATTCTTGGTTTGGCTTGATAAAAATTTACCATTTTCCACAATCAGTCAAATTTCTTTATTGGCGAGAAAATAGTATATTCGAAACTCGAATTGCCAGTTCTGATTTTGCTCGGGAATAAGCCGAATATATTCAAGTTGTCCAAGGGCATATCCTAGTACTTCATGAGAAGGAGTCCTGCCCGTCGGAGGAATGAACCTGGCATGAAGAGAAGGCTACTGAGGAGAAGTCCGGGCAGATGCATTTTGTCTGGCACAAGAAGAAGAACCAGGATAGCGTTTGCCATTGAGATTCCATACGAACTCTAGTCCCACTATAATCCAGTATTGCAAAAACGTCACCACTAGAAACTGATAATACAATATATTCTTGGTTTGGCCTAAGCACATTGTTCGTATGATCTATTCGCATTTGAATTGGTTTATAGGCAGGAAAAACGTATCTTCGAAATTCAAATCGCTGGTTCTGGTTTGTGCAAGGAATAAGCCTAACATAGCCAAGTTGTCCTATTGCACACCCAAGTACGTGAACAGAAAAAGGCCTTCCCGAAAGAACCTGGATCTGGCACGAAGCGGAAGCTCCTGAGCTGAAGTCCGTTCACATGAATGTTTTCTGTCAGAAGAAGAAGATCCAGGGTTACGTTCGATATTAGTATTTTATTCAGACTGTAGTGAATCGTCATTTGCGAAAGTTTTAATAAAATTGTAAGGGAATATTGGGCGACGATCGCCCACTGGAAAATATCGCACTTCATCTGGGGTTAATTTGTCGACTTCGCCGCTTATCATAATAATTTTCATTCTCGGATGAACATTATTTGTCGAATATATTCCACGTAGGACCCCTCTATTCTCTAATATCGCAAAAGTGTCACAATTGGATGTTAATACTACAATCTGTTCTTGGGCTGGAAAGGTAATCAAGCTTTGTTCTGCTTTTCGCATTCGGATTCGTCCAAGGGCATATCCAAGTACTTCAGTTGAACGCGGCCACCCAGGAGGCGACCTGGTTTCGAAAAGAAGAGGAGGCTCCTCAGGAGAAGTGCGTCAGGTGAATGTTGTCTGTCATAAGAAGAACCAGGGTAGCGTTCGCAATTAAGATTCCATTCGGACTGTAGTGAATCGTTATTTGCTGAAGCTTTAATGAAATTTTCTGGGAAGATTGGGTGACTTTCACCCACTGGACAATCTCGCACCTCATCTTGGGAATAAGAGGGGCATTATTGATACATGCATGTTTTCAGGAAGAGCCGTAGGAGTCGACCTTAAGAGCCGCTTTTCAAGTTCGTTGGTATGTAATGCTCATTGCATCGTGATGACGTTCGAGACGAGGAATATCGAGCCTGGCTCGCTTTCGCCTCGTTCATTCCTCGGTTCTGTCTTGTTTTCTCGGGCCTATTCCTCAGTTTTTCTAGTCACATTCTTCCTCATTCCGTCTCATCCTTCCTCTTTCTCGCCTCGGTTTTTCCCAGGAATGCGAGAGATGTGCGCTACTGAAGCGGACAGCTTGCTGGAGCGTTATTTTGCCTCTCTTACGCGCTGGTGCTATTCAGCCTTCTTTAATGAATAGGCAAAGTCGAAATATGATTACATAGTGTACTTTTTTGTTCCTAACTGATTAATTTGATATCAAACAAGACTATGTAATGATTTTTTCAAAGATTTAATTTGACTCTGTAGTTTATTTTGTTCTTATTACCAATTTTTTTTTTATAATTCACCCCTACGAAATGCATGTGTGTATGTTCGTATATTCATGGATGTATATTTGAATATTCGTGTATGTATATTTGTATATTCATGTATGTACAAAATTTCATAATTGGAAAATGCCCTAGCACTGAAAATTTTCATTTCGGATCCCTCATGATGTTTATATCTTAGGGTTTGGCTGAGTCGAAGTAAAAAAAAAAAGTTCTATAATCGCAGAGTTGTGGAAAAGTCGTGAATGTTATTATTGTTTCTTCATCTGCATAATATGCCCAATTTTTACAATGTTTTCAGAATTTTTAATCAAGTTCATATACGGAAAATTGAATCTCTTATTTAGTCCTGAAAATAAAAAAATATAGGTGATCCAAAATTTATGAGTAATTTTTTCAGCATAGAAAACCTTCCTTATGTTGAAAATGTACTTCCAAAACTTTGAAAAAATTGTATCATTGGGAATGGCGAGTTAATTTGAAAAAAATAGCGACTCGCCATTTTTAGTCATCTGATATTCTCAAATTATTCGGAAGTACATTTTAAACATGAGAAAGCTTTTCTATGCTGGAAAGAATAATGTGCAGAGCTCCTAGACTTTTTTCATTTTTGGGTGTTTATAAAAAAATTAGTTTTCCCTACAGAAACTCAAAGGAAATACCAAACACAATTGTGAGAATTAGTCGTTTTATGCAAATAAAAACAAAAATAGCATTTGTGTTTTTTCCTAAACTGCGATTAAAAATAATTTTCTTTTATTTCCACTTCACCCAATCGCCAGATATTAATTAATATTCGAAAATTTCAAAAGATTCGAAAATATTGCACAGAAGTCTTAAAATTTCACTTAGATTTTGTATACACTAAAAGGCTTTCTGGAATTCACCAAGATTTCAAAATATTTAAAGATTCAAGATTTTAGATCGATTTTGCACACTTTGAAAGAGTTGAAGGAATTGTCAAACATTTCCAGATATTTCAAGGATTTCACAAACATAGTAACATAGTTATCAAACATAGTCGTGTTTGATAACAAATTAATCAGTAATGGACAAAAATGTATAATATGTAATCATATTTCGACTTTAGCTATTCATTGAAAAACGCTAATTAGCTTTGGCGCGTCAGAGTGGCAAAAGAACGCTCCCGCGGGCCTGAGAAATGGTCGTATTCATGCATATAATATATAAAATATATTATCAAAATGATAGATATATTATATTAGTATATTCACCAATAAAAATAATACATCTGTCGCAGTGGAGAAATACGTATAGTACTTACATGTAAAAAGGTAGCTATGAAGAACAAGAAAATATCTGCTGATGTCTCCGTGGCGTAATTGGTTAACGATCCACTCATGGATAGTGGCGTTCCCAGTTTAAATCTGGGCTGAGACAGATTTTTTTCTTGTTCTTCGAAATTTATTTGTCCGAAGTAATGTTTTAATAGTCATTTTTAGTTAACTTTAGTCACATTTTGTGTTAGAAATTATTACAATGTCAAGGAACTGTGTATTCAAAAACGATACGTCATATCAGAACCCATTTTACAGGGCGACGAATAAAATGGTGTGTAAACTAATTAATTAATATTTTTGAACAGGAACAGGAATATAAAAAAAGGAAATGATGCATAAATAGTGGAAACTTCAATGTTTCATTGAGGAGTACAATTGCATGACTTTTAAAGTTTTATATATTTTAGAAACGAACATCCTAAACATACCGATTATTCGTCTGCGACAATACACTTAATGGTATAGGGTTTCGAAATTTGCACCATTGGCATTGGCACAATAAGCAAACCTTTTTTTTAAACAATAAAACACACGCTCTCTTACAGTATCAGAAATATCGTGAACCGATGCCTGAATAGCTTCAAATTTGGGGGTCCTTAGTCCCATAAAATGATATCCATATCATTTGAAAATGTATTTAAAAAATTTGTGTGTTTGAAGCATCTGCTTGAAAAACTCCACCCACTTGGCCATCGCAGCATGAGTCAGATTCTATTTATCTTTCGCAAACTTCTAAGGCCTCAAAGAAGACAACAAGTTTTTCTACCCAATTATTTTGGCTGAAAATTAAAAAAGTTAGAGCATTTTCAAAATTGTTGATAACATTGTTTTTTAATAATTGAAAATGCTATGTACTGCTATTTATAGTGCCCACAAAGTTTAACCATTCATTTTTACGACTTTTTTCGATAGAAAGTAAATTATCAGAGTTGAAGCATTTTCGAAATTCAAAAAACCAAAGGAAATGAAAATTTTTAGCTAAACAGCGCACGATATAAAAAAAAGTCTAGATAAGAAGAACGTTGCTTCTTGAAAGTTCTACAAGATTATCATAAGAACGTTTCAATTTGTTTTGAAAATTCAAATTATGATCACATAAAAAATTCCATTTTGCGGTCAAACTATGCGAGATACGAAAAAATATGCAGAGGAGAAATTCATGCGCCCAAAAAGGACCTACTAATTCATTATTAATCACTTTTCGATTCGACGCTTAGTTTTTGGTGCATTCGTAAAAAACGATACTGAAAATAAAGAAATCAAATTTTTGGACAAAAGACACAAATTTTTAATTCATACTTTTTTGGTCAGACGCGTAGTTTTTGTTTTGATTGTGGACAATGACATTTCAAATAAACAAAGCAATTTTTTGGACAACAAGATACAAGGTATAATAAAATATTTAATAACAAAACTGTACCTAAATTAGATCTGAAGATTTGCTTGCCACCTTTTTTTCTTACGAGACACTTAAGGAGAATGTGTTAAGACCGCCGCACACGGTTCCTTTTTTCTTGCTAGATTGCTTGCTTGGAGCTGTGATGGCAACTGGGCAGGCTGCCTTGTAGAAAAGTGACGTAACTGCTGGCTCTCGTGATGGGCGCCCTGCTTGATTTCGTTGATAGGGCATGTGCTTTTTTTTCTGCTGGTTTTCAAGCTGGCTGAAGCAAGGACCCAATCAGAAGTGGAGAAAAGTTTACATGATTCTGTCGACTGCTATAGTCCCACATGGCAAATCTAGCGACATTGGATCTATCGTCAATTGTTGTCATTGGATTGTTGTGAGGCGCTAAAAATAGTGGGAAACACCACGTTGAAAAATGGATAGTCAAACTTGAAGTGTCAAAATTTAGATGGTCAGTTTGATCATCTAGATAGTCCCAGGTACCATCCACAATTTTTTCTTCACAGTCAGGCAGACTATAGTTCTACAGTATGTTTCAATGTCCACAGGTGATTCAGACTCACTATCAGTATAGTCAAATCAACACTGCAGGATGTCAAACAGAAGTGGCAGTGTCACGACCTCTGCCGAACGCCGAGCGAACACACCCGACACCCGAAACGCATTTTTGGAGCGACTGACGTTCGATGTCACGTTTTCCGTGTTTTGCAATATTTTTAATTAGTGTAAACTCCCGTTTGATACTTCAAACATGTGTGGAGAGCATTTTGGGGAGTGCGTTGAGTGGTTTTCGTTCTGATTTTGAACGCCAAATTCGATACTTCCGAGGGATTAAGACAAAGGCATCACTCATTAATTAGTGCGTATTCTCAACATTTTCGACCGAAGACGTATTCAGAATTTCGTAATTCGTTGATGAAGAAACAAGACTTACGAGATTTGTAATACGCATTTATATAGTTTTCTGAAGTTTCCAGTGTTAATATTTTAATTCAGTGCAGCGACGCCGTTTCCTTAGCCTCTTATGCTCAAAGTAATATGGCGTCAAAATTTGTATACATATACAATCATGACTCAGACATCCTAATCTTCCAAAATAATACAGATGCTTTCATAATTGATGTATTTTATATAAATGTTCATGTTTTTCAGGTGTCATTTATTAATTTAATTTCGTCTTTCTCACTCTTAGAAATATATATGTAGGTAGAAGAAGGACAAATGATAATAAAGTTGACTCTCTGATATGACTAAGTTAACACTCCAAAATAATCAAACTAAAATTTCGTAGGGAATCAGGTTTAAACTCCAGGATCGTCAACTTTACACTCTGAGATAGTGAAGCTAACCGTCAAATTTTGACACTCAATTGATGGTACGCTACACCTTCTAGGGGGCTGTCCCATAGTTAAAACTCAAATATAGTCATTCTGACACTCTAGATGCTCAGGCTGACTGGCCATTCTTCTCCGTAACTGTTCGCATTTTGCGACCTGATACAACTGACAAAGAATGCTCAACAAAATTTCATACCCTTCGTACCAATACAATATTGAGCATAATAAAGTAAAAGCTTCTCTCAAAAGTGGCACTGGAACTGAAAATGTAAGTATGCTAACCTAACCTTAAACATAACCTCAATATGCTAGCATGTGTCCGAGCAGAGTAGCACGCACCGTTTGAAGCGTAGCCTGCAAGCAATCTAGCAAGAAAATAAGCACCGTGTGCGGTGGGCTTTAGTTAAAGCCGAAGGAGCTTTATTGAAAAGGAACTCACGATCACTATGTTTCAGTTGTCGACGTTCGCCCTTTAATTTTAGAAGTCCTATGCAAAAATGTGATGGATGTACAATGAACGAGCGGGAAGCGCGAGATACAACTGATGTGCGCTCTAGGCGCGATCAAACTTGGGAGCCGCGTGCGCAGCGCGCAATGAGAATGTGCCCGCGCAACAGGCAAATTTTCATTTTTATTCTTGGATAATTGTGTAAATTGAAAGCGCATAAAATTGAACTATTTTGATTTCATAATCACATGGTCTTAAACACAGTAGTTTAAAATTCAACAATTTCTAATTTAATGGATTTGATGCTTTCACGATGATTCATTATGATAAATTCAAATTTAAAATTCAAAGCTTTTTCGGGTTTCAATCGTGTACAAAACTACGAATCTTGCCGACGTTTCGTGAACATTGCAGTTCACTTCTTGGTTGAAAACCTATCTTTTTTAGTTGCGAAATGTAGTTGCTGAATTCAACTGGTTGAAAATTCTTTTTTTTCTTAATTTTTTAAACTTCAAATTTATGTAAATATTCCATTTTTAGATAAAAACTTATAGTTTTATTTGAAATTTCATCTATTTTGTTGAAAGTTTAATTGGTGTGTTGAAAATTCACTATTTTATTAAAGTCACGTTTTTTGGTAAAAAATTCCACTATTTTGTTAAAAATTTGTCCTTTTGGATTTAAAATTCATCTTTTATGGTAAAAAAGTAATCTCTCCTGGGTGAAAGTTCATCTATTTCGGCTTTCAAAATAACTTTTTTGTTGAAAATTAAATTCTCTTTGGAAAAATTCGTCTTTTCAGCTTCAAAATTGAAATATTTGGATAGAAATTCAACTATTTGTTTGTTAATGCAACTGTTTAGTTAAAAATTAATTTTTGATGTTGAAAATTTGTCTTCTTGGGATGACAATTCATCTCTTTTGATAGAAAATCTTTTTTGGTTGAAAATTCAACTATTTTGTTGAAAATGCAATATATTTCGACTTGAAATCTTAGGAATTTAAAGCATTTTATATTGAATTCAATATATTATCTATTAATTTTATTTAAACAAATTTATTCCCCTATGATTCCCTATTTTCGTGAAAAAATCACCCTATTTACCCTGTTTTGAGAGTTTTTTGTTTTGTTTTTATTATATAAATTTATATACATTTTTATTATTTGGGTATTTTGGGAAAATTTAACTATTTTGTTGAAAATGCAATATATTTCGACTTGAAATCTTAGGAATTTAAAGCATTTTATATTGAATACAATATATTATCTATTAATTTTATTTAAATAAATTTTTTGGGTTTTGAAACCTAGTTTAATAATAATGCTAATGGATAGATTAAAAACTTCAATTATGCATTAAGATTCAGAAAACATCGAGTAGATTTGCATTGTCTAACAATTTTGCAATAATTGGTCTTGATATGTAAAAGAAAATGAATTATACATTTAATTTTTACACGATTTTTAATCTTAAATAAAAGAACTGCTCATTGATTAAAGTAAGCCCATCAAATTAATGAATATAATTTTATTTTTTCTGCACAGTATGTAAACGAGGTGGTTATAGGCGCACCATACGAGGTAACGAAAGATCTGATGGAGCATTTCGACGTCTCGATAGTTTGTCATGGAAAAACGCCAATTGTGCCCTGCGAGAATGGAGCAGATCCTTACGCAGAACCGAAAAGACAGCAAAAATTTAAGCTTCTAGACAGCCATAATGACATGACGACTGAAAAAATAGTCGAAAGGATCATCCTTCACAGGTAGGCTAAGGTTATGCTCGAGTTTTACTCAGACCGAATTTTTACTTTGCACTATTTCAATATTATTTGCATTCATATTCCTTTTTTTCTTTGGCGTGCATCAGTCATATCTAGAATATTTTTAATGTTTTCTGATCCCTTGTCGCTCCAGGGTGGCCGCAGGTCAGGGAATACCTGGTAATCAGGGAGAAGTTGGGGAATTTTTTTGAACATGGAAAGTCAGGGATTTTGAAAAAAAAATGGCAAAAGTCGGGGGATTTCTGTAGGAAGAATTTTTGTCACGTTTTTAAGATATAGTCACTGTGGTCACTTTTCTTTCAATAAATGAACCCATGGTTTAACCAGTATTGAATTCAGGTTTATACCTATTTCCAAATTTTCTAGAATTATTTTGCAATATTTTAGAGTATTTTCAAAGAGTCTAAGAAATGTATAATAGATTTCTTATATTGATAGATTTTTTTGAAGGGATTTCAAAGGATTTTAAAGATTTCAGGGGATTTTTTTAAATTCCATGGAATTTTCAGTAGCTTTAAAAAGTTTCAAGGGATTTCAAAGGATTTTAGGGTATTTTGAAAAATTCCAAGGAATTATCCAGAACTTTAAAAAATTGCAATGGATTTCAAAGGATTTGAAATATTTTAGGCTATTTTGAAAAATTCCAAGAAACTTTCAAGAATTTCAATTTATTTCAGTGATTAATTGAATTTCAAAGGATTTAAAATATTTAAGAGCATTTAAAACATTCCAAGGAATTTGCCATTGATTTTAGTAGATTAATGGAATTTCAATGTATTTGTAATATTGTATGGTATTAAAAAAAAATCCAAGGAATTTTTTATTGATTACATTGAATTTCAAAGGATTTGCAATATTTAAAGACATTTTAAGAAATTCCAAGGAATCTCTTATTGATTTTAATAATTTGAAGAGGTTTTAAAAGATTTCAAATATTTTAAAGTATTTTAAAAGATTCCAAGGAATTTTCCATTGATTTCAGTAACTTAATGGAATTTCAAAGGATTTAAAATATTTAAGGACGTTTAAAAATTTTCCAAGGCATTTTTGATTGATTGAGATGAATTTTAAAGGATTTGCAATATTTGAGGGTATTTAAAAAAATTCCAAGCAATTTTGGATTGATTTTAATAATTTGAAGATATTTTAAAAGATTCAAAATATTCGAGGGTATTTTAAAAGATTCAAAATATTGGAGGGTATTTTAAAATATTCTAAGGAATTTTCAATTGATTTCAGTGACTTAATTAAATTGCAAAGGATTTAAAATATTCAAGAGCATTAAAAAAAATGCCAAGGAATCTTTTATTGACTTCAATACTTTGAAGGAATTTCAAGGAGTTGAAATATTTTAGGGTGTTAAAAAATATTCTAAGGAATTTGCCATTGATTTCAGTAACTCAATGGAATTTCAGAGGATTGGAAATATTTAAGGGCCTTTACAAAATTCCAAGGAATCTTTTATTGATTTTAATAATTTGAAAAAGTTTTAAAATATTAATTGATTGAATTGAATTTCAAAGGATTTGCCATATTTAAGGGAATTAAAGAAAATTCCAGGACATTTTTTATTGATTTTAATAATTTGAAGAGGTTTTAATGGATTTAAAATATTTTAGGATATTTTAAAAGATTCTAAGGAATTTTCAATTGATTTCAGTGACTTAATTGAATTGCAAAGGATTTAAAATATTCAAGAGCATTAAAAAAAATTCCAAGGAATCTTTTATTGACTTCAATAATTTGAAGGAATTTCAAGGAGTTGAAATATTTTAGGGTATTAAAAAATATTCTAAGGAATTTGCCATTGATTTCAGTAACTTAATGGAATTTCAAAGTATTTGAAATATTTAATGGCATTAAAAAAAAGTCCAAGGAATTCTTGATTAATTAAGTTTAATTTCAAATGATTTGCAATATTTAAGGTATTTTAAGAAATTCCAAGTATTTTTTAATTGATTTTAATAATTTGAAGAGGTTTTAAAAGATTTCAAATATTTTAGGGTATTTTAAAAGATTCCAAGGAATTTTCCATTGATTTCAGTAACTCAATGGAATTTCAGAGGATTGGAAATATTTAAGGGCATTTTAAAAAATTCCAAGGAATCTTTTATTGATTTTAATAATTTGAAAAAGTTTTAAAATATTAAAAATATTTTAGTGTATCTTAAAATATTTCAAGGAATTTTCCATTGATTTCAGTAACTTAATGGAATTTCAAAGAATTTGAAAAATTTAAGGGCATTTTTTTCAATACAATAAAATATTGCAAATACTTTGAAATTCCATTAAGCTACTGAAATCAATGGCAAATTCCTTAGAATCTTTTTAAATACCCTAAAATATTTCAACTCCTTGAAATTCCTTCAAATTATTGAAGTGAATAAAAGATTCCTTGGAATTTTTTTAATGCTCTTAAATATTTTAAATCCTTTACAATTCAATTTCATCGAATTCTTCTCATTTACATTAAATTTCCCTAAATTCATTCAAATTTCACGGAATTCAATGGAATTTTTTTGATTTTTAAAATTTTTTTGAATGAATTGGAATTCTTTTGAATTTAACTTGAATTGTACCCTTTGGTCCCTATATTTTATCCCATAGGGACTGTGAGGCCTGCATTTATAAAATATTCTACAAATGTTAAAAATACAAAAAATGTTACAAGATTAGAATTGTGGCCTTTGAATATAAATAGTCAGAGTAAAATGAAAAATTAGTCAGGGAAAAATGAGGGGATTTTGAAAATGAAGATTTGCGGCCACCCTGGGCTCAAAAACTTGGTTCTTTTCTTCTTACCTTCATTTAGTTAGTTCATTTTCACTGAATCCCGTATTTTAACCCCCTTAGGTCCGAGGAACTTTGTGCAATCATTAAGAACATTAGGAAGTACAAATAGCTCATAGATCATTGCATCTTTCTGTTTTGTATTAATCCGCCTGATTTACAATAAACGTCTTTTTTTCTTACGCTAACGCTTGATAGCAGATTTTTGTTTACGTATCCCAAATCCAGTAATGCTACATGTTTACTCAGCGTTTAATTACAGGTTGGAATTCGAGGATAGAAATATAAAGAAGGAGAAAAAAGAACTGGCTGCGCACGAAGCCTTCGTGAAGTCGAAAAATATTGAGAAAACCGAATGATTTTTCGCATATTCATCACCTGTAAATATGGGACTACGCAAATTCTTTATTTATTCAATCATATACTTGCTTTTTTTTTTATTTAATGAATGCCATTGCATTTGATTCGACATTCATGTGCGAAATTAAGTTTTGAGTGTAGCGAATGAAAGAAATCGCGAGATAAAAAAAGGCGGTAACTTTTTTGTTAGCAAAATTTATTAGAGATAGGTTTTACACTAATTAAACGAACAAGACTCGGGCGACTTGTGATAAGAAATTACGAGTGCTCTTTGACTCGTGTTCGAAGAAATTAGTTTCTATTTTTATTTCAATTTTATAAGTCATCTCATGTGATAATTCCGACGACCGTGTTACAATCATAGAGTAAAATTCTAAACTACCTCTTCTCGACTCAGAGAATATTTATCTGATTCTACATCATATCATGACGACTGATGTTACTTTTTTTCTTTTTTTTTTTTTAGGTTCTTAGAAGTTCAGAGTCTGTGGACATTTTCTCAGATTTTAAATATAGGCTAACTTCAAAATTAAAGGGTTCAAGTAAAAATTAATTTTAAAAATATCTTGTTTATTGAAAGCACTTGAAATCAAAAATCTGCTGATCGTCATCAGAAGATCTGCATACATTGTAATTTATTTCATTCCATTAAGGTGTAAACTAATTGTAAGTAACAGTTTTGTACAGAGATTGCTTTAGAGTGGCTTTGATTAACAAGAAATGGAAAATGAATTGTAAACGTACAAAGTTATTTGCATTCAAACGCTTATAAAATTAATTTCGATCAATATATTATTGTGTGTGTATAAATTATAATAGACAATTAGGCTCTAATTTAAAATATATTTTTTATTTGCTCAAGACTTAAGGTTAAAAGATAACTTTTTTATTTTAAATAAAATAGTAATGATAATTCAAGTCGATATATCGCAATAACTAGTCTAGTCTCTCTTTCTTTGTATTTAACACATTATATATAAATAAATGTTATGAAAGAAACTACCAATTATCTCTCGATATTACATTTTTGCACGAACAAGGTAAAAAAAATCGTTCGCTTCTTCAGGTCATCGTTAATATTACATCGTTCGGTTTGGAAAATTGAAAGACATTTGTGAGCAAATTTTTCAATATGTATTAAAAACTGGCAAACTTGATAAAAAAAACATTTTTTTTTAAATTGGAGAACCTCTTAAGTACGTGTGCTCGAAAAAGTGGAAAATCCTTATTCAAATTGGAAATTATATTTTTTCAGGAACAAGATAAAATCGTCGTGGGCTTTTTTAGGATTTCCCAGGGCCTTTTTTGGAAAATTGAAAGAGTTTTGCCAGAAAATTCATCAAGATGTGTTCAAAAGTCATTCTTTTTTATTGAAAATTCGTCTTTTTTGGTAAAAACTTAATCTATTTTGGTAGAAATTGCATCTTTTTTATTGCAAATCACAAATTTTTGGTTTAAAATTAATCTGTTTTGGTTGAAGATTCAACTATTTTTGGAAAATTTAACAATTTTTTGAAACTTTTTTTGTTGTTAAAAATTATTTTGTTGTAAACTGAAAATTCAACTATTCCATTTTTGGCGGAAAATTCATTTAGTTTGTTAAAAATTCGTACTTTTTGTCAGAAAATTAATTTTTTCGCTTAAAAATTTATTTTTTTGGTTGAATTCATCTGTTTTTTATTTAAAATTACAATATTTTTTAGTTGCAATATCAGCTATTACATTTTTCGTTGAGAAATCATTTTTTTTTTAAATTCAACTACTTAGTTAAAAATGGAACTACTTTGTTAAGAATTCATTTTTTTGATTGATGATTCATTATTTTAGTTAACACAAGCCCCTTTTTTTGTTTAAAATTGAACTGTTTTGTTGAAAATTATTTGTTTTTTAAATTAATTTGTTAACTAAAACTATTCCATTTTTGGTTGAAAATTCAAGTATTTTGTTAAAAATTCGTTTTTTTTTTTGGTGGGAAATTAATCTTTTCTTGTTCGAAAATCCATCTTCTTTTAAAAAAACTGAACTGTTTTGTTGAAAATTGATCTATTTTGTTGATAATTAGTCTTTTTTGGTTGAATTCAACTGTTTTTGGTTTAAAATTAAAATCTTTTTTAGTGGAAAATTAAACTACTTAGTTGAGAGTGAAACTTCTTTGTTAATAATTCATTTTTTTGGTTGATGATACATTATTTTAGTTAAAAATCCCCTTTCTTTTTGTTCGAAATTTAACTATTTTGTAGAAAATGATTTTTTTAAAATTAATTTTATAACAAAAAAATGAACTATTCCATTTTTGGTTGAAAATTCATGTATTTTGTTAAAAATTTGTCTTTTTTGGCAGAAAATTAATTTTCTTGTTTGAAAATCTATCTTCTTTTTTAAAAAATCAACTGTTTGGTTAAAAATTTATCTATTTTGTTGAAAATTCATCTTTTGTGGTTGAATTCAACTGTTTTTGGTTTAAAATTAAAATCTTTTTTAGTTGAAAATTTAACTACTTCGTTGAGAGTGAAACTACTTTGTTAATAATTAATTTAACTATTTCATTGGAAATTATTAGGATGAACATTCCTTTAAAAAGTAAAAGATTTGGTTAAATATTCAGGTATTTTTTTTTAAATTAATATTTTTTGGGTAGAAAATTGATCTTTTTGTTTGAAAATTAGTTTTTCTCATTAAAAATTAATTTTTTAAATTGCAAACTTAACTATTTTATTTTTTTCGAACATGTATCTATTTTTATAGAAATTGAATCTTCTTGGTTGAAAATTCATCTGTTTGGTTGAAAATGTATTTTATTTGGTTAATAATTAATTTTATTTTAAGTTGAAAATTTATCTGTTATAGGCGAAACTTCGACTATTTTGTTGTAAATTCGTCTTTTTGGAAGGAAAGTAATCTCATTAGCTGAAACTTCATTTTTTTAATTCAAAATTAATTTCTTTGATTTAAAATATAACTATTTTGTTGCAAATTATTTTTGTTGTTGTTGAAAATTCATGTATTTTATTGAAAAGTTTTTTTTTTATTAGAAAATTAGTCTTTTGGTTGCAAATTTAACTATTTGGTAAAAATTCATTTTTTTGGTTGAGAGTTCATCATTTTAGTTAAAAATTAATTTCCATAACTGAAAATTGAACTTTTCCATACTTTGTGGAAAATTGATCTTTTTTATAGCAATTTAATCTTCTTAGTTGAAAATTTATCTGTTTGGTTGAAAATTATTTCTTTTTACTGACAATTTAACTATTCTATTTTTAGTTAAAAATTCCTTTTTTGGTTGAAAATTGAACTATTTTGATGAAAATTATTATTTTTTTCTGTTGAAAATTCATGTATTTTTTTGAAAAGCTTTTTTTTAGTAGAAAATAAGTCTTTCGGTTGCAAATTCAACTATTTGGTAAAAATTCATTGTTTTGGTTGAGGGTTCATTATTTTAGTTTGAAAGTTTAAATTAATTAAATTAAATCAATTAATATTAAATTTAATTAATTAATTAAATAAATTTTCAGTTAAAAATTAATTTTCATAACAGAAAATTGAACTTTTCCATACATTGTGGAAAATTGATCTTTTTTATAGCAATTCAATCTTCTTAGTTGAGAATTTATCTGTTTGGTTGAAAATTAATTTTTTACTGACAATTTAACTATTCTATATTTGGTTAAAAATTCATTTTTTGGTTGAAAATTCAACTATTTTGTTGAAAATTATTTTGTCAAGTGAAATTTAATTTTTTTTTTCAAGTTGAAAATTGTTTTGTTGAAAACTCTTCTTTGTTTATTTGAAAATGTAATTATTTTGTTAGAAAATTCATATTTTTGGGTTTTAAATTCGTCTTTTTCGAAGGAAAGTAATCTCATTGGTTGAAACTTCATTTTTTAAATTAAAAATTAATTTCTTTGATTTAAAATATAACTATTTTGTTGAAAATCATTTTTTTGTTGTTGAAAATTCATGTATTTTGTTGAAAAGCTTTTTTTTTAGTAGAAAATTAGTCTTTCGGTTGAAAATTTAACTATTTGGTAAAAATTCATTGTTTTGGTTAAGGGTTCATTATTTTAGTTAAAAATTAATTTCCATAACTGAAAATTGAACTTTTCCATGCTTTGTGGAAATTGATCTTTTTTATAGAAATTTAATCTTCTTAGTTGAAAATTTATCTGTTTGGTTGAAAATTAATTTTTTACTGACAATTTAACTATACTATTTTTGGTTAAAAATTCCTTTTTTGGTTGAAAATTCAACTAATTTTGAAATCATTTTTTCCCGAATTGGAAATTTCCCAAATAATACAATTCCCGGCAGAAAATTGCTGAATTATAAAATATCCGAACTAGAAAATTCTCCAATTATAAAACTCGCGAATTTAAACAATTACATTTTTTTATAAATATTATGTATTAAAAATACAATAACCAAATATTTTTATAACAGAAAAATATTTCTAATGTTTAAAGTTTCTAAAATTATATTGTTTGAATTTAAAATACTTTGGATATTTTATAATTCGCCAATTTTCTGTCGGGAATTTTATTATTCGAGAATTTTATGATTCGGTAATATTATAAACTGTCGGGAATTTTCCAATTCGTATTATTATAAACTGTTCGGGAATTTTATCATTTGGGAATTTTCCAGTTTGGAAATTTTATTATTCGGGAATTTTAAAGTATCGGGAATTTTATTTTTCAGGATTTTTCAGTCGTCCCAAATTTTCTAGATACTGGATAAGATGCAACGTGCACCGTTTTTTTCAAATGAAAAAAAAAGATTTATTGTATGGTATCGCAGAGGAAATACTCTGGTGGCGTGATACGAGATAACACATAATCAGAGCTGAAAAAATCAGTAAAGTCTCGAGAGATGTCGTGACGTAGAGAAAATTTCCACAACTGTCGTAAACATCTGAAAGAAAAATTAATTTATAAATTAGGTACTGCCTTTAAATTAATCGATTATTTATTTACGCCTTAACCTTTGGAATGGAATATGAAGATTTGTTTCGAAATGTGTTTGTTGGATCAATTAAAAATTTTTTTATTTTGTAAAAAAGTTATTAGGAACTTTAGCAAGTCTGAAATCAAGTATAATTTAGTTCAGAATTTTTATCTAATATTTTAAAACTATTTGATGAACTTACATAAGTTTTAATCATTTTTTTTTAAGTCAAGGAATTTTTTTTAAAGTCAGGGAATTTTTTCGAGAACGTGCTTAAACTTTTTAAAAATTGTAATGTAAAATTAAATAATAATGCTTCTTCATTTATAAAAGTAGCTTTATATTACTGGATTTAACTATTTTGTTGAAAATTCGTTTTCTTTTTGATTGGAAATTAATTTTTTTTTAACTGAAAAGTTCACTATTCAATTTTTTGTTAAAAATTCATCTTTTTGGTTCGAAATTCCACAAATCCAGTTGAAGATTCATCATTTAGGTGAAAATTCGACTATTCCATTTGAAGATTTATAATTTTAGTTAAAAATTCATCATTTTGGTAAAAAATTATTATTTCTTTCACTTAAAAATTTATTTTTTAGTTAAAAACTTATCCTTTTGATTGAAAATTCAACTATTCCAGTTAAAGATTCATAATTTTAGTTGAAAATTAATTTTTTTTGTTTAAAATTCAACTTTTCAGCTTAAAATTCATTATTTTATTCGAGCATTCATAACTTTGGTTGGAAATGTAACTATTTTCTTTAAAATTCGTTTCTCTAGTTAAAAATAAATTTTGTAACTAAAAATTTACCTATTCAAGTTTTGGTTGAAAATGTATTTTTTTTAGTTGCAAATTCAACTATTTGGTTGGAAATTCATGTCCTTTTTTCAAAAATCGTATTTTGGATAAAATGTTAATCAATTCAAATACTTTATTGAAAGTTAAACTCTTTTGTTGAAAATTCATTTGTTTTGTTAAAAATTAATTTTTTTCGCTAAAAATGTAACTGTTCCTTTTTTAGATGAAAATCTATCTTTTTCAGTCGAAAACTCGTGTTTTTTTTTAATTCGTTCTTTTTGGTAGAAAAATGTTCCTCTTGGTTGATAATTTATTTTATTGGTTGATAATTTATCTTCTTGGTTCAATTCAACTCTTTTGGATAAAAAATATAAATTGAATTAAAATTTTAAATAATAAAAAAAATTAATTTTTTTTGGTTGATATTTAATTCTTTTAACTAAAAATTAAACTAATCTAGTTGAATATTCCATCATTTTAGTTAAAAATTCATCTCTCTGTTAAAAATTAAATTCTAGTTGAAAGTTCATGTTTTTGATTGAAAATTTAACTATTTTTTTTTTAAATTGTTTTTTTTTTGGGGGGGGGGGATACAAATTAATTTTTTTGACTAAAAATTTAACTAGTCCAGTTTTGTTTAAAAATTTATTATTTTTAGTATAAAGTTCAACTATTTTGTTGCAAATTTGCATTTTTTTTAAATTGAAAATTCAACTATTTCGTAAAAAATTAATGTATTTTGTTCAAAATCCTTATTTTTTGACAGAATATTGATATTCTTGGTTAAAAATTCATCTTTTTGTTTAAAAATAAAACTATTTGATTGAAAGTTAAAATATTTTATTAAAAATTTACTTTTTTTGGTTAGAGGTTCCTAATTTTAATTGAAAATTCATTTTTCTTTCAATAAAAAAATAATTTTTTTCAATGAAAACTTAACTATTCCATTTTTGATTGAATAGTTTTTTTAGTATATAATAATAATTATAATCATTTTTTAGTTGAAAATTCAAGTATTTAGTTAAAAATTTATCTTTTTTAATTGAAAACTCATGTGTTTTATTGAAAATTCGTCCTTTTTTTTGTAGAAAATTAATCCTCTGGTCGACAATTCATTTTTTTGGGTTGAATTCAACTGTTTTGGATAAGAAATTGAAATCTTTTTCCAACTATTTTGTTGAAAATGAACTATTTTGTTCAAATTTAATTTTTTTGCTCAAAACTTAATTTTTTCTACTAAAAATTTAATCGAGTTCAATATTCCATCATTTTAGTTGAATATTAATTTCTTAACTGAAAATGTAACTATTTCTCTCTGATGTAACTATTCAATTTTTGGTTGAAAATTTATTTTCTTTAGTTGAGAATTCATGTATACTGTTAAAATTCGGTCATTTTTTTTAGAAAATTAATCTTTATGGTTGAAAATTAATCTATTTGTTCGAAACATCAACTATTTTGTTGAAAATTGGCTTTTTTTACTAAAAATTATTTATTTTTCACTGAAAATTTAATTATTCCAGTTTGAGTTGAAAATTTATCTTTTTTTAGTTGAAAATTTAACTTATTGGGGGAAGATTGATGTTTTTTATTTGAAAATTCAACTATTTGGTTGAAAATTCCTCATTTTTGATAGAATAATTATCTTGTTGATTGAAAATTCATCTTTTTTGTTAAAAATTTAACTCTGTCAGTCAAAGATTCATAATTTTTGTTAACAAAAAATTTAACTATTCCAGTTTTGGTTGAAAATTTATCTTTTTAGTTGAAAATTAAACTATTTGGCTGAAAATTTTTTTTTTATATTTTGAAAATTCAACTATTTGGTTGAAAATTGATCTTTTTTGTTCAAAATTCAACTACTTGATTGAAATATAATCTCTTTTGTTAAGATTTAAATTTTTTGGTTGAAGGAGATGTATTATTTTAGTTTAAAATATTTTTTTTCAATTCATTTTTTAACCGGAAATTTATCTATTGCAGTTTTTGCTAAAAACTGATTTTTTTAGTTGAAAATTCAACCTTTTTGTTGAAAATTCATCTTTTTGGTTAAAAATTAACTATTTTGTTAAAATGAAGTATTTTGTCAACATTTTTTTTTAAACTTAATTTTTTTTAACTTAGAATTTAACTAATCCAGTTAAATATTCCATCAATTTAGTTGAAAATTCATCTCTGGTTGAAAATTCAACTATTCCACTTAAAGATTTATTATTTTAGTTGAAAATTAATCTGTTTCATTTAAAATTTAATTATTTAGATAAAAATTGATCTTTTTTAATTAAAAATTTAATTATTTCGTTGAAAATTTAACTGTTTCGTTGAAATTCCTCTTTTTTGATAGAATATTAATCTTATTGGTTGAAAATTCAACTATTCCCGTTAAAGATTCATCATTGTAGTTGAAAATTTACCTTTTTATTCGAAAATTCAAATAATTGGTTAGAGGTTAAACTCTTTTGTTAACATTTTTATATTTTTTGGTTGAAAAGTGAACTATTTTGTTGAAAATTCATGCTTTCAAACAAAAAATTAATTTTTGGAACTAAAAATTTAACTAATCCAGTTGAATATTCCATCATTTTAGATGAATATTAATTTTTTAATGAAAAATGAAACTATTTCTCTCTGATGTAACTATTCAATTTTTGGTTGAAAATTTACCTTGTTTAGTTGAGAATTCATGTATATTGTTAAAATTTTTTCATTTTTTATTAGAAAATTAATCTTTATGGTTGAAAATTAATCTATTTGGCCGAAAATGTAACTATTTTGTTGAAAATTTTCTTTTTTTAAATAAAAATTATTTATTTTTCACTGAAAATTTAATTATTCCAGTTTGAGTTGAAAAATTATCTTTTTTTAGTTGAAAATTTAACTTATTGGTGGAAGATTCATATTTTTTTTTTTACAAAAAACTTAACTATTCCAGTTTTGGTTGAAAATTTATCTTTTTAGTTGAAAATTAAATTATTTGGCTGAAAATTTATTTTTGTTAGTTGAAAATTCAACTATTTGGTTGAAAATTCATCTTTTTTGTTCAAAATTCAACTACTTGATTGAGATATAAAATCTTTTGTTAAAATTTCAATTTTTTGGTTGAAGGAGATGTATCATTTTAGTTTAAAATATATATATTTTTTAAATTCATTTTTTAACTCGAAATTTATCTATTGCAGTTTTTGGTAAAAACTGATTTTTTTAGTTGAAAATTCAACTTTTTGGTTGAAAATTCATGTGTTTTGTTCAAAATTCGTAATTTTTGATAGAATATTAATCGTCTTGGTTGAAAATTAATCTTTCTGGTTAAAAATAAACTATTTTGTTAAAATGAAATGTTTTGTTAACATTTTTTTTAATTAATTTTTTTAACTTAAAATTTAACTAATCCAGTTAAATATTCCATCAATTTAGTTGAAAATTCATCTCTTTGGTTGAAAATTCAACTATTCCAGTTAAAGATTTATTATTTTAGTTGAAAATTAATCTGTTTCATTTAAAATTTAACTATTTAGATAAAAATTGATCTTTTTTAGTTAAAAATTTAATTATTTCGTTGATGATTTAACCGTTTCGTTGAAAATTCCTCTTTTTTGATAGAATAATTATCTTGTTGATTGAAAATTCATCTTTTTTGTTGAAAATTTAACTCTGTCAGTCAAAGATTCATAATTTTTTTTAACAAAAAATTTAACTATTCCAGTTTTGGTTGAAAATTTATCTTTTTAGTTGAAAATTAAACTATTTGGCTGAAATGGAGTGTACACTGACTTCAAGTGATTTCAGTGACTTCATGTGAATTCAAGTGACTTCACGCCAGTGACTTCAGCAAGGATGTACACCTGACTTCACGAGTTGTTGACTCCTTGGTTTCAACCGTTTTTATCTTTGCAGACCTCTTTTGCGGTTTCTTTTTGTTTGCCATTCGAGAAGACGTCGTGTTCCTCAGAGGACGAAAACATTTTAAGTTGAAGTTTTTTACCTTGAGTGGGAATGAAAGTGTAGGACTGTAATGTACCTGGTATCGTAACAGCTTTGTCAAATCTGTCTTTCAGTAACTCGATGGCTAAGGCATGATTTTCTTTGCTGCTCAAAAAAACTTTGTTTTCCTTACAGTTACTCTTTGCTTACTGAAACAAAGCATTGCGAGTGAGTATGTGATGTTTCGGAGAAAATTTTAAGCTCGAACGTGCTGCTTGTCTCTTTATATTCGCTCCTATTCGAGTGCATGTACCCTTACCATGAGATATACCATGGAAGTGCCATTCAACTTGGATACCAAAATCTTCTTCATGGGCTTGGAGAATAGCAAAGCTACTCTTATTTTTAAAATGTTGCCCTACGCCATCCATGAAATAGTGGATTTTCTGTGGCCTGAAATGAGTTTTCAAGGAATCTACTATTATCTTCTGATAATCGTGAACAGCCACCGTATCATGAGCCAAGTTATTAGATATGATTGCGATACTTACATGCTTGAGCTCTCCATCTTTTTTATAATAAATCACCCAGAGAATTTTGTAGCTTGATCCTTATTCCAGTGAAATGATTGAGCTGCATTCTGAATTATGAACGCGTAATTTTTAACGAAATCGAAGCAAATCAAAAACTCCCCAGGCAATAAATTTTCCTTCAGGGGTTTGAAAACAGATTGCTCCTTTGAAATAAAGTGATGAATTTTTAATTTCAACAGCCTTTCACAGAAATCATCTAGGAATTCATCAGCATCTATTGCATCTGTCGGTCTGTAACCAAATTTCAAATCTCACTTCATTAATACAATGTTCTTCAAAAGCTTTTGTGATGTTATCTTTCAAGTTTGCAGTACCTGGAGAGTTTTCACACACTCCTAACTAACAGGAACTTGAAGAGTTAGGACATGCAATAGTATCCAGACAGTCGTGCTAATTTGTGAACACCATGTCAGTATCCTCGGTTAAATGTTGAATATTTAGTGGATTCAACATCAACTTGATATTCTCATGATGCAAGCAAGCGCACACATTATGAGTGCCACTGCTTCCTGCTAGAACACTATGACGATGTCTGAGTTTTGTGAATTTCGAAATACTGATCTTCAGGCCTGTTCTGATGTAAATTGAGCATATAACTCGTTGACATTACACAGTAGTAACCTTTTCTGAACATGTGAACGAGTTCCATCATCATTCTTGATCGACACAAAGTCTTTCACCCCTGGCATCATTCGACTTATGTCATCGCGTTCATAAAAGTTTTTCACTATAGTTTTAGTTTCAGGAGTCAATGCTCTTTCTGATTTTGGATTCGGAAGCGTAAGAATTTCATGCTCTGAAATTAATTCTTTGACATTTCTTGCTTTTCGCTTTGATGTATTGAACACCTGCATCAGTTTTCTTCGTCCTAAGATTTTGGCGCAAGCGACAGAAGTTGAAATTGTTCTTGAAGATCTTTAGAGGCATTGCATTTCTCGGTGATTTGACCAAGTACGTCAACACCAGCTTTATGATCTACCTCATCTCTACCAGAAGGCTCTGCAATATCACCAGAGTTCAAGAATGATATTCCCGCTGAGTTGATGAGTTGGTATCTGCATGACCTGCAAATTTGAGATCCTTCTGGTAGTGCAGGGAATTTCAAACGCAAGTTGTGGGCAACACCACGGAGCCTAAGATTAGTTGCTTTATGCCTCACTTTTTGAAAAAAAAACAGTTATTTTACTAGCAGTAAATATTACTTAACTTAAAAAACTAGCCCTAAAGCGTTGCATAAAGATCCTCGGCGTAAGCGCACTAGGGGAGATCGCGCGCCACCCGCTCTATCACGGCATCTTGTTTACGTATCGTTTTTTTACTCGAAGGCAAATAATTTCGCCACTCTGAAAATTGGGGGTCTTGTAGGAAAAAAGCTCAGCTTTCTTTTAGAACTATTTTGAAGAAAAAAAGTGTCGAAATTTGAGAAAAAGTCAAATTTATTTTAGATTTTTCAAAAATTAGGGTCAAATTTTGACTTTATTTAAAAATCGTTACGGCCACAAAAAATGTTGTGGACAAATTTATCAAAAACATTTGTAGTGAAATTTTGTTTAAAGCAATAGGAAAAAAGTTACAAATGTTTGAATGTAAGGCCTTTCTTAAAAAACCGAAAATTGTACCTCCTCCACTTTGATAAATAATTATCAAAATTAATTAATTTTGGGTGTGAGGAGTACTATCTAATAGGGTTACAATTGCGCCAATTTTTAGCCCGATCGGACAAATTTCATTTTCGAGGTGGGTACACTTGAGAAATTATACCCCATAGGTATCCTGATTTAATTGGTTAGCGATGAATTTTGTAAGTTTGACCTTAAACTGACCTGATGGGACCGAACGGATAACGGATTCAAACTCAGCAATCCCGAAAATATAAGACCCACCTAGTCTGGTCCGTGTTGCAAGGATTTAGATTTTGTGGTCCTGTGTTATTAAATTATTCAGAACTTCAAATCACTCGCATTTTGGAAACAATTAATATTTCTTTTATGCTTATTTGTGACTTTGCATTCTATTCTTATTCAGTTAGGTAGTTTTTACGAAAGTAAATTAATGACAATTTCACTGAGAACTAGTTACTTTTTTACGAATTACTAATAGAAATACGTACAAAATCAATTATAACTACTTGCACTACTTGATTGGTAAACTCTTACTCATTTAGATTCAGAGAGTCAACATTTTTTCTGTAAAAAATTTATTGCAGGAATTTTAATATTTCATATATGTCGCACAAATTCAAAAAATAAAGGGGTTCTGAAATTTGAAAAGAAAACTAATGTAATATTTTTAAACCTCATTCTTTATCCATTGATGCTATAGTGGTTGTAATTTTAAATTTCTTTTTTAATATTATATAAATTGTTGCAACTCGAAAGTTCAAGTTGAGATTATTATTTGCCAATTTAGCCTTTATCAAATTAACTTGAAAAAGGGCCTCTTCCAGAAATAATACATAAAGTTTTCATATCGATCGAACATGGTCCATGAAGGCATCAGGATTGAATATCAAGAGAGTTTACCTCTGTCCGGTGGATGAAAACACCCTTAAATCTAGCAAACAAGCTCCGAAAATTGTTTTTAATTGTTTTTAATTTATTACCCTGTATCTATTACTGTCATGTACGTGGTATCCAGTGGTAACAAACTAAAAACCTGAAAATTGGAGTGAATGTCTAACCGGACATTTGAACAAAAGCAGAGCCGTGGCTGGATATGAATGTTGCTTTTTGATTGGCTGATAAAGTTTTTGTGGCAGAGTTAATCGAAGGCTTGCGGAGAATGTTGAGCAGACTGAATACTAAGATGAAGAAAATGGGTCTTGAAATTAACATGAATTAAACAAAAATTATGGTGTTTGTAGGAAAGGGTAAAAAACAGCATGTAACATTGTCTTAGACGATGAGAGAATAGAACAAGTTGATAAGTACGTGTGACTTGGTAGTTTATTTAATTCTGATGGAAAGAACGATGGAGAGATAGACAGGCGCATAAACGAGGGCAGGGAGGTTTTCGGCAGTGTACGAGCCATTACCAGAAGTAATAATATAACAAATAAAGCAAAAATGGCAATATATAATTTTGTACTTACAACCACTGTGCTGTGCGGTAGCGAGACCTAGACCTACCAAGAAAAGGATACGAGTAAAGTTAACGTAGTTGGCATGAAGTTCCTGTGCAATATGTGCGGTAAAACGCTAATGGAGAAAGTCAACAATGAGAGTATCCTCAATGAATGTGGTGTATAGGAGACACTGTTTCGACAAGTGTGAAAGAAATTCGTTAAGATGGTTTGGGCGTGTTGAGAGAATGAAAGATGAACGACTGACGAAAAAAGTATATCGAGGTAAAGTAAATGGTAGCTTACCCAGAGGCAGACCGAGGAAAGAATTGTTGGAATGTGTGAATGGGACCCTAATTCGAAAAGATATAAAAAGCTATAAAAACGCAGAGCTTACATGAGGAAATGGATGGACGCAGAGAAAGTTAAAGAGGTATGCCAGGACAGAAAACTGTGGCAACAAATAGTTTATAAGAAATGCATGATGAAGACTATCAGTGGAGTGAATGACGCCTGGAATGAAAGAGCTTTGATAATAATGGGTCCGAGTGGAGAGCTTCACATGGTGAGTTTGTGAAGCTCTTCACCTAGGGCGATTGCTAGAGAGATGGATCAGCGACCTGGGTCGGAGCAGTGTAGTGGAACGAACGTGTTGTTCAAATAGGCAGCACGGGAATTCTAGATTAATCTCAAAATCTACCCTCCCCCTCCCGCCTCGTACACTGCATTCTTTGACCAGCAGTATGCAAAGAAGTGTTTGATTACTTCGTCCACTAGTGTGCGAATCGGGCACGCAACTGTTTAAAAAAAGCTGTCTATCGATACCAGCATATTACTTCACTCATTAACACAACATAACTAAAATAAGGAATTGTATTTTTTTGAGACAGCTTCACATTTTTCGACATGAATATTCCGTTTTCTTTAATTTATAAAAATGTTGTTTCTGTGAATTGAGAAAGCATTTGTGTCAAACTTCATACAATCGCGTTAAATATATTTTCAAAGCTATCTTAATAGTGCAGCAATTCAGATTGCTCACGCAAACAAACGGTGTTTCTAAAACATCAATTTTGCATAACTTCAGAATGTCTGCTTCTTTTGGATTGCCTAGCCTTAGGTGGCTCAGCAATCTAGTTTTGATTTTTACACCAATAATACTTACTATACTTTAAAAGGAAAGAAAACTCAATCTTAATTCTAAAATGATTAATTGGACGGTAGGTGAAAATGAAAACGCGAATTTATGGGAAAAAGCCGTAATGGCGCAAAAATCCCAGATTTATTTTACTCAAATTCCACAGAACGGTTTACACGAGATGATTCGTTAAATTACAAACGGAAGATTAGAAAGCGACCACGTGGTCGCGGCGGACCGGCGTTGGCGTCGCACACTCGCGGTCGCGATGCTTGTTTGATTGGATATTTTTCTCAATTTCAGAACATCCTGATTTCCTTCGATAGGATTCAGTGGCGTTAGGATAACATCCTGATTCGCTGAATTGGACTCAGTGGAGGTAGGATAAAATCTTGATTGGCTAAATTGGAATCAGTGGCCCGTTGGAGATATTTGCCTGAGAGGCGATCGGACGCGACGGAGGCACGGACCGGGATAGATCGATTGTTCGAATACGACTGCCGAGTGCCCGGTTAGCCAACGCCTGTCGCCCGCTCGTCCACACTCATTCTCTCTCTCTCTCTCTCTCTCTCTCTCTCTCTTTCTTCGCACCCTCCCATCTACCTTCTAGAAAGATTTGAATTATAATCTCGCGCGTAGAGATTCATCCAACGTGTATCAATTCACGACACAAGAGTTACGACGTAACAATGTCAATTTCCAGATTCGTTGCCAAGGAGATTTTTTGGTTCCATGGTGGCTTCACATCGAATTGGTTTTCATAATTTAAACAAAAAATTCTGTAACACAATGAACTTTTTTCCGCGTGGTCGGAAATGGTTATTGAACAAATGTTATTCAGCCTGCTTACACCGTACGCTAGTTGCAGGCTTAAACTGCTTAAGTGAGGTTAAGCGTAGTTGAGGCCTAACTCTGGAGCAAGGGAGGAAGTAGTGAGCAAGCGTTCAGTCTCACTCCGTCTCATGCGCCAAGGTCGCGTTTCAGTTACGCTTTTCCCGACTCTGCTCCCACTTAAGCAGTTTCAGCCTGCGAATAGCGTACGGTGTAAGGAGGCTAATTGTTTGCACGGAAGACAACAAAGTCATCATCGTACAAGACATCGAGTCTACTATCAAATGCATGATCAATAAATGAGAATTAATGTATTATAATATTACTAAGAAATATAAAAAAATCATCATTGTACAGCTTACCGACTCTATTATGAAATTCAAACGTCGCGAAGAACAATTTCGGAACCAAAACTTTGGCGTTGGAAAAAAGGCACGAATTCGTGACCTTAGAACCATAGGATGCTATGTTTGATATTGCCAACTTTACAGAAAATGATTTTCAAAATTGGGTAGTTTGTACATGTAGAATGCTAAAATTTTAGATTAATACATTATTAAATTTTAAGATAGAACTTTTTGGCTCAAATGTATGGCGAATTTCATGGACAAAGAACCTTGAGACTCTGTAAGATCAGTAGAAAGTGGGTTCCTCTTCAATTTTGTCTTGTATGAAAAATAAACCACCTCATCAGGATCTAAAATCTAGATCCATCCAAACCGAGGGTGGATTATTCGAAAATTGTGATCCGCACAATAAAAATGCATACGACTCTTTTATTCAGAATTCTATGTACCATTTTTTTGTGCTGAGCTATTTTTGTCGTCCGATGCTCCCGTTTCCATATAATCATCAAAATCTAATTTTCAGGCGTGGTTTGTTAGATTTAAGGGTGTTTGCATCCACCGGCCAGATGGAAACTCTTTTGATATTTCATCCCGATGCCTTGAGGAACCACGAAGGATAGATATGAAAACTTTATGTACAATTGATATCCTTATTGTAGGTTTATAATTAAGTTCAATATATTTTGTATTGTCCTCATGCCTCTCTGGATCTTCAATCTGCATTCTGCATGTATCGGTTTAAAGTTTTAGAATTTTCAATATAAAAATGTTATTTTCTTACTACAATTCTGAAGAGTTAACCATTCTTGAAATCTGCTCTACACCTCTTTCTTCGTAATCTTTGAGATCCGTTTAAATCTTTTGAAATCACTTGAAATTTTTTCATTAATTTCAAAATCCCTTCAAAATTTTTTAAATTCTATAAAATACCTGTAAATCTGAGAAATCTGGTGATATTCCTTGTGTATCCCTTAAAATCTTTTAAAATCCCTGAAACTCGTTACATTTCTTTACAATCTCATACATTTTTTTAAATCTTTTTTAATTCCTTGAAATCTTTTAAAATATCATGTGAAAACTTTAAAATTCCTGTAAATGAATTAACTCCGTGAACCTTTCTGCAGAAATCCCTTGAAGCTTTGCAATTCTTTGAAATATCATTACAGTTTTTCAAATCCATTAACATCCTTGAAATCCATGAAATCTTTCGAAATTCCTGTACATATTTATAAATTCTTTGAAATTCTGTGAATTCTTTGGAATCCTATGAAATCCCATAAATTTTGTAAAACACATTGAAATCCTTTAAAATATTTTATAATCTGTTGAAATACTTTAGAATCCCTTGAAATTCTTGAATTCCTATGAAATCCCTTAACCCGTTGAGGTCACCTGTGGCTCAAAGTATCCCAGGCCGATTTCACGGCTACTTATCTTTACGGCTACATATCTTTTTATTCAAATTTTTCATTATGCTAAATTCTAATTTAATAAAAATAAATTAATGTACCATAAGAAACATACCTTAAGGTATTTCCAGCCGAATTTTTGCGACGAAATGTCAGTCATTGGACCCCATGTGACCGTTATGTTATTATTCAGAGGTGTGTCCTTAACGGGTTAAATCTTGTAATATTCAGTAAAATATTGTGCAATCTCTGGGAAACTTTAAAATTCTTTGAAATCATCTCAAATTCGTTGAGAACTTTTGAAATATTATAATCCCTGAAAATCATAGAAATCCTTCGAAATATGTGAAATTCCGCTAAGCCATATCATACTTACCCAATTCCTATTTTACCAATTTATTTTTGGAACAACTCGCGTCTACAAAAAAATGAACACCTTTATATTATTAAAATTCTTGGAGATCTTTGAAGTCTCGTTAAAGCTATTGAAATCCCTTCAAAACTCAAAACTAAAAAGTTGAGTAATGACGCCCACGTGTTTTTTCTAAATTTATGATACTTTTGTTAGTAATCAATGAATTTTTTCTAGTGCAATTTTTGAATTAAACACACCACCCAGTCCTGGCGCGGTATCATTGGAGGAAACTGACAGAGAAACGGAAAATACATGCGATGGCGAAGAGGTTGTGAGACGACGTTCTAATTCTCGCAATAGACCGCAGAGTCATGCTCTTTTAGGAAGCTTCGAAGAATCAGCGTTAAACGGCAGATTGGAACCTGTGTCGACTGTCCATGGTTTCACTGCCGAATTAGGAGCGAGTGGCTCGTTTTGTCCAAAACACCGAAAACTTCCTGTTACTGTATTCTTCTATACGCTTGGAGATAATGATAAAGTCTCCACTCCTTATCTTGTAAGTATCCTTAATTATTATTACCAACAGTAAATATACATGTGTAAGTCCATTTGAAAAGGGCTCTATGGCCGCTTTCTCTTGCTATTATTCATTCTTGGTTTAATGCGCACTAATAAAGCGATAAAAATATGTATAATGCACGTATTTTTCTTCCAGGCTCATATTAACCTAGGCAAAAAAGGTTATCAAGTACCAAGAAGTGGAACTGTACAAGTAACTTTGTTGAATCCTCTCGGTACTGTTGTAAAAATGTTTGTAGTAGTCTACGATCTTTCCGATATGCCTCCACGATCTCATACATTTTTACGTCAAAGAACTTTGCGAGACAAGACATTGCGCTACCTCATTCATCTTAGGTGAGTGCTCAAGTTACTTATTTACGGTTGCTACAGAGCCCGCAGCAGACATGGCTTTTTTAAAAAGATCTAAGAAAACCTGAAATTTTATCAATTTTCCAACTTTTTTACTAACAATCATCTCTCAGCTGGAAATAAACATGGGAAATTTAAAAAATCGGACACATTTTTTCTAAATTTTTTATAATTATGGCCGTAATAGTATTTTAATCATGTTAACTTTTTACTTTTTTCTTATTTGTTGGAATCGCATATAATCTCACATTTTGGAAATCCTAATTTAATTCTTAAACTCAGTCATAGAAAAGGTCAACGGAAAACGATTGGAATATAGAGCGAGTTTCATTTACATTAGGGTTATAAAGGCTACGCCGGAAACCCGTATAATGGCGGTTAGATGTCTGACCGACCATCCATTGTTTACCATTCCTACCTTCTACAATATTTGTGCTAGGGGGTTGCATTTTGGCATGTATGTTAAGCAATCGCGATGTATTCGAGGGGAAATATTTTCATCTGCTTGGCTATTATTTTTTTTATCAGTAGTTAAAAACTAAGGAAAGTCAGAAAAGTTGACTTCGTAGACTCCTATGCTAAAAGCTTTTCTTTTATTACAATTTTCCTCGGGGGGCGGCTCAAATTGAAGTTCATGGCACATAGAATTGCAATATAGAAAGAATGAATGAGGGCCAGTTAAGCCAACTTGTGGAACAAGGGCGTCATAATCTTTTGATTATACATTTGTGTAGGGAAGGTTGAGAGCTTGATGGGCCTCGTGTGTTCCTTCCTGGGATTTCTGAACTTCTGATTGGTTATTACGTCAATTACCGCACATTCACGTTTGTATGACTTGATATTTCTTAGAATTAGACACAGAAATTTATAATATAATTCAGAATATAAATAGTAAATGTTTATCATAATAATTGGTAATAATTACTCATGGTGAATAATAATATAAGATATAAGTGATTATTATTATAAATAAGTAAATATCGGCTGCCTCCCATGCTGGTGCCACAAAATTCAAACACATGCTGTCCCCAATTGCAAAATGCCATCTAGAAAGTCGGGACAGCACCATCAATCTACAGTTTCAGCAATCATTATTTATCCACTACCATCATTTAAAATCAATTGTTATTAATTTTTAAAATTCTGCAATTGTTAAAAAAATGAAAATGATTACAGTTGTGCTTTTTCAACAACCGCCAAAACCCACCCCTAGTACTTTTCACGAAACAGTTCAGAAGTTACATCATGTAAAACAGCTAATAAATTTCTAAATTGAAAATAGTCACTAAACTCACATTCATAAAACGCTAGATTATGTTTTTAAACCCTGAATAATATTAAACAACCACCAAAACCCACCCTTAGTACTTTTCACGGAACAGTTGCGAAGATTCTCTATGTGAAACAGCCAATACATTTTTTAATTGAAAATAGTCATAAAATTCACCTTCAGAAAACTCTACTTTATGTTTCCAAGCCCATAATAATATTGAGCAGCCACCAAAATTCACCCCTAGTACTTTTCACGAAACAGTTCAGAAGTTACTCCATGTAAAACAGCCAATAAATTTCTAAATTGAAAATACTCACAAACTCACATTCATGAAACGCTAGATTATGTTTTCAACCTCATAATAATATTAAACATCCCCTAAGAATCACTTTCGGCGTCCCTCGCCCTACGACTCGTTCTGCAGATATCGCGCTCGACAAAAAACGCCTACTTCCCTCCCTAGCTACACAATATACTACTTTTTTTGTATTTAGACTTAGTTAACTTTTATTTCGCTTGTGATAAAAATAAATGTGACAGAGAAGAATAAATCTTTCAATTTTTGGAATTATTGCAAATGTTTCCTCAAATATATTACGCGGAGAAGCGAAAGTGACTTCTTTGTAGTGAGTTATCCATACAACATAAAATAGAGGGTGAAAAAGTAAAAGAGTGAAGCAAACCACCTCATAATCTTTTTTTATTCTTTTTGCATCTTTTTAATGAGCAGAATTCTGTGGGAGACATTTCATTACTTTGACAGTTCAAAAACTTGCCTGGATACAGTTCCTAAAATTTTGTTTTTTTAAATATGGATTCTGATATTTAATTAAATGGCGCATATTTTTCTTGATTTTCAAAAAAGTTCTATTTTGTATAGTTTTAGAAAGAATTGTAAAAAACTCTGGTTTTGTTGGAAAACGATTTTCAGTTTCAAAAATAAAAATAATCCTGTATGCTCTTGCAAAATTATTTGCCTATAATCTTTAAGTGCTTCGTTTATCGAGCGATGTTTGAACAAATAAAAACTTCCTGTGGAGATTTTTTTAAGAAACGGACCAAGAAATCTCCTCTAAAGCTGTTTTTTCAAATAAAATAATAGGTAAAGAACTATTGTTCAAGGAATGCTTCGAAACTCGTAATTCAATTAATTGTGCTCTGTGAGTATGTCAGTGTGACGAATAAGTGTGTGATACAAAAACGTTTCTCCATGAAAATTAGCGTGCGAGAAATCGTGCGCATGAAATTGGTTCCTTTTCTGACTGAGTGAAAAGTGAGAATAATAAAAAAGTCGTAGTCTGCTGAACTCAACTGCTATTAATAAATTAATAGTGATTTTAAAAAATTATGAATTTTCATTGATTTTACCTGGATCCGGCAAACTCTAACATTTGATCAAATTGTTAACAAACATTCTAGATCTTTAAAAAGTTATGATCGTCAAACTTCCATCGCGCGTTTAATGTTTCATGCGTATTTTATACCTAGGTTTATGTTTCACGCAAGCAATGAATGTAAAGGTATACACAAGAATTGCAGTCCAACAAATAAAAAAATAACACTGAAAATTGAAAAAAATGTATCACATTTTATTTTTCCTAATCAAAGTTTTAAATCAAGCTGATATTGTGTATATGTATGGGGGGAGGGGGGGGGGGGTAATTTCAATTTAGAGAACAATTTCAAACCAAAAACAAAAGTTAGGTCCTTTTACATTATTCATTCTTTCGGTTGTATACATTTTTTATTGTAGTTTTTGGAGTAGTGCTTTGCTCATTGAAAAAAACCTCAATCTGAATTCTAAGTAAATACACAGTGCACTAAAGGATTAGGATGGTGTAAAAAACAAGCTCAAGAATTTTCGAAGATAGAAAAAGTATCGGATAGTAGTGTTCTTCATCTATTATTTTATTTGACGAAGATTATGATGGTTTTCAGGCAAATTTGTGTATAATTTTTTTGTAAAGAATTTTTAAGAATACTTTAATTTTTCCGGCGTATTAAATTACATATCTCTAAAAAGTGCATGCATGCCCACTAGAGTGGTGCAAAAACTCGTGTTTCGATTTTTGGTGATGCCCCCCCCCCACCCCATTTTGTTCGTTTTCCTCTGAAAATACTACCAGATAAGAAGTACCTTTTCTTCTACCTTTCACATAAAATTCTAATTAACATCACTAATTTTTAGTGTCACCATGTCCTTCTGTAGGCGATAACAAAAAGTATTATTTAATGAATATGAATTTTTATCGCACAATGTTGTTCACTAGAAGGGTGTCGGAAATACCCCCATTTGCCCTATATATTATTTTATATCATCTTACAATATGTTTTGAATTTAAATTTAAATACAGGATATGGCATACTGCGCCATCTGCTTTTTGAAACTATCAATTGCTTTGTATTTCATAATGGCGAAATATATGGTTTGTGGAAAGATGCACGCATTCTTGTCTCCATAAAAATCGTGTGAAAATCCAGTATACAATACTCAACACAATATTTAGGAAAAATAAAACCATACTATGAATCGCGATATAAAACTAATTATAGTTGGCAGTACTGATCCGATTACTAGACTCTCTTCCGAAAAGAGACAAAAATTTTACATGGCGCTTGGTATTCGGCTGCTTATAATTAAATATATGAGTGCAAATAATGCCGACAATAATTCCCTTTTTTCACCGGACTGAAATGCTGTAGACACAGTGCGAGCGTAATGGAGACAACTTGCGAAATGCATTACACATCTGATGTGCGAAGGACGGCGTGCATTTGATGACGCATCACTCTGGCGCTCGCAGTTCAAATACATTTTAAAATTAATTAATTATTCTAGTTATACAAAAATCAGCATTAAAAGAATAAAAACTTTAAAAAAGGTAACTGACCATTGACACTACTTTACTTCATGCTGTTTATAAATAATAAATTCCCAACAAATAGCAAACTGCACATTTTTAAATTTCTGATTTCATTACATCAATGACCGCTACATCAGCGACAATTTATTTGTACGAATGCATTTTCTCATTCACGTTAAAAAAAAAAAAAACTTTCCTAGTATTACAAATTAAAAAGGGGGCATGCAATTAGATTTTTCTGTGAAGCTTAAGCTTTAATTGACTTCTAATAAAAATCTACTGTAAACGTTTTTGGCGGTGTCCAAATAAAAAATGTTACCGTTTTACCAGCGACACATATATATCAGAGCTGAATATACCTCCTGGATTATCAGTTTATGCATAAAAACTATTGTCCGTTGTACTTTTTGTCATAGTCAAACGAATGTCATAGTCAAATAATCTTAACTCTATCATCAAATACCAATAAACAACTAGTATTTGATGATAGAGTTAAGATTAATTGACTATGACATTCGTTTGCCTATGACAAAAATTACATCGGACAATAGTTGTTATGCATAAACTGATAATACAAGAGATAAATTCAGCTCTGATATATGTGAAATGTCATTCAACTAGAGTGTTCATTTTACAGTTTTGCTCATTGTAAAGTTCTTTATTTTTACATTTTATAAGATAAAAACCTAAAAATCACGTGTTTTGTTTAAAAATTATTCTAGAATCTACATAGATTATTCAAAATCACTTCGGAAGCATTAAAAAACTGTAATTGAATAGTAAAGTTTGTCCCAAAGTTTCTGTGTCGCTGGTGTAACGGTCAAATGTTTTATTTGGACACCGCCAAAAACGTTTACAGTAGATTTTTATTCGAGGACAATTAAAGCTTGAGCTTCACAGAAAAATCTAATTGCATGCCCCCTTTCTAATTTGTAATACTAGGAATTTTTTTTTCACATGAAAGAAAATGCATTCGTACAAATAAATTATCGCCCGTATATATGTATATATATATATATATATATATATATATATATAATATATATATATATATATATATATAAAATCTGTCTTCCAAAATGAATTTTGATTTTCTGATTGATGATTCTTATATTCTGAATGTCTTCAATGTCTAATTGAGAATTTAGGATAATAAAGCAAGCATTCAAGGCCAGGAAATGGAAACCGTGCATTAGATTCGCAACAGGTATCCACAGTTTCCAGAACGTGATCCCCTAAAATCGATGGGTTGCTACTTGCGCACCTGATCCGGTGCATTTTGGAATTTCGAAATTAGGTCGGAGTGTAAGCTAGGAAAATTGATATATTTGGAAAAAACTTTGTGGAAATTCTGGGTAGTCGCTAAAATGAAAGACAACAATTCCAGGTCATTTCTCGGTTTACTAAAGTTTTATCCCGTTATTAAAATTAAAAAATTCAAGCTTTTAAAGCTGAATATTTTTTTATTTGTAGTAATCAACACTAAACTTAAAATTACATAAGTCAAATTCGAACTCTTCTTTATTCGAAAAAAAAAACTTGAAATGTTTATACCTATATGTTAGCAATTTCAAGTTCAAGTAATTAATAACGGAATAATGGAATTTGAAATTTAAAAAATAAGGAATTGAATAGTTTTTAATTAGGAAAATGCCGTCACATTCTAGCAATTCCGGAAACAAGTATTCAAAATTTTTTAATATCATGTACCTAACATCAAGTGACATTTAAAGTGATTGGAGATATGTACTTTATAAGGTAGAAATTGATCAAATTTCCTGTCAAAAAATAATTCCTGTCATTTTCACTGTTCAAACTTGAAGAATTTTCAATTGTACGCCTTCAAAATTGAACTATTTCAGAAAACATTCAAAATTGAATTGTACTAAACTTTTTTTGAAACTGAACACTTAAAATTTGGAATTGTGAAATTTAAACGGTTTTTATACTGGATTCCTTTAGAGTTGAATTATTTTAATTTAAATGGCCTTAAATTAATCATTGTGTAGTTACAAATGAGAAATGTGCAGTTGAAAAATGAAAATTTAGAATTCGGAAATTGGAGCGACTCACAATAATTATTAATCAAATAATTCAACCATTGGTGGTTTCAATTTTAAATATGTAGTTCAATTTTGAATAATTTCAAACCATACAATTTTGAACGCTTTGTAGTGTTGACCATGAACTTGTGCATCAAAAAGCCTTAAACAATTTTTAAAGATTAATTTTTGTAAGTCTTTAATATGTTTGAAATTGTCCAACTTGAAACGTTTTGAACTTGTCAGTGTCTCTAATTATGAATCTACGAGTTCGAACTTATTTGAGCATTGAAAATAATTTATACAGCTTCAATCAGAAATTTCCAATTGTTCAACTTTAAGGCTTCAGATTTTAAACGACTGAAAATTTGTAAGGTTCACATTTGAAATCCGAATAATTTTGAACCGGTTTATAATTATTGTACATTTTAAAGTTTTCTACGGTCAATTATTTTTGAATTTGAAATATTATAGTTTATTATTTTATTTTTTCAATTAGTTTATGTTTACAGTTAATCGCCTTGAAACGTTTGACTATCAAAAATTGTTGATTTTCAAACACTTTTATTGCTTCCTCATAAATAGAGATTTGTAATTACCTAAATTTTTAAATCTACTTTTTTGACATATTTCGGTATAATTCAATCCCAGCAGCTTAGAAATATAATTTTTTTTAATGTCCGGCGTGTGTAACATTTTTTTTGTTCAACATATCTCGAAAAGTAAACGAGCTATGATCATGAAATTTGGAAGAATTGTAACTCAGATCGAGATCTAGGTCTGACAGGATTTACAGCTTGATTAGCCATTCAGAACTGTTTTTTTTTTAGTTTAGAGATTTAAAAAAATTACCTTGTTTATATGCGAAAAAATTATTCCATCTTTAAAATACAATAATACTATATCTATTGTTTTTGTTCGCGTCTTAGGGACGCATCGATCGACCTATTATTGAACCTTTTATGGCCCACCAGTACCCATATATGAAGTTTGCAAAAATGGTTTATTCTGTTTATATGAGAACAAATTTTTTTGATACTTTCAATATAACAATGCTATATTTAGTGTATTTATTCGCGTCTTCGAGACGCATCGATCGATCTATTGTTGAATTTTTTATGACCACCAGTACCGATTTATGAAGTTTAAAAAACGGTTTATTCTGTTTACATGAGAAAAACTTTGTTGATATTTAAAATACAACAATATAGTATATATTGTACTTGTTCGCGTCTTCAAGACGCATCTACTGCCCAATTGAAGAACCTTTTATGACCTACCATAATCTACCAATATCGTTTTTAAATTTTTTAACCAAATAATTTACCTTGTTTATAAGAGGATTTTTTATATTGGAAATATAACAGTACTGTATTTGATGTAAATGTTTGCGTCTGCGAGAGGCGTGGATTGACGTGTTGACGAAATTTCATTGACCATTCTTCATCAATCAGTAGCAACTTAGAAAGTTAAAAAAAAGTTACATTGTCTTTGTTTTTAATTTTGAATATACCGCTACCGTTAGTTAAAAAGTTTTTGATTGTAAAAGAACACATCCATTGACATTTTGAAAGGCTCTCTAATTTTCTGATAATACGATTTTCGGTAAGACAGAAACATAAGCTTGAAAAATATTGAAAGTATCAATTTTTGTCGGTTGTTAGAAAAAAACTCCCTCTATAAGGAAGCAAATTTATTTAATACCTATGAGGAAGCAAAGTGCTCATGAAATAAGCACAAATAATTACACACATAGTACTTCGCAGCGGTATTTTTAATTGTTTAACCCTTCGAAAATAAATTAAAGATTTTTTGAAAATGAACGATCAGAAATTAGACTGAAAAATTAAGATTTTTTAAAGTAATGACTTTTAGAATTACGCGCTGTAAACTGAATGACTTCATACTTGATAATGTAACGAATTCAACAGTTCAAAATCAAAGAAATTTCAAGTCGAACTTGTTCGAAATTAAAATTGCATAACTTCATGTGATATTAAGTTAGAGATGTGTGAAATTATTGGAAAGGTTCTTTTAAAAATTAAAAAAATTTCCGGTCAAAATCAATTTTCTGTCACTTCCGGGTCTAAAAATTGCCCGGTTACACAGTCCAGCGGTCATCCCAAAATTTGTTATAGATAATGAAATATTTCTTCTTTAGAAAGTTCCACCTTTGATTGTCGGAATTAATGTCGGAATTAATGCTAAACTTTATCCTAGATTGTCTACCAACCTCACACAATTTACACATTTTTCAAGGGTAAATGTTCTCTTGTGATTATGTAATCTCAATATTTCACGCCAGTAA
This sequence comes from Andricus grossulariae, assembly GCA_011634705.1. Taxonomy (NCBI): domain Eukaryota; kingdom Metazoa; phylum Arthropoda; class Insecta; order Hymenoptera; family Cynipidae; genus Andricus; species Andricus grossulariae. The sequence goes on from JAABKJ010007545.1 coordinate 208,189,000, forward strand.
TAAAACTGCGTTGTAAGAGGTGATAAAAAACTGTAAACCCAGGAACAGGAAATCAAATAATCTATAAAGAAAGGAATAATTCTTTACAATTTCTAAAAGAATTACTAATAAATAATTACGAAACTAATTATACACTTACGTTGGATCGATGACGAGGAGAATCAGTTCCATTTTCCTTAATACTAGGGAATAGATCCTGGTGATTAAATTGGAGGTGTTGCTGGGGTAGATAATTATGGGAGAGGTTGCTCTGATTTCGAATTTGGTGGTTGTGAATGCTAGAGCTGATCGTAGGCGATCTCAAATGCGATCCATGTTCTCCTCGCACTCGTAAACTTGCAGAACGTCGTAAAGGCGTCGGAGAAGGTCTAGGAATACGGGATTCTGTCGGGGAAAAAATGGAACTATTTCCTGCATCCGATTCACTTCTTGGTGTAATGTTCGGAGAAAGAGCTCCAGGCGAGCATGTCGGTGTCGAAATAGCACTTCCTGGGTGCACTGACAAATGCAGCGATAAATCCGTTCCGTGACGAGCCATCCTACTCGTCCAGCTCATTCTACCTGCAATCAAGAATCAATTTCCATTTGTTATTCAAATTAAATTAAATAAGTATAAAAAAACATATAGATTGTATAAAAAAAGTTGACGAATTAATAAGAGACGAGAGACATTTTTAACAAAATGATCTTTTTTATTTTATTCGGTTGATAGAAATTTAACAGAAGCTTTGAAGATTTTCTTTAAGCAAAATTGTATAGCACTATCATATAGATTATAGACTTTTTTTCAAAATAGGTTCTTAATAAAAATCTCTGCTCTTGATTTAATGATAATTAAGAATCTACTTCGTGATTTCATAAAAAGATTCAAATTCACATAAACCAGTCAAGGAGACCGCGATTAAACTAATTAAGCCTTAGATCTTACAATTAGAATTTGAATAGTGAATGACGAAGTTTCCAATTAGGAACAAGTCTGGCCATGAAAATTACCAAAATTCTCCATTACAATTTTGCAGTGATCAACATCAAGAGATTTGAATTTGTCGACGGTTTTGTAACTCTTAGGTACTAATAACTAAATCTTTCAAGACGAATTCGAACGACCAATTTCGATTTTAAACCAGTTGCATTTTGAGGGTTTAGTTTTCATGAAAAAGTTTATTTTTCATTTTTTTTTTAGAATTTGCAAGTGAAACAATTGGCAAAAGGTAAACATATTTCGTCAAAAGTCCACAGAAGTCTTGAATACTTTCAATCTCGTTATCAATCAACAGAAAATCAGTAAACTTTTTATGGAACTTCTTTTTGATAACTTCTAAGCATTCCTCTTTTGTAAGAATTTGGATTTTAGCTTCCTTTCTATTTGCACATGTCTCTTTTTCTGGATTTTATTTTTTATTGATCCTATATTTTGTAGAAGTAAAATTTAGTAAAATTTTTTGGGAATTGAATGGTGGCAGCACAGAACTAGAGAAACAACATTTTTCAGAAAATGGGTTTATTGCATAAAAAATGCTTAAAAAACCAAGTGTAAAAAGATTCGCTCGAATTATCAAACATTTTTCATTCGTATTTAGCTTCTCCATATCTCGGGAGCAAGCTTCTTTGTGAAAAATTGAAAATTTGATTTTCAATCGCTACCGAAAATCGGTTTTTAAAACCTGCGGAATTGTATCCTCAAAATTCTTGAATGATTTACTCTGAAATGGCAAAAATTTTTAGATCAAAACTTGTTTATCCTCATTCAGAAATTCAATATCTCGGGAGCAAGTTTTTATTTTTTATTTAATCTAAAAATTAAATTTGTTTATCGACGTCAGTGTAACTTTGAGAATGTCAACTTCCACGTCTATTTTCTCAAAACTGGATAACCTTTTCTGATCAAATTTTTTGTCCTCCTTTCAGGAAAACTTCCTATTAGGAGTAGACTTTTGTTTTATTTTAAAATGTTTTTTTCGCTTTCCTGAAAAATTTCGATTTTGTTGGTTATTTAGTTTTGTACTTCCACCCATCAATTTATCTCGTTTCATACAGAGATAGTAATCCCAAGATTGGTTTGATGCAATTCTGGTTTGATAAAAAAAAAAAAGATTACAAATGTTTTTTTTTAAACTTCCCATGTCCTCTTTGTTCAGCCAAGTAGAGTTAATCGCAGAACCCAGATTTTTCAAACGGTTTATTCTAGAGCGGTACGGAAAGATATGGCATCATTAACATGAAAAAAATAACGTTATGCAACGTCCGTTCTTTTAACGAGTGCTATCCGGAAATAGATTATGTTTTACGTTCAGGTTTATATTGTGCACATTCTTTTCTGAATTCCTAAAATAAAACTACTTTGTTTGAAATAAACTAAATTCCTTTATAAAAAAAAGATTTGGACTAATTTCTTTTTAAATTAGAGGGATATAACTTAAATTAATTCAATTAAAAAAATTAAATTTTCAAACCTGAAAACAGTATTTTATAATAAAATGAGAGACAATTCTCTTTTTTTTCAGACTTTCTAAATCAGCAAATTGGATAAAAAATGATCCCGTTTACAAGAAGCAGTGGGGCTTCTTTGAATGTATAATTAATTTTCTTGTCCCCATCCCTTATTTTATAGAATCTTACTTTTACTGGCCAGTAAAAATTCTTTTTTAATGAAAGGAAATAAAGTAGCATTTTTTTTAATTGAGGGAGATTTCCTTTTTCCTAGAAAATAAGGTGAGTGAACTTGGGAGCAATTATATTATTGTCCGGGTTCTTTGCACAGATTCGATTATGACTTTGCCGAAAGTCTATAAAATATCCTTGAAGCTGGGAACTTTCATCTACGACCTCTTTGTTAATGGTTCGTGACGAATCGATACTGTAAATAATAATTTTTTGTTGGTGAAATACAAATTTATAGGAAAAGTAACTATGAAGGAAAAAATTCTTTAAAAAGGAGATATTTTTTAAAGTAATAATATTATTATCATTAGTTTCAATTTGAATTTTGGAATATTGAATAATTTTGCATGATATAAATTTGAAGTCAAATAATATTAAGATTCAAAGTAAAATTGTTAGAATACACTTTCAAATGCTAACAATTCAAAATATTTAGGTAACTTTTTTTTTATGTGCGAAGTTGAAAAAGTGATTCCCATTCACCTGCTAATGTTATTGTAGGCAAGAATTTGTAAGTATCTCGTCAAAATCGAATACTGAAGCTCTGGCAAGCAGCTTATCAGGCACAACACTGACCAATTCCTTGTTAGAATTATCAGCTTTTTCGAAATCAGCAGATAATTTGTTGGAGAATTCCTTGTTGGGATTCTCCGTTGCTTCGAAATCAGCAGATTGACGAATTCTTCGTTGGGATTATCCGCTGCTTCGAAAGAATCAGATAATTTTTGGGCGAATTCCATGTCGGAATTAACCGCTGCTTCGAAAGAATCAGATAAATTTTTGGCAAATTTCTTGTTGGGATTATCTGTTGCTTCGAAATCAGCAGATAATTTTTTGGCAAATCTTTATTGGGATAATCCGCTGTATCGAAAAAATAGATAATTTTTTTGCGAAATCCTTGTTGAGATTATCCACTGCTTCGAAATCAGAAGATAATTTTTTGACGAATTCTCTTTTGGGATTATCCGCTGCTTCGAAAGAATCAGATAATTTTTTGGCGAATTCCATATTGGAATTATCCGGTGCTTCGAAAGAATCAGATACATTTTTGGCAAATTTCTTGTTGGGATGATCAGTTGCTTCGAAATTAGCAGATAGTTTTTTGACAATTCTTTATTGGGATAATCCGCTGTATCGAAAAAATCAAATAATTTTTTTGCGAAATCCTTGTTGAGATTATCCGCTGCTTCGAAATCAGCAGATAATTTTTTGACGAATTCTTTGTTGGAATTATCCACTGCTTCGAAGGAATCAGATAATTTGTCGGCGAATTACTTGTTTGAATTATCAGCTGCTTCGAAAGAAGCAGATCATTTTTCAGTATCGATTCTTAGTGACCGATTTCCGTGCCTTTCTTTAAAATGACGAAGCCATTCTTCACTAGCCAAGAATTTTTCGCAGTCTCCGGTTATATTGTATTCTACATACAGTGAAAGAGTTTTGTTTATCAAACTTGGTCCAGAAATTGGAACACCCATCGTTCGATGCAAAAAATTCCGCCAAGTCAACAATTATCACTACAATCAACATATTTCGTGAAATCAAAATTCACCAAGCAATCCTAAAAGATATCTAAATTTTTTAATTTATTAAATTGAAAAAATTACATAAATTTTAAGAATACTTTAAGAGGGGGAAAAATTATGCAAAAGCTTTGCGATATTTTCTCTTTTTTTTCAATACATTCTCAAAATTCCGTAATTTTTACAATTTAATAAATTGAAAATTTAGATAACTTTTAAAATTAATTGGTAAACTTTGATTTAATAAAATCTATTGATTTTACTACTAAATTTTTGGTTGACGGATTTTTTTGCATCGTAGATGTTTTTGGTGATATTTCCTTACATTTGATAACGGTTTAACAGAACTAAATTATTAAATAATCGTTTGATAATGAAAAACTGAAAAATCTTCAAATATAATATTGAACTAAATTAAAAAGAAAAGAAACCTAAGCAAAATTTATTGAAAACTCTAAACTCCAGGTTGAATGAATGACAAAAAAATCGATTTTTTAAAAGTAAAAATTGAATAATCTTGAAAAATAACTAATGAGTAAAAATTTCGTGAAACCTAGTCCTAGATATTCATATAACGGAGTTATGTTGACAATTTTGTACGAGACGGTTCAAGAGTAAGCTCCAGGTGGAAAAAAAGGATTTTTTTTTCAAGTGCAAAATCTTATATAAATGATTATTGAATCAAAATTTCGTGAAACTTACTTCTGGATATTCATCTAACATAGATATGTTGAAAATTTTGTACAAATCAATAATTTAATACTTCATGTTTTCTGAGTCTGCTACATTCATTTTATAAAATATTGATAATATGTACAGAAGCTATTTTTTAGTGATTTTTTTTTGAAAATAAAGAAAAGCTAAAAAAACCTACATATTTTCAGCCCCCCCCCCCCCACGGCCCTTCCATAAAATTCCGATTTTGTTGGTTACCTAGTTTGTTACTGCCACTCTTCACTTATTTCATGAGAATTCCATAATACACATACTATACAAATATTTTACTTCCAATAGAAGAGTGATGTCACATTTCTAAGATCACATTTTTCATTGAGCCAAACAGCGCAAACAGCAAATTTTTCAGAAAATTTGCAACAACAAGTTAAGTTAGACCCCTTAAAAATGAATCACACTTGAATCCCGCTTTACCGGGTCCTGATATACCGGATAAGGTGGTCCAAGGGGGCGAGAGAGATGCGCTTGCAAGGTCAGCGGAGTTGCGCAGTTTACGGTCCAGCACTGTAAGAAGCCACAAGCAAGACGGAGAAGAAGCACGATTTGGAGAGTACCGATTTACCGTGAAGGCCATTGAGGGTACCCCCGAAACGCCCTATAAAGCGGGACTCCAGTGTATTATATATTAGTCGGTGGTGCGTTTTCAGTTTATACATTTTTATGACTTTTAAAAGATGCTAGAGATTAGGTCCGCAAAACACAATGTTTATTTAAACGCTTCTATTTTTCACACTTTTACACAATATGGAAAAAATTCTTATATTTTGAAAAATTACTCGGAATTAATACAAGTTAAACATATTTCAAGTGCATTAAAAAATATTGGGGATTTGTAGGCTGCCTTCCTTTTCTTTCTTTTTTTTTTAATTTTGGTTTTATAAATTTTAATCGAGACATTTAAGAGTGTGTTGTCCAAATTTTATCGCTGGATTCTTTTTTTAATTTCCAAGAATTTTGTAGTTTTTAAATGTTGGGCGTTAAAGAGAAATTTTAATTTTGGTTTATTCTGAATTTCATTTCTTAAATTTTAATATATAGACGTTACTCTTCTTTGTCATAAAAGTTACGAGTGGGGCTAAACTATAGTACACATTATGTAAAATAAGGGGTCAAGGACTGACGACTGATCGATCATTTCGAGTCAATGATCGGAGTTTCAGGTCTCAACCGAGGTCAGTTCTTCATTTTATTTATATATCGCTGTATAGGTCATACTTATCATCCTTCTAATGCCTTTCAATTAATTAATAACTCTATTCCTTCTAAAAGATTGAAGAGAATCACGAACAAGTGGTAAAATCAGAAAACAAGGCTTAAACGAAAACGATTTAATCTTCCAGAGAAAATATTTTAGAGATGCATATGATAAATAAGTCATATATGGGCGTCTGCACGAAATGGCCCTAATGACCGGTTTTTAGTTTAGAAGATATTGACGGTTTCAGTTGTAGAGTTGACCAAAGCAAAGTCTTAATATCTTAATAGCTCTGTTTGGTAAATTTTGAAAAAAAGTTTAGAAACATAAACTCAAAGAGTCAACTTGTGTACCAGAATTGCACAAATAGTCTTAAGGTGAGAAAATTATGTTTCCAAAAATCAGTGCGATCAGCTCATTAGAGAGAAATATATATTATATAACAAAGAAAAAAAGTTTTGTATATGAAATCAAGTCATTTTTTGACAACTTGATTTTTTACAATAAAATAAACAATCGTACCGTTTCGCAGCACGCAGTAAAATGTTGACAAATTCTAGATATTAGTACATATCGCGGACTATTCCATAACATTTTATTACGAGCTGCAGAACGGCCTGCTTTTGTTCATTCTATCACCAAAAGTAAAAATGTCAAAATCGATGAAAGTAGACTTGGTTCGATATTGTATGGAGCAGTCGATTCGTGCCGAAATTTCCGTACAAATAGCCGGATTTTTTTAACACGTAGGCACTGCCTTTAAATGTAAACCAGATTTTATTTGTACTAAATATTTTTCTTCCGGATTTCTTAATAAATTTCCTGTTTGTGCGAAACCGTAAACTTTCGGTAAAGTGCATAGCTGAAAATCTCGCCTCGCTGCCTTTCACTGAGTTCGCAGCAACAACCAATTAAACACCATCCGAATTGTAACTTCACTTTTAATACGTATCGTTTGACATTAGGAAATCGTTACAAAACTAGTTTGTACCAGTAAAATTATCACTATACTAGTTTGTAGATAATTGATTTATTAGGTAATTTTTTTTTGTATTTAAAAAAATTACTTTCACTTTTACGGCTTAGAAACGGGAATATTTCTCGAAACTTTCACCTTTGAATAAAAATAAATAAATGATACAATTTTTGTAGGTACAACATTGAAAATTTACTGTCTTCAAATAGATATTAATGATTACAAAATATTTAATTATGTGAAAGAAAACGATCTATCGAATCTCATTTTTATTTAAAAGTATTTGGCTTTCGTTTGACGAAAATTTGAAAATGAAAATAAAATCTGAAAAGAAATTAAGTATTGGGTAATTAATTATGAGAAATGTTGCACTAATCTTTCGTAATATGTAACAGCAACTTTTGGTTTTTAATTTCTCTTTATTTCTCTCTCAGCAGGGTCAATTTATTTGTACGAAGATTCATCGTTGAAAAAATCTAACCTCTAGACTAAGCATTATAATGATTTGAATTTATAATCAAGAATAAGAGTTTTATTTTATGACGTCACTCGAGATTTGTGAATTAGAGACTTCACGTTGAATACATTTTCTTTCATTTTCATAAGGGAAGACCGTTATGAAAAAATGTATTTGCTATAAATTAGTAAATAAGTGTTTGTGCGGTAAGCACAGTCACAGAAGGCTAAATAAGAAACAAGAGCGAGTATTAATAAACTTTTCCAAAACTTCAAATTATATTTTAAGGAGTATCATGGTTACAACGGTCTTTTTAAAATTTTGTATGCAGACGATTTATTTTTTCGCAATATTATTCCTTTGAGAAGCAAATGCGCACAATAGTTTAGGTTAGTTCCTACACGAAAAAATAGCATTGAATCAAGAGAATGATTATACCAATATGGACGATGCAATATTTTCACGATTCAAGAAAATGTACTTTATGAAAGAAAGTCAACTTTCTTCAATGTAGTACTTTTTCTTGAAACAATAAATATTTTCCTAAATTAAGAAAATATTTTATCGTCCTTATTCGTAGCGGTATTTTCTTGATTCAATATTAATTATTTTTCCGCGTACCCTTGATAATTACTTAGACTTCAACTATCAATATTTTTTAATGTTTGCAAGCTTACTTCTCCAAATAAAGTATATAAAATATAACCATAATGGGCTAAATGTCAAGATCGAGGGGCACAATTTTAAAGCCTATCACTTTTGTTTCGATTTAACGCAATACAGAATTTCTTGAATAAACATGATTCTGATTCAATTAACTTGAAATGCATACTATGTTTTATAACCTTATACTGAATCGCCATCGTTTCTGGGCATAAAGAGCATAACAAAATGTGGATCGAGACAAGCTGACTTAATTAAAAATCGAACATTTAACCTTTAATTACTTTTGATTCAGAGTATCAATCTATTTTAAATCTATTTCACAGTATACTATACACTATAACAGATACCTCGAAACAAAAATTTCTTTTTAATTTACTAAAATTACTTGGATATCGTGTCAATGTCTGAATCCAGCAAGATTGACCATAATTATTTAAATAGAAAATGTGAATAATAAGTGTCCCTCATCACATCGATTTGAAACGGAATCGATCGATTTTATGGAGACAAACAGGAAATGCAAAGTTACTATTTCTGTGGCAGCTTCCGTAGTCTAAAAATAATTCGTTATTTGGAAATAGCGCTATTGAGAAATTGGAAAGACTTCTTTGTTTCCTTTAGTAAACTTAATTAAAATTGAAAACAGTATTAAATTAATGTCTTATTGTCTGTCAAAGCGGAATATTTATATTAAACTGAATTACATAAAAAAAGAATCCACTTTTTTGAATAATATTTCTATAAACACCGAAAATTATCAGAGAAAATGCATTGCTTCGATAATTTTTCATAGAATAAATTAAGCTAGAGGTGACTACAATTTTTATGAATTAGATCAACTTTATAGTTAGTATGAAGAAACCTTATTAGTAGTTTTTAAGAGCCTATTTTCAAACTTGAAGACATGAATTCGAATTAGTCTCATCTTGCAATCAAGTAATCGGCTTTCATAATCTAAAAGACTGATATGACAATCAAGGTTAAAACGGAAACTAAGTTTTTCTATTTTGCGCAAAAGGTTTTTTTTTCATTTTTAAATCTTTAAATTGATATTCAGATGGAAAATTAAAATAAAATGAGTAAATTCCTCAAAATGTCCTGATTAATTTAAGGCAATGCCCAGTATTACAGATTTTCCCGTAAAACTAACCGGTCAAGAATAGCGCTAGCATTTTACGGCATTTTCCGTAACGATAGCCCTGAACGAGCTGGAAACGGGTTTTTAGTCTTACGGAAAATTCCGTAACAGTAGACAGTTCATTATTTGAAAACTTTAACCTTTGTAAATTAGTCAGCATTTGGTCCGAATTTGGAATGTAGAAAAATAAACACATTTATATAAATGAACTATTTTAAATTGCCACTGGTATTAAACAAATATGTTCGACGATCGAAAAGTGATTGATTGGTTCAAATTCAGATACATTGTAATATACGTTATAAAACAGAAATGTCATTTGGAAAAACACAAGAATATAACTCGTTCACGTTTTTCACTGTCAATTCAAAACTGGAAATAAAAGAACGAGTAATAATTATTTACTAAGTTGAAATAATAAAAGAGGCATGAGGGATACATTTGTTTTTGTGCGGAATAAATGACCGATAAGAGCTCAAAAAGTTTGACTCGAAGTGCCACGCACGTGATGGATTTAAATAAATAAACGAGGTAAACATTATGTAGTTTGCTTTCGTCATTGTCAAGCCATGCCACGCAAACTCAGTACATTAAGCCGAATTGAAAATTGGCACAATACTCTACTTGAAATACCGACAATTTAGTAACCAAATGTAGTAATAAATCTAGACTTACCTCTCGTAAAATATTGAGACAAATTTCATTCAACATCAGAAAATCACTTGAGAAACTTCAAAATTTAAGACAAAAACGAGCCGATCGCGAACGAAGTTACGAAGCCTAATTAATTTATCGGAAAGACAAGTCAGCTCAAGTCAGCTGGTGTATAACTGCGCTCACTGAATATGAAGTTATAAAACTGTCAAGAGAAATAGGAGAAAAAGTTGAAGATGTCGCCATGTTACTGCTATAACTACTAGCGCACTCTCTCGATTACCATCTGCACTTTAATTAAAAACAAAATTCCGAATTTCCGAAATCCGATATTTAAAATAGTTACTTATAATTATTACGTATAAGTTTGATAAAACTAAAAATTCAAAATTTTCTTTTAGCATTTATTTGCCGCCTTTTTTAAATCAATTAACAATTTGCAATTTAAAACAATTGTAAAATTTATTAAACAATTGTGAGAAGTGTTACAGAGCATATGTGACATTGCGGTTCAGTAACAGTTATATAACAATTGTAATAAAACAGTTCCTATTCACAGTTGGAATAATAATTAAACTTGTAACAATATTAATGTAAAATTATTGCCATAATGCATGTTTTTATTAAATAATTATTTTTCTAAACATTGATTAGGGGTCATTTACAAAATACGTGATACGTTAAGGGGTTACAAATAAAAAAAGTGTCGGTAAGGTAGGAAGCCGGTCACGTGACCCACTCGTCACATGGCCTTAAAGAAAAAATAGGTTTGACTGAGTTATTCCATACTATTTGTACAGTATGGCCGTGGGTCAGAGAAAAAATCAGGAAAATTTTATTATCCTGATAATATTAATTAATAGGATAATAAGACGAATTTTCATCAAAACAGTTGAATTTTTAAGCAAAAAGACGAATTTTTTAAAAGACAGTTGAATTTTAAACAAAAAAGTTAATTTCCAACCAAGAAATATGAATTTTGAACCATAAAAGATTACTTTTCTACAACAAAAGAGAAACTTTCAATCCAAAAGAATGAATTTTCTATCCAAAAAGACGAATGTTAAAAAAAGTTAAATGTTCGACCAAAAAAGATGACTTTTGAACAAAGTAGTTGAATTTTCATCCAAAAAGTCGAATTTTCAACCAAAAAGAATAAACTTTCAATAAAAAATAGTTGCATTTTTTTGTATGGTTCTAATAACTCAGTTTCGCATTTAAGCGAAAAAACTGAGATTTATATTGAAAACAAAGACATTTTTTAAAAAGCAAGAGTGTGAAAACTATAACTGAATTTAAAATTAATCAGTTTTAAACCTTTTCGAAAATAAATGTCCAACTTTTGAGTCTTCCAATTTGAAAAAATTAAAACTTGGAATAAGGATTCACGACATTAGAAATGGCATAATTTCAAACACTATTAATTGAAAATTGACTTGATGGGAAATTATATTCAATTTTCAATCTTCTCAATTAAAATGTTACAATGTTTTCTAGTTTCAAATTTCAATTTTCGAAGCTTCATTGTGATTCAAATTGAAACGAAGTATACCCAAACATCTGAGAAAAAAGTCGAAAAAAGTGGCTATTGTAACATTATAATCATCAGGTGCGCATAACACATGTTAAAGATTAACATCTTTGCACCTGCAGGTTCGAGTTGCGTGGCACCAATATAATCCGTTGGTGAAGCATCGCCTCAATATAGTACATATATCAATCGTACTAATTGATAATTACAGTTTTTAGGCCACCATGTGCCGTTATTCTGCTGCTGTTCTGCCACGAAGCTCGACACCATTTTTCTATAAATCTATAAATCTATACGGTCTCCCATCCCCTACCGGCCTACCACAACAAGCGGCGGCAATGCACCACAATAGTCTTGTCAAAAGATTTGGGACATTGGGCAAGACAAATTGAGCGGAATAGCTACAGCTGATAGATCGTGACTCTTGCGATTCTTTCCGAGCCGAGGCCACATCAGAAAAGAAAATGGTGAGTTACATAGAAATGTAGCTGGATATAACCTTCGGTATACCGAGAACAATTCCTGGCAACTGTGTGACTACTTGTCCCTAGTTCCTGGAGGCGCCCGCAATCCAAAAAAAAAACGGAAGATCAAATGAGCCGTTCTCTAGAAAAACCAGGTTTTGGCACCGAATCAACAAAGAAACTTTTCAAAATTGGTTGTACCAAACCAAAAAATACATCTTTTAGATTTTGCAAACATTTTAAATCCAATAACATGTCCCTTTTCGTTTGTAAAAATATATTTTTAAAAAGTTCCTCCTACAATTTTGGGCCAAAACCTAAGTCGACTTAGGTTTTGGCATGATATTGCCAAAGAAACTTTGCAAGATATGTTTGTACAAACCAAAAAACACATACCTTAGATTGTGCGAACATTGTAAACTCCATAACATGTCCCTTTTGGTTTGTACAAACTTACTTTGAAAAGTTTTGATGGAAATTTTAAGTCAAAACCTAAGAGGACTTAGATTTTGGCATGACATTGCAAAAGAAATTTTTAAAAATGGGTTGCACAAACTAAAAAATACATATTTTAGATTGTGCAAACTTTTAAATCCTATAAAATGTACCTTCTGGTTTGTACAAATATATTTTGAAAAGTTTCTCCGGCTATTTTGAGCCAAAACTTAAGTCGACTTAGATTTTGGCATGATATTATAAAATAAATTTTTCAGAATGTGTTTGTACGGACTAAAAAATACATATTTTAGACTGTACAAACATTTTAAATCTCGTAACATGTACCTTTTTGTTCGTAAAAAACATTTTGAAAAGTTTCTTCAGCAATTCTGAGCCAAAACTTAAGTCGACTCAGATTTTGGCATGATATTGCAAAAGAAAATTTTCAGAATGTGTTTGTACAAACAAAAAATACATATTATCGATAGTGCAAACAGTTTAAATTCCATAACATGTCCTTTTTGGTTTGTAAAAAGATATTTTGAAAAAATTTCTCCGGCAAATTAGAGCCAAAACCTAAGTCGACTCAGGGTTTGGCATGATATTACCAAAGAAACTTTAAAAAATATGTTTGTACAAACCAAAAAACACATACCTTAGATTGTGTAAGCATTTTAAATCCCATGACATGTCCCTTTTGGTTTGAACAAACATATTTTGAAAAAGTTTCTCCGGCAAATTAGAGCCAAAACCTAAGTCGACTCCGGGTTTGGCATGATATTGCAAAAGAAACTTTAAAAAATGGGTTGCACAAACTCAAAAATACGTACTTTAGATTGTGCAAACATTTTAAATACCATAACATGTCCCTTTTAGTTTGCACAAACACATTTTGAAAAGTTTCTGCGGCAATTTTGAGCCAAAACCGAAGTTGACTTAGATTTTGACATGATATTGCAAAATAAACTTTTAAAAATGTGTTTGTACAAACTAAAAAATACATATTTTAGATTGTGCAAACATTTTAAATGCCCTAACAAGTCCCTTTTGGTGGGTAAAAAGATATTTTGAAAAAGTTTCTGCGGCAAATTAGAGCCAGAACCTAAGTCGACTTAGGTTTTGGCATGATATTGTCAAAGAAACTTTTCAGAATATGTTTGTGCAAGCCAAAAAACACATATCTCAGATTGTGTATGCATTTTAAACCCCATAACATGTTCCTTTTGATGTGAAAAAACATATTTTGAAAAAGTTTCTCCGGAAAATTAGAGCCAAAACCTAAGTCGACTCAGGTTTTGACATGATATTGCAAAATAAACGATTCAAAATGCGTTTGTACAAACTAAAAAATACATCTTTCCGATTGTGAAAACATTTTAAGTTCCGTAACATGTCCCTTTTGGTTTGTAAAAAACATTTTGAAAAGTTTCTTTGGCAATTCTGAGCCAAAACTCAAGTCGATCTAGATTTTTTGCATGATATTGCAAAAGAAACGTACACAAATGTGTTGCACAAACTCAAAAATACATATACATTAGATTGTGCAGACATTTTAAATACCATGACATGTCCCTTTTGGTTTGAACAAACATATTTTTAAAAAGTTTCCCCGGGAAATTATAGACAAAACCGCAGTCCACTTAGATTTTGGCATGATATTGCAAAAGAAACTTTTAAAAATGTGTTGCACAAACTGAAGAATACATATGGTCGATTGTGCAAACATTTAAAATGCCATAACATGTCCCTTTTTGTTTGTACAAACATATTTTGAAAATTTTCTCCAGCAATTTGGAGCCAAAACCTAAGTCGACTTCGACTTTGGCATGATATTGCAATAGAAACTTTTTAAAATGTGTTGCACAAACTAAAACATACATATTTTTGATTGTGCAAACATTTAAAATCCCATAACATGTTCCTTTTGGTTTGTAAAAAGATATTTTGAAAAGGTTTCTCCGGCAAATTAGAGCCAAAACCTAAGTCGCCTCAGGGTTTGGCATGATGTTGCAAAAGAAACTTTTCAAAATGTGTTTGTACAAACTAAAAAATACATATTTTAGATTGTGCAAACATTTTATACTCCATAAAATGTCCCTTTTGGTTTGTGAAAAAAGATATTTTGACAAATTTTCTCGGGAAAATTAGAGTCACAACCTAAGTCGACTCAGGGTTTGGAACGAAATTTCCAAAGAAACTTTTTAAAGTATTATTGTACAAACCAAAAAACACATACCTTAGATTGTGTAAACATTTGAAACCCCACAACATGTCCCCTTTGGTTTGTACAAACATATTTTCAAAAGTTTCTCTGGTAATTTTGAGTCAAAACCTACGTCGACTTAGATTTTGGCATGATATTGCCAAAGAAACTTTTCAAAATATGTTTGTACAAACCAAAAAACACATACCTTAGATTGAGTAAGCATTTTAAATCCCGTGACATGTCCCTTTTGGTTTGAGCAAACATATTTTGAAAAAGTTTATCCGAAAAATTAAATCCAAAACCTAAGTACACTCAGGTTTTAGCATGATATTGCAAAATAAACTTTTGAAAGTGATCTTGTACAAACTAAAAAATACATATTTTCGATTGTGCAAACAATTTAAATTCCGTAAGATGTCCCTTTTGGCTTGTAAAAAACATTTTGAAAAGTTTCTTCGGCAATTTAGAGCCAAAACTTAAGTCCATCTAGATTTTGCATTACATTGCAAAAGAAACGTTTGAAAATGGATTGCACAAACTCAAAAATACGTACTTTAGATTGTGCCAACATTTTAAATACCTTAACATGTCCCGTTTGGTTTGTACAAACATATTTTGAAAAGTTTCTCTGGTAATTTAAAGTCAAAACCTAAGTCGACTTAGATTTTGGCATGATATTGCAAAAGAAACTTTTCAAAATGTGATTGTACAAACTAAAAAATATATATTTTTGATTATGCAAACATTTTAAAACCTATAACGTGTCCCTTTTGGTTTGTAAAAACATATTTTGAAAAGTTTCTCCGGCAATTTTGAGCCAAAACCTAAGTCGACTTAGATTTTGGCATGATGTTGCAAAAGAAACTTTTCAAAATGTGTTTGTACAAACTAAAAAATACATATTTTAGATTGGGCAAACATTTAAAATCCCATAACATGTCCCTTTTGGTTTGTAAAAAGATATTTTGAAAAATTTTCTCTGGCAATTTCAAGCCAAAACCTAAGCCGACTTAGGTTTTGACATGATATTGCAAAATAAACTTTTCAAAATGTGTTTGTACAAACTAAAAAATACATATTTTCGAATGTGCAAACATTTTTAATTCCATAAAATGACCCTTTTGGTTTGTAAAAAGCCATTTTGAAAAGTTTCTCTGGCAATTTCAAGCCAAAACCTAAGCCGACTTAGGTTTTGGCATGATATTGCAAAATAAACTTTTCAAAATGTGTTTGTACAAACTAAAAAATACATATTTTCGATTGTGCAAACATTTTAAATTCCATAACATGACCCATTTGGTTCGTAGAAAACATTTTGAAAAGTTTCTTCGGCAAATTTGAGACAAAATGTAAGTCGACTTAAATGGTTTTTCTAGATAACGGCTCAAATATCTTGCAGATAAATTTTGTAGAGGTTAAGAAATGAACGTATTTCGACGAAAGTTACACTGATGATAGGAGAATAATTCTGACGTCACCTACTACGCCACCTTGTCAGCTGTGGCAAGTGAACCAATAGTGAGCAAAGTGGAGTAGAACGTAGAGTCGGTACAAAAAAAAACAGATAAAACATTGTTCTTGCTTATAAATCTTCTTTGAAATAGTTTAGTATTATAAACGAACTACAAATTATTTTATACCGCTTAATAAAAAGCAACTGAGATATGTGAAGCCGCCATTTTGCTTCAGTTTAAAGAACTCAAACAGCAGTAGATTGAGCTAGCTAAGAAATTCTTGCTGCTTTTCGAATAAAGATGGAATCGATGTAAACCTTATCTTTTGTTTTTGTTTTCGGTGAACAATTTTGTGGTTACTATTAGTGCAAATTCCAGTTACTTCAACTACTTTCGTTATTAAATTCAATCGCTTTTTCTGGTTTTATGGAACAAAGGAGGAGGATATTTCAATTTGCGTGGACGTGATTTATTGCGAAAAAAATGTCGATAAGACAGGAATTAGGGTCAACCAAAAAGGTGACTTTTCTACCATAAAAGATGAATTATCAATCTAAAAGGACAAATGTTCAATAAACAAGTGAAATTTTTGACCATAAACAATGTCTTTTTGACCAAATTAATGACTTTTAACCAAACATGTAGTTGAATTATCAACCTACAAAGGGTAGTTTTCAACCAAATGGTCGAATTGTCAAACAAAAATGATTAATCTTCAACCAAAAACAGTTACATTTTGAACCAAATAGTTGAATTTTCAAGCCAAAAGCACGAGTTGAACTTTCAATGAAAAGAGACGAATTTTTAACTAAAGAGTCGAGTTTTCAAATTAAAAAGTAGAAAGGTTTAGAAAACAGTTGAATTTTAAACACGAAAAAGATGAATTTTCAACCAAGATGATATTTAGCAGGAGACCAATTTTCAAGCAAATAGTTACATTTTTAACAAAATAATTTAATTTTCAACTTACACAGTTGGATTTATAAACAAGAAATATGATTTTTATTTTCCCACAAAAAAAGACAATTTTCTACCAAGATGAATGCATTTTCAACCAAATTTTTAATTTCGAAAAAAAAAATTCAAACAAATAATTAAACTTTAAAACCATAGAGACCAATTTTCAACGAAATAGTTTAATTTTAAGCATACCAAGATAATTTTTCAATCAAATAGTCGGATTAAAAACAAAAAGATTAAGCTTCGACTAAATAGTTTAATTTTCAAGTCAAAAAGACCAATTTTTTAGATATCAGTTGAATTATCAATCTGGAAAGTTGAATTTTCAACATAAAAGATCATATCTAACCAAGAAAGATTAATTCACAACCAAATAGAATTTTTAATTAAAACACACGATTTTTCAATAAAATAGGTAAATTTTTAGCAATATAGTTGAATTTTCAAACCAAAAAGATTAATTAAGATTTTTTTCTACAAAAATAGACGACTTTTCAACAAAATACATGAATTTTCAACCCAAAAGGATGAATTTTCAACAAAAAGTTGAATTTTCCACCCAAAAAAGATGACTTAACAAAATTGCCGAATTTGCAACCTATAGGGATTGATTTTCAATCAAATGGTCAGATTTTCAGAAAAAAAAAGATTAAATGCTTAAATTAAAAAAAAAGATCCTTTTCAACTCAGAAAGATGAATTTTCCAACAGTTCAATTTCAAGCCAAAAAGGCCAATTTTTTTAGATGTCAGTTGAATTTTCAATCTGAAAAGTTGAATTGTCAGCAAAACAGATTATTTCTAACCAAGCCAGATTCATTTTCAACCAAATAGTATAATTTTTAATGAGAAAGGATGAATTTATAATAAAAAAAAGTGAATTAAGATTTTTTTCTACAAAATAGACGCACTTTCAACAAAATAGTTAAATTTTCAACCAAGATGAATTTTCTATCCAAAAGTATAAATTTTTCTATCCAACAACACCAATTTTCAACAAAATAGTTGCATTTTCGACTAAAAAGATGATATTTAAACAAAATAATTAAATTTTTAACCATAAAGGCTGATTTTTAACAAAATAGATGCATTCGACCAAAAAAGATGTCTTTTATCAAAATAATTGAATTTTCAAACGAATAGTTAAATTTTTAACCGAAGAGTTGAATTTTCAAACCAAAAAGTTGAAATTTCGAGCCATAAAGACGTATTTTCTACGAAACAGTTGAATTTTCAGCCAGAAAATATGAATTTCCGAAAAAAGTTAATTTTCAACCAAACTGTGGAATTTGCAAACAAAGAAGTTGAAATTTCAACCCAAAAAGACAAATTTTCTAATAAAATGATAAATTTTTTAACCAAAAAGACGAATTTCGACAAATAAAGATGAATTCTTAAAGGAAAATGTAATAGTTGATATTTCAATGAAAAAAAAAAGAATTTTCAACAAAATACATAAATTTTCAAACAAAAAGATGACTTTTCTACCAGAAAAATTAAATTGTTAATCCAAAAGGACGAATTTTCAACAAAACAGTTGAATTTTTAACCAAATTGTCGAATTTTTAACAAAAGAATTCAATTTTTAACAAAATAGTTGAATTTTTAACCAAATGGTCGAAATTTGAAACAAAAAAGTTAAATTTTTAATCCAAAAAGACGAATTTTGTACGACACGTTTGAATTTTGAGCGAATTTTCAACAAAGATGAATTTTGCACTTGAAATTCAACCAAAAACAGTTGCATTTTCAACAAAATAATTAAACTTTTAACCAAAGAGTTTAATTGTCAACAAAATAATTGAATTTTTGAACCTACAAAGATGAATTTCGAAAAAACATTACTTTTTAATCAAATAATTGGTATTTCGAAAAAATAATTAAAATTTCAATTAAATAGTCGACGAACGAACGAAAAATGCCTCGAAACTATTTGGAATATTGTATTCCACATACATATAATACTACCTAAATAAAAATAAATTAACAAAATCTGCTTGTTCTTCAGTAACTAATTACACCGAAATAAAATATCATATACAAATTAGCCTACCTATTAAATGCTGACTAAAACCACAACAAAATGGAATATTTTTTTGAGGTTAGAATCCTCCCAATACATAGATATGCGCTCCATACATTTTCTTTGTCAAAGTTGTGTTCAAAACACTCACACTGACACGATTCATATGCGAACAAAACAAACTTTAAACGAAAATAGTTGAAATTTTGGATAAAGAGAAAAAGAAACGTTTTCGCAGATATGATCTTTTTCGTGTTTAAGGTGGTTTCAAACAACAACAAAAAAGTATAAACCTAACCCCCGAAATTCGGGCAACCTTCACTCCAATCTCTACATATATCTCCCAAATTTTTGCATCCCTGAAAAGAAGGAAATTTTTGGCAAACATTCGACAAGTAGAAAATGTTTGGAAAACGTTTCTATAAGGTAAGAAAAAGAACCGTAGCAGGCATTCGGGGAATGGAGTTTGAAGAAAGAGATTGTAATCACGTGAGAAAAAAAATTAAATTACTCTACCTTGTCGAGTTGTCGATGACTGTAGACCAGGAACGTGACACTTGGCGTTTTGGCTTGACCTCAGCCTCCAAAAACACACGTTGCACTCACTACACTTGTAGTACGAACTTTCTCATTCCGATTTTTTCCCTCGTTGTTTACACAAAAATTCATGCCGCAAGTCTAAAAAAATATGACAAGATTTCTGGTCCTAGGACCTAGAGTCTACACTCCACATAGAGTGGAGCCAATATATTTGATAGAGTATCATGGAGTAGTGCGAAATCATTTCCCCTGGCAAACGGCAGAGTGCTGCCATCTATCAAGACATCAGGCAACCCGAGGATATTATAAACCTAGATGCGGCACCTCACTAGCGAACCTATAATAAGTTCCGAAAATTAAAGAAATGCCATTAGTTAAAAAGAGATAAAAATATCTCTGTCTCCTTTTAACCAATAGAATTTTTTTAGTTCTTGGAACTTATTATAGGTTCGCTAGTGAGGTACCGCATCTAGGCTTATAATATCTTTGTTTCAATCCAAGATGTCCAAATGTCGAGGACCAAACATGATCACGAATTGCATGGGATCCATCTCCAAGTGACGAACATTTATTGTTTTGATGACATGGAAAAAATTACTTTTCATCATATTTGTTTTTCAGAAACTTTTCACTGAAATAATAAACTAGTTAGAAAAAAAGATATATAATTATTATTATTCATTACGAAAATATTACAAAAATAAGGTTTTTGTCCCATGCATTTGGTCCCACGCAATGCTCCCAATTATGGTCTATTCACACCTCCATTGCGTGCAGACGCAAAATGTATCTTTCTCTTACTCTACCACGTGGAGATGCCATGCATTTATCTCACTCTAGATTTTTCACCTAACCGGAATATCTTCACAGACAGAAAAAATCTAAAATGAGATAAATGCATGGCATCTTCACGTGGTAGAGTAAGAGAAAGATACATTTTGCGTCTGCACGCAATGGAGGTGTGAATAGACCATAATTGGGAGATTGCGTGGGACCAAATGCATAGGACAAAAACCTTATTTTTGTAATATTTTCGTAATGAATAATAATTTTTATCATTTTATTATTTCATTAAATAGTTCTTGAAGAATGAAAACAATTTTTAAGTACACATATACAAAACAAATTAGTTTTTACGAAGATGTCAGCGAAATAGGGCAAAAATGCACCGAATCCCATGCGTTTGGTCCATTTTTATCCCTTTAGCAGTGGGACTTCGATGCTGCTTCGAACTCAATTTTGAACGAACCTCTCTTTCTATTTCCACACGTTATAAAAAGAGGTCCGTTCGACTTTCGACACGGAATCGGAGTCCCACTGCTGTTTATAAAATCTTTATACAGGGTGTCCCAGACTCAAGTGTCCGGACTTATATAGCTCTATAAAAATGAAAAAAATAAAACGAAAATTCCTTTTCCAAAAATCAGTTGAAGTTTTAGTTTTTGAGTTATAAAATATTCAAGCTCTTTTAATACTCTGCCCTCGCTTCGATAATACAGCGTTGAACCTTCGCTCACGCACACGCAACTGCTTAAGCGGGGCGCACCCACATTTGCACAACGCATGGCGCAGAAGGTTCTCGACCAATCACAGGGCTGCATTTCAATCGCTGTGATTTTCCCACAGCATGGCGCAGAAGATGACGAAAAGTTCGTTTAAAGAATTAATTTTCAACAACAAAAATTTCAACAAAATAGTTTAATTTTCAACAAAAGAAATTAATTTTCCTCTAAAAATAAAACAAAACAAATTTCCAAAAAAATGGAATAGTTAAATTTTCAGTTAAAAAAATTAATTTTCAACAAAAAAGACGAATTTTCAAACAAGAAGAATAATTTTGTCCCAAAAATGATGAATTTTCAACAAAACGCATGAATTTTTAACCATATTCTTAAATTTTCAAATAAAAAAGATCAATTTTCAACCGCATAATAAAATTTTCAGTAAAAAAAAAAATAATTTCCAACTAAAGATAACGAAGTTTACAAAAACATTGTAATTATCAACAAAACAAATAAATTTTCAACCAAACAGATGAATTTTCAAACAAATAATTTTCTACCAAAGAAGACAAATTTTCAACAACAACAACAAAAAATTGTCAACAAAATAGTTAAGGGGTCTTTCTACTATCTCACTTTTGAAAAATCGATTTTTGTTGTTTTGAATTTTTCGACAGGTTATATATTCAGAAATATATCAAAATTTCACACAGAAATTCGGAGTCTTTCTATACTTTTGAGAGCTTGGTGCAAAAGCACGTAGAGAGCTGAGCGCTTGAGTAGAGTCAGTAGAGCATCCGAACGCAGCTGTTTATGTTTCAGCGGTGGCAATTAATTTTTTCGATGCATATCCGAAATTATTACTGTTTATTTTTAAAAGTGTATGTGTGAAGAAAATATATTATAAGGAGCAGGGATGGCTGATTAAGTGTAAGTAACTTTTTCTTACAATTTTTATGTTCCGAAAACTTTAAACGCATTTTTCTCGAAAGAACGTTTTTGCGCTCCGCGCGCACGATTTCTCGAAAAGTTTTCAAACGATTATTTATAAATTTTCTATGATTATTCTAAATATAAATATCTACAAAGTGACGAAGTGGTTCTTTAAATTTGAAATTTTATCATAGTTAAATTAACAAAAAAAGAGCAAAAAACACGATTTTTGGACATTTTTTGTTTAAACTGCCGCCATTTTGTTATTTCACAATATAAAAAAAATTCGCTGCATCAATTCAGAGTTTTGGTCATACTAATGAAGAAAATTTCTGATTTATTTGTTTCAGATGATGCTGACTGGAGATATCGTGCGCGTAGTGGACTTGCCTTTTTTAGACACTTTATTTATTGTTAAATAATACCTGAACTAAAAAATACTTTTACGTAAAAAAAATGTTTTTGTAAACTTTGAGACAGCACAAATAAACCCTAAAATTTTTATTTAATTATTTGAAGAGGTTGTTGAGAAAAAAATTCTTGAACATCACTCTTTTTTGCCAAGATAGTAGAATGACCCCTTAAATTTTCAACCAAAAATAGTATAGTTACATTGCTAGTTTAAAACAATTTTTCTTTATTAATTTTGTTTGTATCTTACATAGTTTGACAACAAAATGGAATTTTTGATTGTTTATTATTTTTTGTGCGATCAAAATGTGAATTTTGTATCTAAAATAGCTAGTTAACGAAGTCGATCTTTCTTTTTGCTTCCTAAAAACGTGTGCCAATTTGCAACCCAATCCGATTAGTCTTTCAAAAGTTATTCGGTATACAGACAAAAACGACGACAGACAGACAGACACCATCGTAAAACCGGCTTTTTCGGATTCAGGGGATTTCGAAACGTGGAGATTTAAAGAAATCCGCGATGTTCAGTTTTCACATAAAAACAATACCTTCTCATTATGATGAGCAGAGAGTATTAAAATTAAAGAGAGTGGAAGGTGACCGTCCACTGGACACTAGCGCACTCTGCCGCTTCGGGGAAAAAGCTCGGGTATTTCAACGGGAAGATTACTTTCTACAATGCACGAAGAGGCAATGGCATGATCCATGGGCAATGGCGTCAGGTCGTTGGTGTCAAAAGAGATCCTGACGGCTGCTTTGTGTTTCTTTAGTGATATCTCGAGCATTCATTTCGTGTGTTGTGATTTTTAACATTACATTAAGACAAATTTTCTGGTAGAGAATGAATTAAGTGTTCTTCGACGTGAGATCATGCGCTTTTATGAAAAGAAGGACTCAGTTTGGCGTCACTCAGCGATCTCGAACGAAAAGCGTCGTGTTCATTGCTCTTCATCAAATTGCATAATATTATCATAAGGAATGAATGCTCGAGGAACCGGCAAAAAAAAACAGTGGATTATGGTATAAAATTTGAAAGGATTTTATACAAATTTGTATTTCTCGCAATTATAACTTAGATTCTAGAAAATGTTCCGTCTGATTCACGTGGCCTTTTTCCAATCGGTCACATCCAATATATCAATTTTTGTAACCAATCGGTCGCAATTGGCAAATACCTTTCAAGAATGCCGATTTAAATCATTTTTACTGCCGATTTAAATGCATTCAATCGATTTTTGTTTCCTGGGTTATTATTATTATTCAGGTTTAGTTAGTCCCCGAGATTGTAGGAGCGCTGAAAATCGTGTACGGAAAAATACATTGGGCTCTTATGGCACCTTTCACTCTCTGATGATGAGAATGTAAAAATTAGTTTTCACGAAGATATTAACAAAATAGTGCTAAAATAGACCAAATCCCATGCATTTTGTCCATTCCACAGTGGACTAGAACCGTATCAAATTTGGCCGAAACTCAAGGTCAAAATTGGTATAAAAAGAAATTGTTTTTATTGTACGCATATGTTATCGTAGATAGAAACGAAATTTCACGAGCTTTCATTTACAAGTAATGTCCCTAGAGTCTATCCAAATCGTAGAATGTCTCACAATCAACGTCATCAAAATTATGCAAAAAAATGATTAATTTCTTCAATTTGGTATGAATTTCAATGTTTAAAGATTTCACAATTCATTAGAAATGTTTTTAAAGTACCTGAAGCTACTAGATAACTTTAATGAAGTTATGCACATATTTCGGAGCCACTATCAATTCCGTGTTTTTTACGTGATAACCAGGGACGAATTTAGTACGGGGCCAGCGGGGCCATGGCCCCCACAAATTAGGGGTCCCCACAAATGTATCTAGTCGGTAAATAAAAGTCACTGCGACATGCACACACTTCTACATCGGCTCCTACTTCAATTACCATTTTATTTATTTATATTTTTTTAGAAGGCAGCAAGGAATTACAAAAGGCCCCCACATTTTAACCGGACCTAGGGCCCCACACCCCTAAATGCGGCCCTGGTGATAACATATCGCTTTAGGTAATTTGTTCAAAAGTTCTCGCCCTGAATTACTTCCGCGCAAAACGTAGTCTCAATACACGTAAGAAGCCAAACTAATTTTAAGTAAATTAGTGTGTCATGTATATACCCAGTAAAAAAAGTTGAATAGATATAACGCGAAAGCGAATTCAGGTTAGGTTTGGTGTATTCGATTTGCTGCCATTTAACTATCGCGTACAGAATACTTAACCATGCAAGTCAATATTCATCCTCATGAATCTTTTCTCCACAGAAAGAATTGTCTATCCTTACTAATCCATAATGTTCTATTATTCAGCCTATCCTTATCCATCCGCGACCTACTTTGACATTCCTTTCCACTATCGCGTATAGAATACTTATCCATGCAAGTCAATATTTAACCTCATGAATTTTTCGCCACACAAAGTATTGGCTATACTTTCTAATCCATAATGTTACATTTGTCAGCCTATCCTTATGCATCCGTAAGCAACTTTGACATTCCTTTTCACTATCGCGTACAGAATACTTATCCAAGCAAGTCAATATTTATCCTCATCAATCTTTTCTCCACAGAAAAAATTGGCTATGCTTTCTCATCCATAATTTTCTTTTTGTCATCCTATCCTTATCCATCCGAGACCTACTTTTACATTCCTTTTAACTATGGCGGTTAGAATACTTATCCATGCAAGTAAATATTTATCTTCATGAATCTTGTCTCCACAGAAAGAACTGGCTATCCTTCCTCATCCATAATGTTCTATTTGTCAGCCTGTCCTTATTCATCAGCGATCTTTCTTGACATTCCTTTTAACTATCGCGTACAGAATACTTAACCATGCAATTCAATATTCATCCTCATGAACCTTTTCTCCACAGAAACAATTGTCTATCCTCACTAATCCATAATGTTCGAGTTGTCAGCCTATCCTTATCCATCCACGACCTAGTTTGACATTCCTTTTAACTATGGCGGTTAGAATACTTATCCATGCAAGTCAATATTTATCCTCATAAATCTTTTCTCCATAGAAAGAATTGGCTATCCTTTCTAATCCATGATGTTCTATTTCTCAGCCTATCCTCATCCATCCGTGACCTATTTTGACATTTGTTTTAACTATCGCGGATAGATTACTTATCCATGCAAGTCAATATTTATCCTCATGAATCTTTTCTCCACAGAAAGTATTGGCTATCCTTACGAATCCATAATGTTCTCTTTGTCAGCCTATTCTTATCCATCCCCGACCTACTTTCGCATTCCTTTTAACTATCGCGTACAGAATACTTAACCATGCAAGTCAATATTCATCCTCATGAATCTTTTCTCCATAGAAAGAATTGTCTTTCCTTACTAATCCATAATTTTCTAGTTGCCAGCCTATCCTTATCCATCTGCGACCTACTTTGACATTTCTATTCACTATCGCGTACAGAATACTTATCCATGCAAGTCAATATTTATCCTCATGAATCTTTTCCCGACAGAAAGTATTGGCCATCCTTACGAATCCATAATGTTCTCTTCGGCAGCCTATCCTTATCCATCCGCGACCTACTTTCACATTCCTTTTAACTATCGCGTACAGAATACTTAACCATGCAAGTCAATATTCATCCTAATGAACCTTTTCACCACAGACGGATTGGCTATCCTTTCTAATTCATAATGTTCTATTTGTCAGCCAATCCTTATCCATCCGCGACCTACTTTGGCCTTCTTTTAACTATCGCGTACAGAATACTTATCCATGCAAGTCAATATTCATCCTCATGAATCTTTTCTCCACAGAAAGAATTGGCCATCCTCTCTGATCCATAATTTGCTATTTTTCAGCCTATCCTTATCCAGCCGCGAACTACTTTGACATTCGCTTTAATTATCGCGGATAGATTAATTATCCATGCAAACCAATATTTATCCTCATGAATCTTTTCTTCACAGAAAGAATTGGCTATCCTTTCTAATCCATAATGTTCTATTTCTCAGCTTATCCATACCCATCAGCGACCTACTTTGACATTCCTCTTAACTATCGCGTACAAAATATTTATCCATGCAAGTCAATATTTATCCTCATGAATCTTTTCCCGACAGAAAGAATTGGCTATCCTTTATAATCTATGACGTTCTATTTATCAGCCTACCCTTATCCATTCGCGACCTACTTTGACATTCCTTTTAACTATTAAGTACACGATACTTATCTATGCAAGTCAATATTCATCCTCATGAATCCTTTCACCAAAGAAAAATTGGCTCTCCTTTCTAATCCATAATGTTCTATTTCTCAGCCTATCCTTATCCATCCGCGACCTACTTTGACGTTTATTTCCACTATCGCGTACAGAATACTTATCCATGCAAGTCAATATTAAACCTCATGAATCTTTTCTCCACGGAAAGAATTCGCTATTCTTTCTCATCCATAATGTTCTTTTTGTCAGCCTTTCCTTATCCATCCGAAAACTACTTTGACATTCCTTTTACCTATGGCGGTTAGAATACTTATCCATGCAAGTCAATATTTATCCTCATAAATCTTTTCTCCACAGAAAGAATTGGCTACCCTTTCTCATCCATAATGTTCTATTTGTCAGCCTATCCTTATCCATACACGACCTACTTTGACATTCCTCTTAACTGTCGCCTAAAAAATATTTATCCATGCAATTCAGTATTTATCCTCTAAAAACTTTTCTCTACAGAAAGAATTGACTATCCTCTCTAATCCATAATGTTCTATTTCTCAGCCTATTCTCATCCATCCGCGACCTACTTTGACATTTGTTTTAACTATCGCGGATAGATTACTTATCCATGCAAGACAATATTTATCCTCATGAATTTTTCTCCACACAAAGAATAGGCTATACTTTCCAATCCATAATGTTCTATTCATCAGCCTATCCTTATGCATCCGCGACCTACTTGGACATTCATTTTCACTGTCGCGTACAGAATACTTATCCATGAAACTCAATATTTATCCTCATCTATCTTTTCTCCACAGAAAGAATTGGCTACCCTTTCTCATCCATAATGTTCTATTTGTCAGCCTATCCTTATCCATTCACGACCTACTTTGACATTCCTCTTAACTTACGCCTACAAAATATTTATCCATGCAATTCAGTATTTATCCTCAGAAACCTTTTCTCTACAGAAAGAATTGACTATCCTCTCTAATCCATAATGTTCTATTTCTCAGCCTATCCTCATCCATCCGCGACCTACTTTGACATTTGTTTTAACTATCGCGGATAGATTACTTATCCATGCAAGTCATTATTTATCCTAATGAATCTTCTCTCCACAGAAAGAATTGGCTATCCTTACTAATCCATAATGTTCTATTTGTCAGCCTATCCTTATTCATCGGCGACCTACCTTGACATTCCTTTTAACTATCGCGTACAGAATACTTAACCATGCAAGTCAATATTCATCCTCATGAATCTTTTCTCCACAGAAAGAATTGGCTATCCTTACTGATCCATGATGTTCTAGTTGTCAGCCTATCCTTATCTATCCGTGACCTACTTTGACATTCCTTTTCACTATCGCGTACAGAATACTTATCCATGCAAGTCAATATTTATCCTCATCAATCTTTTCTCCACAGAAACAATTGGCTATCATTTCTCATCCATAATGTTCTATTTGTCAGTCTATCCTTATCCATCCACAACCTACTTTGACATTCCTCTTGACTATCGCCTACAAAATGTTTATCCATGCAATTCAGTATTTATCCTCATAAACCTTTTCTCTACAGAAAGAAGTGACTATCCTTTCTAATCCATACTGTTCTATTTCTCAGCCTATCCTCATCCATGCGCGACCTACTTTGACATTTGTTTTAACTATCGCGGATAGATTACTTATCCATGCAAGTCAATATTCATCCTAATGAATGTTCTCTCCACAGAAAGAATTGGCTATCCTTTCTAATCCATAATGTTCTATTTGTCAGGCTATCCTTATCCATCCGCAACCTATTTTGACATTCCTTTTAGCTATCGTGTACAAAATATTTGTCCATGCAAGTCAATATTTATCCTCGGGAATCTTTTCTCAACAGAAAGTATTGGCTATCCGTCCTAATCCATAATGTTCTATCTGTCAGGCCAAACTTATCCATCCGCGACCTACTTTCACATTCCTTTTCACTATCGCGTACAGAACACTTATCAATGCAAGTCAATATTTATCCTCATGAATCTTTTCTCGACAGAAAGAATTGGCTATTCTTTCCTATCCTTACCCATCCGCGACCTACTTTGACATTCCTTTTAACTATCGCGGTTAGGATACTTATGCATGCAAACCAATATTCATCCTCATGAATCTTTGCTTCACAGAAAGAAATGGCTATCCTTTCCAATCCATAATGTTCTATTTGTGAGTCTATCCTTATTCATTCGCGACCTACACTGACATTCCTTTTCACTACCGCGTACAGAACACTTATCCATGCAAGTCAATATTTATCCTCATGAACCTTTTCACCACAGAAAGAATTGGCTATCCTTTCTAATTCATAATGTCCTATTTGTCAGCTTATCCTTATCCATCCGCGACCTACTTTGACCTTCCTTTTAACGATCGCGTACAAAATACTTATCCATGCAAGTCAATATTCATCCTCATGAATCTTTTCTCCACAGAAATAATTGGCTGTACTTTCTAATCCATAAGGTTCTATTCGTCAGCCTATCATTATGCATCCGCGACCTACTTTGACATTTCTTTTCACTATCGCGTACAGAATACTTATCCATGCAACTCAATATTCATCCTCATCTATCTTTTCTCCACAGAAAGAATTGGCTTTCCTTTCTAATACATAATGTTCTATTTCTCAGACTATCCTTACCCATCCGCGACCTACTTTGACATTCCTTTTAACTATCGCGGTTAGAATACTTATGCATGCAAACCAATATTCATCCTCATGAATCTTTGCTACACAGAAAGAATTGGCTATCCTTTCCAATCCGTAATGTTCTATTTGTCAGCCTATCCTTATTCATACGCGATCTACTTTGACAATCCTTTTCACTATCGCGTACAGAATATTTATCCATGCAAGTCAATATTTATCCTTATGAATCTTTTCTCCACAGAAAGAATTGGCTATCCTTTCTAATCCATAATATTCTATTCCTCAGCCTATCCTTATCCAGCCGCGACCTACTTTGTCCTTCTTTTTAACTATCGCGTACAGAACACTTATCCATGCAAGTAAATATTTGTCCTCATGAACCTTTCACCACAGATAGAATCGGCTATCCTTTCTAATTCATAATGTTCTATTTGTCAACCTACCCTTATCCAACCGCGACCTACTATGGCCTTCCTTTTAACTTTCGCGTACAGAATACTTATCCATGCAAGTCAATATTCATCCTCATGAATCTTTTCTGCACAGAAAGAATTGGCCATCCTTTCTCATCCATAATTTTATATTTTTCATCCCCTCCTTATATATTCGCGACGGACTTTGACATTCCTTCTAACTATCGTGTACAGAATACCTATCCATGCAAGTCAATATTCATCCTCATGAACCTTCTCACCACAGAAAGAATTGGATATCCCTTCTAGTCCATAATGTTCTATTTCTCAGTCTTTCCTTATCCATACGCGACCTACTTTGACCTTCCTTTTAACTTTCGCGGATAGAATATTTATCCATGCAAGTCAATATTTATCCTCATGAATTTTTTCTCCACAGGAAGAATTGGCTATCGGCCCTAATCCCTAATGTTCTATTATTCAGCCTATCCTTATCCATCCGAGACCTACTTTGACATTCCTTTTAACTATCGCGTAAAAAATATTTATCCATGCAATTCAGTATTTATCCTCATGAACCTTTTCACCACAGAAAAATTGGCTATTCTTTCCAATCCATAATATTCTATTTCTTAGCCTATCCTTATCCATCCGCGACCTACTTTGACATTCCTTTTCACTATCGCGTACAGAATACTTATCCATGCAAGTCAATATTTATCCTTATGAATCTTTTGTCCACAGAAAGAATTGGCTATCCTTCCCAATCCATAATGTTCTATTCCTCAGCCTATTCTTACCCAGCCGCGACCTACTTTGACATTCGTTTTAACTATTGCGGATAGATTACTTATCCATGCAAGCGAATATTTATCCTGATTAATCGTCTCGCCAAAGAAAGAATTGGCTATCCTTTCTAATCCATAATGTTCTATTCCTCAGCCTATCCTTATCCATCCGAGACCTACTTTAACATTCCTTTTAACTATCGCGCACAGAATACTTATCCATGCAAGTCAATATTTATCCTCATGGATCTTTTCCCCGCAGAAATAATTGGCTATCCTTTCTAATCCATAATGTTCTATTTCTCAGCTTCTCCTTATCCATCCGCGATATACTTTGACATTCCTTTTCACAATCGCGTACAGAATACTTATCCATGCAAGTCAATATTTAACCTCATAAAACTTTTTTCTACAGAAAGAATTGGCTATTCTTTCTAATCCATAATGTTCTAATTCTCAGCCTATCCATATCCATTCTACAGCTACTTTGACATTCGTTTTAACTACCGCGTGTAGATCACTTATCCATGCAGGTCGGTATTTATCCTCATGAATCTTTTCTCCACAGAAAATATTGGCTATTCTTTCTAATTCATAATGCTCTATTTCTCAGCCTATCCTTATACCTCCGCGACCTACTTTGACATTCCTTTTAACCATCGCGGATAGAATACTTATCAATGAAGTCGATATAGATCCTCATGAACCTTTTCACTACAGATAGAATTGGCTATCCTTTCTAATTTATAATGTTCTATTTGTCAGCCTATTCTTATCCATCCGCGACCTACTTTGACCTTCCTTTCAACTATCGCGTACAGAATACTTATCCATGCAAGCCAATATTTATCCTCATGAACCTTCTCACCACAGAAAGAATTGGCTATCCTTTCTAATTCATAATGTTCTATTTGTCAGCCTATCCTTATCCATCCGCGACCTACTTTGGCCTTCCTTTTAACTATCGCGTACAGAATACTTATCCAAGCAAGTCAATATTCATCCTCATGAATCTTTTCTACACAGAAAGAATCGGCCATCCTCTCCAATCCATGATTTTCTATTTTTCGTCCTATCCTTATACATTCGCGACCTACTTTGACATTCCTTCTAACTATCGTGTACAGAATACTTATCCATGCAAGTCAATATTTATCCTAATGAATCTTCTCTCCATACAAAGAATTGGCTATCGTATCTAATCCATAATGTTCTATTTGTCAGGCTATCCTTATCCATCCGCGACGTACTTTGACATTTCTTTTAGCTATCGCGTACAAAATATTTTTCCATGCAAGTCAATATTTATCCTCATGAACCTTTTCTCCACAGAAAGAATTGGCTATCCTACCTAATCTATAATGTTGTATCTGTCGGGCCATAATTATCCATCCGCGACCTACTTTGACATTCCTTTACACTATCGCGTACAGAACACTTATCAATGCAAGTCAATATTTATTCTCACGAATCTTTTCTCCACAGAAAGAATTGGCTATCCTTTCTAATACATAATGTTCTATTTGTCAGCCTATCCTTATGCATCCGTGACCTACTTTGACATTCCTTTTCACTATCGCGTACAGAATACTTACACATGCAAGTCAATATTTACCCTCATCTATCATTTCTCCACAGAAAGAATTGGCTATCCTTTGTAATCAATGACGTTCTATTTGTCAGCCTATCCTTATCCATTCGCGACCTACTTTGACATTCCTTTTAACTATTATGTACAGCATACTCATCCATGCAAGTCAATATTCATCCTCATGAATCTTATCACCTCAGAAAAATTGGCTATCCTTTCTAATCCATAAAATTCTATTTCTCAGCCTACCCTCGGCCATCCGCGAACTACTTTGACATTTGTTTTAACTATCGCGGATAGATCACTTGTCCATGCAAGTCAATATTTATCCTCATGAATCTTTTCTCTGCAGGAAGAATTGTCTATCCTTTCTAATCCATAATGTTCTATATCTCAGCCTATCCTCATTCATCCACGACCTACTTTGATATTTGATTTAACTATGGCGGATAGATTACTTATCCATGCAAGTCAATATTTATCCTAATGAATCTTCTCTCCACAGAAAGAACTGGCTATCCTTTCTAATCCATAGTGTCCTATTTGTCAGGCTTTCCTCATCCGTCCGCGACCTACTTTGACATTTCATTTAACTATCGCGTACAGAATACTTATCCATGCAAGTCAATATTCATCCTCATGAATCTTTTCTCCATAGAAAGAATTGGCTATCCTTCCTAATTCATAATGTTCTATTTGCCAGCCTATACTCACCCATCCGCGACCTACTTTGACATTCCTTTTAACTATCGCGCACAGAATACTTATTCATGCAAGTCAATATTTATCCTCATGAACCTTCTCTCCACAGAAAGAATTAGCTATCCTTTCAAATCCGTAATGTTCTATTTGACAGCCTATCCTTATCCCTCCCCGACCTACTCTAACAATCCTTTTCACTATCAGTGTTAGAATACTTATCCATGCAAGCCAATATTCATCCTCCTGAATCTTTTCTCCACAGAAAGAATTGGAAATCCTTTCTAATCCATAATGTTATATTTTTCAGCCTATCCTCATCCATTCGCGACCTACTTTGACATTCTTTTTAACTATCGTGTACAGAATACTTATCGACACAAGTCAATATTCATCCTCATGAATCTTCCCTTCACAGAAAGAATTGGCTATCCTTTCTTATACATAATGTGCTATGTCTCAGCCTATCCTCATCCATCCGCGACCTACCTTGACATTCCTTTTAGCTATCGCGGATAGAATGCTTATTCATGCAAGTCAATATTCATCCTCATGAATCATTCTCCACAGACGGAATTGGCTATCCTTTCTAATCCATATTGTTCTATTTGTCAGCCTATCCTCATCCAACCGCGACCTACTTTGACATTCATTATCACTATCGAGTACAGAATACTTACCTATGCAAGTCAATGTTTATCCTCATGGATCTTTTCTCCACAGAAAGAATTGGCTATCCTTTCTAATCCATAATGTTTTATTTCTCAGCCTATCCTTATCCATTCGCGACCTACTTTGACATTTCTATTAACTATCGCGGTTAGAATACTCATCCATGCAAGTCAATATTTATCCTCATGAACCTTCTCTCCACAGAAAGAATTAGCTATCCTTTCTAATCCATAATGTTCTAATTCACAGCATATCCTTATCCATCCGCGTCCTACTTTGACATTATTTTTAACTATCGCATACAGTATACTTATACATGCAAGTCAATATTTATCCTCAGGAATCTTTTCTCCACAAAAAGAATTGGCTATCCTTTCTCATCCATAATTTTCTATTTCTCCGCCTATCCTTATCTATCCGCGCGCTACTTTGACCTTCCCTTGAACTATCGCGGATAGAATACTTATCCATGCAAGTCAATAGTTATCCTCATGAATCTTTTCTCCACAGAAAGAATTGGCTATTCATTCTAGTTCATAATTTTCTATTTCTCAGCCTATACTCATCCCTCCCCGACCTACTTTCACATTCCTTTTAAATATCGCGGTTAGAATACTTATCCAAGCAAGCCAATATTCATACTCCTGATTCTTTTCTGGACAAAAAGAATTGGCAATCCTTTCCAATCCACAATGTTATATTAGTCAGCCTATGCTCATCCATCCGCGACCTACTTTCACATTAATTTCCACCATCGCGTACGGAATACTTATCTATGCAAGTCAATATTTATCCTCATGGATATTTTCGCCACAGAAAGAATTATCTATCCTTTCTAATCCACAATGTTCTATTTTACAGCCTATCCTTATCGATCCGCGACCTACTTTGACATTCCTTTTAACTATTGCGTGCAGAATACTTATACATGCAAGTCAATATTTATCCTCATGAATCTATTCTCCACAGAAAAAATGGGATATCCTTTCTAATTCATGATGCTCTATTTCTCAGCATATCCTGATCCCTCCGCGAACTACTTTGACATTTCTTTTAACAATCGCGTACAGAATACTTATCCATGCAAGTCAATATTCATCCTCATGAATCTTTTCACCACAGAAAGAATTGGATATTCTTTCTAGTTCATAATGTTCTATTTCTCAGCCTATACTTATCCCTCCCTGACCTACTTTCACATTCCTTTTAAATATCGCGGTTACAATACTTATCCAAGCAAGCCAATATTCATACTCCTGAATCTTTTCTCCACAGAAATAATTGGCAATTCTTTCAAATCCATAATGTTCTATTTCTCAGACTATCCTTATCCAAACGCGACCTACTTTGACATTCCTTTTAACTATTGTGTACAGAATAATTATCCATATATGTAAATATTCATCCTCATGAACCTTTTCACCACAGAGAGAATTGGCTATCCTTTCTAATCTATAATGTTCTATTTGTCAGCCTATCCTTATCCATACTCGACATACTTTTACATTCCTTTTAACAATTGCGTACAGAATACTTATCCATGCAAGTCAATATTCATCCTCAGCAATCTTTTCTCCACAGAAAGAATTGGCTATCCTTTCTAATTCATAGTGTTCTATTTGTCAGCCTATCCTCATCCATCCGCTACCTACTTTGACATTTGTTTTAACTATCTCGGATAGATTACTTATCCATGCAAGTCAACATTTATCCTCATGAATCTTTTCTCCACAGAAAGAATTGGCTATTCTTTCTAATACATAATGTTCTATTTGTCAGCCTATCCTTATTCATCAGCGACCTACCTTGACATTCCTTTTAACTATCGCGTACAGAATACTTAACCATGCAAGTCAATATTCATCCTCATAAATCTTTTCTCCACCGAAAGAATTGGCTATCCTTACTAATCCATAATGTTCTAGTTGTCAGCCTATCCTTCTTCATCCGCGAACTACTTTGTGATTCCTTTTCACTATCGCGTACAGAATACTTATTCATGCAAGTCAATATTTATCCTGGTCTATCTTTTCTACGCAGAAAAAATTGGCTATCCTTTCTCATCCATAATGTTCTATTTGTCAGCCTATCCTTATCCATCCGCGACCTACTTTACATTCCTCTCAACTATCGCGTACAAAATATTTATCCATGCAATTCAGTATTTATTCTCATGAATCTCTTCTCCACAGAAAGAATTGGCTATCCTTTCTAATCCATAATTTTCTATTTTTCAGCATATCCTTATCCATCCGCGACCTACTTTGACATTCCTTTTCACTATTGCGTACAGCATACTTATCCATGTCAGTGAATATTTATCCTCATGAAAATTCTCCCCACAGAAAAAATTAGCAATCCTTTCTAATCCATAATGTTCTATTTCTCAGCCAATCCTTATCCATCCGCAACCTACTTTGACATTCCTTTTTACTATCGGTTACAGAATACTTATCCATGCAAGTCAATATTTAACCTCATGAATATTTTCTCCACGGACAGAATTGGCTATCCTTTCTAATCCATAATGTTCTATTCCTCAGCCTATCCTTATCCATCCGCGACCTATTTCGACATTCCTTTTAACTATCGCGTACAAAATATTTATCCATGCAATTCAATATTTATCCTCATGAATCTTTTTTCCACCGAAAGAATTGGCTATCCTTTCTAAACCATAATGTTCTATTTCTCAGCCTATCCTCATCCATCCGCGACCTACTTCGACATTTGTTTTAACTATCGCGGATAGATTACTTATCCATGCAAGTCAATATTCATCCTAATGAATCTTATCTCCAGCGAAAGAATTGGCTATCCTTTCTAATCCATAATGTTCTATTTGTCAGGCAATCCTTATCCATCCGCGATCTACTTTGACATTCCTTTTAGCTATCGCGTACAAAATATTTGTTCATGCAAGTCAATATTTATCCTCATGAATCTTTTCTCTGCAGAAAGTATTGGCTACCCGTCCTGATACATAATTTTCTATCTGTCAGGCCATACTTATCCATCCGCGACCTGCTTTGACATTCCTTTTCACTATCGCGTACAGAACACTCATCAATGCAAGTCAATATTTATCTTCATGAATCTTTTCTCCGCAGAAAGAATTGGCTATCCTTTCTAATACATAATGTTCTATTTCTCAGCCTATCCTTGCCCATCCGCGACCTACTTTGACATTCCTTTCAACTATCGCGGTTAGAATACTCATCCATGCAAACCAATATTTATCCTCATGAATCTATTCATCACAGAAAGAAGTGGCTATCCTTTCTAATCCATGATGTTGTATTTGTCAGCCTATCCTTATCCATTCGCGTCCTACTTTGACATTCGTTTTAACTATCGCGCACAGAATACTTATCCATGCAAGTCAATATTCATCCTCATGATTCTTTTCTCCATAGAAAGAATTGGCTATCCTTTCTAATCCATGAGGTTCTATTTCTAATCCTATCCTCATCCATCCGCAACATACTTTGACATTTGTTTTAACTATCGCGGATAGATTACTTATCCATGCAAGTCAATGTTTATCCACATGAATCTTTTCTTCACAGAAAGTATTGGCCATCCTTACTCATCCATAGTGTTCTATTCCTCAGCCTATCCTTATCCATCCGAGACCTACTTTGCCATTCCTTTTAACTATCGCGCACAGAATACTTATCCATGCAAGTCAATATTCATCCTCATGAATCTCTTCACCACAGAAAAATTGACTATCCTTTCTAATTCATAATGTTCTATTTGTCAGCCTATCATTATACATCCGCGACCTACTTTGACATTCCTTTTAACTATCGCTTACAGAATACTCATCCATGCACGTCAATATTTATCCTCATGGATCTTTTCCACGCAGAAATAATTGGCCATCCTTTCTAATCCATAATGTTCTATTTCTCAGCCTATCCTTATCCATCCGCGACCTACTTTGACATTCCTTTTAACTATCACGGATAGAATACTTATCCATGCAAGTCAATATTTATCCTAATGAATCTTTTCTCCACAGAAAGAATTGGCTATCCGTCCTAATCTATAATGTTCTATCTGTCTGGCCATACTTATCCATCCGCGACGTACTTTGACATTTCTCTTAACTATCGCGTACAAAATATTTATCCATGCAATTCAGTATTTATCCTCAGGAACCTTTTCTCTACAGAAAGAATTGGCTATCCTTTCTAATCTATAATGTTCTATTTCTCAGCCTATCCTTACCCATCCGCGACCTAATTTGACATTACTTTTAACTATCGCGGTTAGAATACTCATCCATGCAAACCAATATTTATCCTCATAAATCTTTTCTTCACAGAAAGAAGTGGCTATCCTTTCTAATCCATGATGTTCTATTTGTCAGCCTATCCTTATCAATTCGCGTCCTACTTTGACATTCCTTTTCACTATCGCGTACAGAATACTTGTCCATGCAAGTCAATATTTATCCTTATGAATCTTTTCTCCACAGAAAGAATTGGCTATCCTTTCTAATCCAGAATCTTATATGCCTCGGCCTATCCTTATCCAGCAGCGACCTACTTTGACATTCGTTTTAACTATCGCGGATAGATTACTTATCCATGCAAGTCAATATTCATACTTATGAGTCTTTTCTCCATAGAAAGAATTGGCTATTCTTTCTAATCCATGAGGTTCTATTTCTGAACCTATCCTCATCCATCCGCAACCTACTTTGACATTTGTTTCAACCATCGCGAATAGATTACTTATCCATGCAAGTCAATGTTTATCCTCATGAATCTTTTCTTCACAGAAAGTATTGGCCATCCTTACTCATCCATAGTGTTCTATTTGTCAGCCTATCTTTATCCATCCGCGACCTACTTTGACTTTCCTTTTAACTATCGCGTACAGAATACTTATCCATTCAAATCGATGTTTATCCTCATGAATCTTTTCTCCAGAGTAAGAATTGGCTATCTGTCCTAATCCATAATGTTCTATTCCTCAGCCTATCCTTATCCATCCGCGACCTACTTTGACATTCCTTTACACTATCGCGTACAGAACACTTATCCATGCAAGTCAATATCTATCCTCATGGATCTTTTCCCCGCAGAAATAATTGGCTATCCTTTCTAATCCATAATGTTCTATTTCTCAGCTTCTCACATTTATCCAATCCGAAGTCCATCCCAATCTCTCCTGTGTACTTCTTGACGATATTTATAGCAGTTTGAAGTTTGCCTTTACCAGAGGCATAGATCTTCAGGTCATCCATATGAAATACATAAGTGACCCTATGCTCGTGCTGGTTAGTGTCGCCACCGAGGTATCCAGGAGAATTTCGTAGTACGAGAGATAGAGGCAAAAATGTGATGCAAAAAAGCAAAGGGCTCATTGTATCGCCCCGAAAGATACCCCCTGGGACGTGACGTCGTTCGTTGCCACACGATAATTTCCAGATGAGTTAGTCAATATAATTTTCCAAAGAGGCATCAATCTCTCGATGCATCTCACTATGTATGGATTCAAGCTTTCCAACAGACAGATGATAAGTCTATAAGAAGTCTAATCACAAGCTTTCCGGTAGTTAATCCAGGCCATTGACAGGACGCACTGATACGCTGCTGCGTCTTTGCAGACACACCTGTCAATTAGCGGGTTCTCTCGACAGCCTGCTACACCTTTTTTCGAGCCACGTTGTTCGTAGATCTCACGTCACACAGGCTCAATTCGCCGAACAATCTTGTTGTTTAGGACAGCTTTAAAGATCTTATACAGCGTGTTCAAACAAGTTATTGGCCTGTGATTCTCTGGGTTGGACAAGTTGCTTTTTTTCGGTAGGAGTATAGTGCGTCCTAACACCAGCCACTGCGGAACGGGCGTATTCGACTTTGAATATGAGGCGAATATGCGTGCCAAATGTTGGTGTGTAAAAGTAAGCTTCTTCCACCAGAAGTTCTTGATACCATCTGGTCCTGCAGCGGAAATGTTCTTCGTGCCCCTAAGTGCTTTCTTCATCTCTTCGGCAGTGATTGATGGACATTCCCCATCAGATGTTATGAGGTTGTCGCAAAACTCCTGGAAGCGAATGATATTATCAGCGACAAACTGTTGATGCTCCCTGATCCGTCTCCTCCTCTTCTGTATTCTCCTCCTTGAATCAGGTACACCCGTATTTTGTCAGCAATATGCTGCTTGATTGTCAGGAGCTTTGACTTGTTCAGTGTTTGATGAAAGATCCTCAGTTTTTGGGCGAACTTTCGAACCCTTTCCGTGAACGGTCTCCCAGATGTTATGAAGTCAATCACACACTGAACACAAGACGCATTTTTCTTGCCCATCCCATCTTCTTGTTCAGTTGATGCAAGCGTCATTTG
This sequence comes from Andricus grossulariae, assembly GCA_011634705.1. Taxonomy (NCBI): domain Eukaryota; kingdom Metazoa; phylum Arthropoda; class Insecta; order Hymenoptera; family Cynipidae; genus Andricus; species Andricus grossulariae. The sequence continues at coordinate 208,228,915 of JAABKJ010007545.1, forward strand.
CTCTTTTGACCCTTCGTCGGTTTTAGCCTTCGATTTGAATTAGCCGAAGCTCTCACAGCACCATAAACTAAACAATTGATGGTCCAGATGTTGGATTATTCCGAGATATCCTCACGAAGAGAGGCATCCATGACAGCCAGATCTTGGGCCTTAGAGGGCACCTGCATGTTTATATTCCTCCTTGTCCTGAAATCGCGATCATCTCTCACAAGGTGCCTGCAGCTGCCTGTCTGCAGCTGCCTGTCTGCAGCTGTCTGTCTTCAGCTGGTTCAGCACTGGTTGGAAAAGCGTTCCGCGTACAGATCCATTTTTTGAGAGGTAGGCACGTTGATTTCTCAATGACAGATGCGAAACATGCTGCAGCTCTGGCTGATTCTGGCATCACAGAGTGTGCATATGCGCCATAAAGCCTCCGTGAACAGGAATAATGGCGGCATCGTAGCAGCCTAGCAAGCCATGCTTGAGTTGATTCGTCCACTCAATGTGGGTGTTTTGCCGGTTCGTTGTCGTGTTTTTATCTAAATTGTTATCAGTTCCAAACTCTAGGATGGTCGGCACTATTTACCGACCTATTCTCGGTCGATCGTTTTAAATCGCATCTACAACTTTTTGTGGTTTGGTGGTGTCATCGTTGTTCCCACGAGCAGCTAGGGAAAAGGTTCGTCTGTCCGCTTGCAAGGATAAACGTTTATTTTTCGGCCTGCCGGCCTTAAAAAATTGACCTGCTTACACTCTCATTTTTTACAGAATTTTCTTGAGAACTAACCCTGAAAACTAACATCTATCCGCACCATCCGCCTCGCACGCATGTCCCTACTTTCTCGCTTTGCCTCGCATTGCTAAACTCTACATCTACGGCTAATACCGAATACTTATCTACTATTTACAATATTTACAATTTACTTATATCTAATTCCTCTTCTATTTAAAATCTTTCCTTCCTCATTCCTCTTCCACCTTCCTTCTCTTCTTCTCCATCTTACCCAACACCCCATTAGCCCATGCTACTGCCCGTTTGTCCCACCTTTCATGCATAAATAGTTAGGCGTTTTTCTTGCCAACCACAGTGTATACTTCACATACCTCTCCTGTGCCCTATTTACTCCCTCACTTTCCTTTCATCCCACAACTCCACTCCATCAATACCACACTCATCACCACATTTGCCCTCCTCAATCTCTTTTTTATGTGACGGTGCACTCCCCCATTTCTCCGAAACAAGAAGCCCGGGTACACAAAATCTTTCACCTCCTGCATTGCCTTCCCCTTTCACTTCCACTCCCCTTCCTCATCCCTTCCATCTCCTTTTCTGAACACCATACTCTTGGACTTTTCCGTATTCAGCTCTAAACTATTCTTATCCAGGTATCTTCTTAACCTCTTTATCATCTCCTTTAAGGCCTCCTCACTTCTTGCCAGCAGCACTATGTCATCTGCTTACACGAGTGACCAAATTCTAACCCCTTCTACACTAACTCCCCCGACCACTCCTCCTCCAGCTTACTTTTCATATCCACGACTAAAATCGCAAAAAACGTTGGGCTAGGGGGAAACCCTTGCTTTAAACCACTTTCCATCAAGAATCCATCCGAAATCCCCTCCCCTCCTCTTACCTTATCTTTCTTTGAGATCCACGAAAAACGCGTACACTCTCGACCCCCCCTTCGCTAATTCTCTATCCACTACTTGCTGCAGAACGTAGATATTGTCGATAAGACTCCAACCCGCACTAAAGCCCACCTGCGTCTCCGGCAATATTCCTTTCCCCTCGAAATCCTCCCGCAGCCTCTCCGCCACCACCATCGCGTATGCTTTATACGACGTATTCATTAGCGTAATCCATCTATGATTTCGCCCTCTACCTCGTCCAGCCGTGCTGCCTTTGACCTTCTTAACTTCCTTATCTGTTTCTCAGCCTCCTCGTCAACTCAGCACCTCTATATTTGCCTCTCTCGTTCTTCTACTCCTATCATCTCTCTTCCTTGAATCTGAGCGCTGAAATGATTCTTTAAAAAACTCCCTCTACTATGCTATACCCCCAGCCCCCTACTTCCTACGAAACAAATTCCCCTGCACTTCTTTCAGCACCCCTTTCTCCTCGTCCCTCACCCACATTTTCTCGTCCACTTCTTCGATCTCCCTAGTTTTCATTTTGCGTTCAATCCACCCTATGCTCTGTAGCAGTGCTTCCACGCACTCCTTTTCTTTCCTGCTCTTTAGCTTCAATCCTGTTATCACAGTATTATTTCTCCAGTCTGCCTTCTCTTTTCTCTTCATTCTTAACTCCATTGCCCTCATTCTTTCCCTATTCACCCTCTCCTCCTATTCATTCCTACGCTCTCCCATTTTCTCTTCTATTATACTCTCTACCCTCTCCCAAATACCTCTCTTGTCGCCCTACCCCTGTCACCTACTTTCATTTCCGACCTGCCCTCCAGCTTCTCGAACCTTTTTTCCGTCCTTCCCTTCCACTCTTATCTCCTCTTCCAACTGCTTTATTTCAGCTTCTTTTTTCTTCCTTACCGATACCACCTCCCTCTCTAATCTTTCTACTTTCGCCCTCAGCTCATTCACCTCCTCTTCCAATTTCTCATCTCTGATTCTCAATTCTTCCCTCAAACCTTCCATTTTTTCCTTAGTCCCCCTTGTGCCCTCCCTCAGTCCCCTGATCTCGCCTAACAGCATCCCGAAAGCCTCCTTCATCGACTTTCCCTCCATTTTTTGAGGAGGCGACCAATGTGTTCTTGTACTTTTCTTGAACGGACTCTCTACTGCGCTTTTCTCCGGATTTTCTTGGCTGTCTCTCTTCCTCTTCAAGAGATCCTCCCCCTCACTTACGTTAGACGCTCTCTCACTCACCTTCTCGGTTCATTCGTTTCGCTTTTCCCCTCTCCCCGACGCACCGCTCGTCACCGGGCCACGCACTGTTGGCCGTCGTGGCGTGTGGGAAATTTCCTCCTCGGCAACTTCACTACCAGCACTGCCAATGCTCCCACTGACCACCTCCCGCTCTTCCGTCGGTAACTGGAACCTCTCCATACAGTAACTTCTGCAACTAATAGATGTCTCTGAAGACTTTTGCCGCGTACTGCCCCAAATTTTCCCATTATCTCACGTTTCAAACCCTCACAACCCCTTCAGACACCCCTTTCTCTCCCTTGACATCACCTAAAACTACGAGAACCACCCTTGTCCCGCTCGAAGGCCCAAAACTCATGAGCACAAACATCCCCGATCCCTTGCCAACCTAACCTTACTTTCCCTATTCAACTAAATCCCACCTCACAACTACGTTAAAAATTAATTTTCATCTCGCCAATTCACCCCACACAACCCTACTCACCTCCTCGGCTGCCATCCTCACAATTCACTCACACCTTCCACACAAATTCCGTACAATTCTCTCATCACCTGTCACTGAACACGTTCTCACTTCCGCCACCAACATGCAAGTCGACTGCTTATTAATTATTGTAACCATATTCAGCAGAAGCCTTTGGTACAGGGATCCTCACTGTAAAAATATGATTTCAGGGGTACTAAAATGAGACTGCTGGTGGGAACCCAGATTCATTTGTCTTACATTGAAATTAACAACATGAAGTTCTCTTATTCAAAAACAGAACACCTAAAAAATGATACAGTAAAAAAAGAGATCTCTAGTTTTCACAGTGCTCTATCCACAACCTGTTAAGGATTGCAATTTAAAATAATTAAAACTTTGAATACGGACTCACGCAATTAGAAATTGTTCAATTTCAAACGCTATTAATTAAAAATTGTATAACTATATAGCTTTAATGAGAAATTATTCAATGTTTAATGTTCTCAATTAAGAAGGTACAGTTTTTCTGTTTTTTTATTTTAGCTAAGTATAGTGGATTTTTATGAAAATCTGGAAATGTCGAGTAATCACATTTTCCTTAAAAAAGTCGCATTTTTTCGAAAGAGTCGAAAAAAGTCAAAGTTTAGAAACATTCAAGGGAATTTGAAAGAATTTTATGAAATGTCGGAGAATACAAGATAAGTTAAAAAGACTTCATGATGAATTAAGCAAAAACTAAACTTCAATTTCTGTCCAGTCCCATCGGAGTTCCAATGCATGATCAGCGTGGCTTCATCACAAGGCAACCGGTACAAATTACGTGTGTGTCTCGATGTATAATCAGCGAAGAGGCTCCAGGAGAGGTTTTCAGTCCGCCTGCAGTGCCACTACGGATAGGTCCTAACGAAGACACGTAGCAGCCCTATCCCGAGATGACGTGTTTAAATCCTGTCCAGTCACTTCAGGGTTCCAATGCATGGTGGACTAGGCAGTGGACTAGGCCTAATGGGGATACCACTGAACAAAGAAAAACGGGCCTAAAACTCTACCTCGTGGATGGTGTGGAAAAGAGTTCCTTTATCTACTAATAGCCAGGTGATCCTTCACCCTTACCATTCATCACAAGTCAGTGGGCACAACCTAAAGAAAAAGAGTTCCTTTATCTACTAATAGCCAGGTGATCCTTCACCCTTACCATTCATCACAAGTCAGTGGTCACAACCTAAAGGCATTCCAAGCTCCAAGCAATACGAGTCATACACTCTTGTGGCACTGCTCAGATCACACCTTCAGCTGCGTCAAGACAATGAACTCTCCTTGAAGCAGCCTTTGGCGACCAGAAGGCTCGGCATTTCAAGCGGCTCCCTCGACGGGACAGAAATCATTAGTTGCAGCGTAGACACTCTGAACGGACGGAGGGTTCTCTATAGATATTTTAGAATTGTAAAATTTTCTATAAATTTAAAGATTTTTCAAATCCAATCCATAGATTTCGCAGATTGTTTGATTATGCTCTTTTTTCGTTTCTGTTCCAGAAAGAGGTTACATCCCAAACAAGAGACGCCACTCACTCTTGTAGGATCGCTTGCGACGCAACTTCAGCTGTATCAAGATGATCAACTCTCCTGGAAGCAATATTTGGCGACCAGAAGGCCACACTAGTCCATTGGTTATGACCGAGAAAAAGTGTTGCATTTCCTCTATTTGAAGAATACATAGTCCGTGAAATATCATTCTCAGTGTATAACTTTTCCTATCATGGGATGTTCTTGCGCTGTTGTCGCTGTAGGGCTTGATTTTTTCTGATGACCTCAGCGGCTATGCTGGCGGTAGCGTAGCTACTGGTAGGGCCTCCCAAGCCTGACAAGCATAGAACGTGGAGGAGGAGGACTAAGAGGAACACCTAGGGTAAGGCCCTTTGAATTTTAAACCAGTCTTGTGCAGCGGTGGAAAGAAAATACCGTTTATGATGCAGTGGAGGGATACCTCAGTAGCGACGCTGGCTGGGCGCTAGAGCGTGGGTCCCGCGGCGTCATCATCATGCGACCACAATTTGAAGGTTGAGGAAAGCCCGTCAAGGTCTGGAATCATATCACTTTCAGATAGATATAATCAAATTAGGATCGCCAAAGAAGATAAAAATCGGGCCAAAAAGATGAGAAGAGGCAGCACTCGTGAAATAGCAACAATTGAGCCACAGAATAGCGCAATATTGCCAACGTCACCTGTGTTGTATTCACCGAAACGGCGTCAGGTTAAAAGGATGAGACGAGGCAGCACTTCTGAAATAGAAAGAGCTTTTCTGTCTCAACCGTAGACATGAGGATTCAGCTGACTCCAAAAACTGCGCACCCAACAAGGAAGCACCCAGCCACAACCTGCCTCGATATACGGCAGTGGCATCAACGTTCACGTTACGGCCGTAGCCTGCAGCTCCCAAGCCTGAAGCACAACCAAGTATAAGTGTATAAGAACCCACAAAATCTGGAATACGCATGAAGTGACCTTTTTTGCAGAATTCTGTTACCTACATAATACTAATACGTGGCTACAGAAATAGTGGTTTGAGAAGAAATCAGAGTTTTTGTCCCTGGCTATTCTCTTTAAAGAGGAAAAAAGCCCTCATGCAAAAGCTCTGAAGGTATTGACCGCACTCTTCAAAGAATACAAAGGCATAAGGGATGTACTACTTGAAGATCATCCCGACAGAAGAAATGTACTATTCCTAGAGCCTGAAGATAAAAGTGGCAAAGGTCACGAGGACACAGATAATATACTCTACAATTGTGAATTTCGAACAGCTCCGATTCAAGAGATGTGCAGGAGTCTGGAGATACTTTTGTCTATTAATATCCAGACTCATGCGCGGAGTAGGGTCAAGACGTTTCTGCTGAGAAAGCGTACTGCACAGTCCATCCTGACTGATAAGCAGAGAAATGAGAAGGAGATAAAACAGAAGTAGATGGAAACCGGAAGAAATTAAACGAGAAGAAAAAGTAATAGAACAAGGAGTGGAGAGCGAAGAATACAGCAGATAAGAAAAAGAATGTTCAAGTCATCACGAGAAAAAATAAGAAGGAGAGACGGATGGCTTTACTGGAAAAGGTTTACTCGAAGAGGAAGACACGGTAAAGGAAACCGAAAAATACTCCGAAGAAATCAGAGACTACACGCAGTCAACTTCCGCTATGCAAAAAACGAGGGTGATTATCACCAATTTCTTCCCTTCTTTCACCGATTACAACAGTATAATGACAAAGGTAACATAATTAACTATACTCTTATCCCAATAATGAGCGGTGGTCTGAAATATGTCATTTACACCAACACTCGTTTCAAAGACCTTGATCATGCACTTGCTGCCAAACATGGTTTGAAGAAGAAACCAGAAAACCACAAATGAAACGAAGAAATGGGACGAGATGAGGTAGAAAAGACCAGGCTAAAATAAGAGAGAACCAAAGTCCAAGGCGAGAGGAAAAAGCTAGATGAAGAAATAAAGAAGCTAATAGATCAGCTGAAGGACCACGATTTTCGGACATACACACTGAAAGGAAACGAGTAGAAGAAAGCAAATAAAGAGAAGAAGATATATGATGAAAGGAATTAACTCTATGAACAAAATAAAAAGATATCCGACGAGACAAACGAAACAAGTACAAGGGTAACGAGGATCGATGGGTGAAGTATTTCGCTTTTTCGCAAGTAGATAAAGGCAAGAAAAAGGGTTATTTCTCTGGAACAATCTACACAAACAGCATCGATAACTCTGTGATTTTTAACAATCCTCGTGCCCAGAAGTCTAAAACTCGAGCAGCAGCACCGCCACACAATGGGCTAAAGTGAAAAAGTTCGTGAAAAAATCGTAGAACTTTGATTAGAATGATTGAAAAGGATGAATGTTTTTGGGATTTACAGATGAATAACTACAGAATAGAGAAAATATACGGAGAACCTATAAAAACTAATTTTTGATCTTGAAAATCTAGGTTAAATTTCACATTTATTTACCAAAAGTTGTATTTTTGAATACTATGGACGCTCAGATATTATATTTAATATGCTACACATATTTTTCAACAGATTTTATCATGCCAAATGCAAATCCGGGCTTTAAATTAGCTGAAGACTTCCTGGATCTAAGAAAAATTCAATTGAATTATCTATTGTAAAACTTCATGGCATGAAAGATTTTCACCAATGTAAATTTAACTATCCTTCGTATTCAAGTGGTTTTGGAGTCGTTGAATTAGAATCTACAGTAAAAATATCAGAACTCAAAATGACGGATCCAATATGGCAGATCCAAATGGTGAAACCATACCGCTATGACTGAAAATTACGATATCGGGATTTTTCGAATCGTTGATTTCAAATCTGAAGCCCAAATTTTTAAAATGAAAATCGCGGATCCAATATGTCAGACCAATCTTGCAAAAATGAAACAGATTTGATTAAAAAATGCTATGCGGGGGTTTTTCAGTTCGCTGAGTTTAAATTTGAAGTCTTAATTTGAACATTCAAAATGGAGGATCCAATACGGAACAAAGAAATCTGTTTTATTTAAAAAATTTTGTCAAGTAATGTCTCGATTTCGAAATTTTCATGCTTTTGATGTGGAATTTTGTGGTTTTATGAGCTGTCGAAACATAAAGCCATCATCAGTTCTGAATGAAGCAAATGCTACTCTTCCGAATTTAAAGCTATCTGGTAAGTATTATACGCTATCCGAAATTCGCACCAAAGATTTATTCAACATTTTTTGTAAAAGGACAAAGAAGAAAAATGTATTCAGACAGCTTTAGATCTTTTATTATATATGTGTTGTCATGGAAAAGCAAAAGAAATAATTACCCATAACAAAGTTTAACCTTTCTTCTTTACTATAATTGACGCTTATACGTTGTTTACTTTAGCATGAGGTCGAAGCTTATAAAAGTTTAAATGAAGGGAGCAAGAAACGAGGTCGCCTACAAAAAAAAAAAAAAAAAAAAAGTGTAAATACTGGTAGAAAAAGTGTGTCTATCGAAAAATCCTCAAGAAAAATAATAATTCGACGAGCACTCACCAAAAAAAAAATAAAAAAAGTGTAAATACTGGTGGAAAAAGTGTCTCTATCGAAAAAGCCTCAAGAAGAATAGTAATTCGACGAGCAAATGAGTTACTGTTATCTAATACTTGTAACTCCTGCACAATTGAATAAGCTGCTAAGATCGGCAAAAAAATGTTTTGTTTCTGCCAATGATATAAATAAATGCGTGAATCCCATTGCAATGAATTATAATCTTAGACATTCTAAGGAATCTGCCTTGGCGTTTTTTTTAGAATATGATTCTTCCAAAGCCAGATATAAAAATACACTGGAGCTAAAAACAGGTCTATTTACTCAGCATAAGATTGAGTACATAAGACAATGCTTGAATGTCAGCCAGAAAATTATAAAATATCCAAAATTGAAGTTTTTGTCCCTTTACAAGAAATTTTGAACAAATCTTCTGAGCAATTGTGACAGTGAGGCTTCAAATTGCAATGTGCGTTTTTAAAACTGATGGTGACGTAGAGTTTCGACAACTCAGCAAGCCACATAAATCTACATCAAAAGAATGAAAATTCCCAAAACGAGAACTCAGACCCTCTTCAACTACATTTTGTCAGTAGTGTGATGATGATAAATTTACGAAGCTTGAAAGACGAATGTTCTTGGGTGAATGCGACACCACAAAGCATTCGTCTTTGTCAACCTCCAAGGATATGGTCACATGAGTCACCGAACTGTACACGGTTTTATTAAACAAATTTGTGGAATGTGACAACGTGTAAAATGTGAGTTAACAATTTACTATTTTATGAAATTTGTTAAATTTTTTAATTTTTGTGAAATCATGTCAATTTGTATTTTTCAGTAAAATTTCAATAGCGAAAAAGTATTGTCCAGAAGAATCTCTATGAAAACATAGATGTTCGAGTGGATCGATTATTGCAGGGATATGGAACTACAAACACTTGCAATTTTGCAAGACGATGTTTTCGAAATCCAGATTTATTTGCTAAAGCTCTAGAAATTGAAGTTTAATTATTCAATAATATTTCTACAATATTGTGGGCTTTTAAATGCAAATAACTTCTAAAATTAGATAAGCTTGAGGCATTCTGTTGCGAAACATATTGCTTAAATTATCAACTATATCCATCGGCCCGAATGAATCCCACATTGCATAAGCTGCTTAAACATAGTTGTGTGATTTAAAGACGATTACCATTTGCCATTGTCTATTACTCAGAGGATGCAAACGAATCTTGGCTCAAACTCTATCGGAGAAATATGACATGTCATTCACGAAAAAACAGTAGAAAAAATCAAATAGTTGATGTATTTAATCGAGCAGTACACCTTACAGAACATAAGATCTCATCAATACTGATAGAAAGCCGCTTGAAACTCTTTAAAAAGCAAGAGATTTCATTTAATGGGCAAAAATTTTTTCAAAGCGGGTGTGTGGAAATGAATTAACTTTTTCCCTAGAACGTATAAACAAGCGTTAATAATTCACAATTTAATTTTAAATATTTTGTACCAAATTACTGATGGAAGAAATTATAGTGACAGCGATAGCTATGAATCCATTTACTACGAGTTAGACTTGATGAAGAACAATATGGAACCGAAAGGATTTTTTTTCAAGTAAAGGAAAAGTAGTAAAGAAGCATATTGACAAATTTTGCAAATAAGATCATTTTTTCATTCGATATGTAAATTACTAACATAAAATAAACAGTAAATAAAATAGGTTGAAATATCAATTTCCTTCACTCTTTTTCACAATCATATAAAGTTCCAATCTAATTAAGCGACTATTAACTATAGCACATCAAATATCTCAGCCTCATAATTGATAACTGGTAATTAATAATCAGAACCCTGAAGAAAAATGTCAAATTCAGTGTAGGTTTTCAAATTTAGAACATTTTTAGATAAAACCGATCACTTTGTTCCGTATTGGATCCATAATTTTGAATTTTCAAACTTAGACTTTAGATTTGAAATCAGCGAACTGAGAAACCCAGAGTAGCATATTTTAAACTAATCTCTTTCATTTTCAAAAGTTTGGACCGCCATTTTGATGTTGGATTCGAAATCAGCAACGTGAAAACCTCCCGTATAGTAATTTTCAGTTATATCGGTACGGTTTTAAAATTTTGGTATGTCATATTGGATTCTCCATTTTTAGTTTTAACATTTTGGCTTTTGATTCTAATTCAACGACCCCAAAATCCCTTTAATACAACGAATAGTCAAATTGCCTTCGGTGGAAATCATTTATGCCATGCATGTTTAAAATAGATAATTCAATTGCATTTTTCTCAGAAACAGAGAGTTCTTAGCTAATTTAAAGTTGGGAGTTGGATTCGGAATTAAAAAATCTATTAAAAAATATGTGTAGCATATTAAATATTATATCTGAGTGCCCATTGTATTCAATACTACAACTTTTTGTCAAAAAATTTCAAATTTAACCTGGATATTCAAATTCAAATATATTTCCTACAGCTCTGTATTTACCCTCTATTCTGTAGTTATTCATCTGTAAATTCCAGAAACATTCATCCCTTTAAGTAATTCCGATCAAAAGTTCTACGAATTTTTCACTGACTTTTTTCATTTTAGTCCACTGTGAGTCGGTTGGGGTGACATACGAAACGTTTTGGGGTTTTTATCCAGGTAAAAAAGCAAAGGTTGCTGGCGTTGAACGAACTGGTGATCCAATGCCCTCCGAGGATGACAAAACCAAGGACAAACCCTTTTACGTGAGAGGCTCCTATTTTCATTGGCAGACCCTCCACCAGAAGCGAAGAAAAATTGTCTACGAGAAAGTGGAGAAACCCATCAAGGAGGTTGAAAAGCACGAAACTGAAAGGTGATTCCACGCACATTTTAAAACTCGACTGGTCAAAATCGCAAAATTTCAAATACCCAAAATTGGGAATTATAGAAATTTCACCCCCCCCCCCAAATATATCAATAAAATTCTACAATAATAATTCATAATATGTGTTTATTATAGTATATTCAAACATAAAAAAATCAAATATTAATTTTTTGTAAATTTGTTTTGTAATTTGAAATTTCGGGAATTTAAAATTTCGACAACTTGATACTTCGGAACTTTGAAATTTCGGGAATACTCTACTTTCGTTAACTGCTACTTTCGGAAGTTTTCAAGCTCGGTTATAAACATTTGCTTTTATTTTCAATTGAGGGAATTATTTTTCAAGTATATTTCCATATTCTGGATTTTTGTTTTTCGGCAAAATTATGTCATCTCAGTTAATCATGGCAACTTACCCAGTGGGCACAAAATTTGACGACGCCTTTACGACATCGTTACGGGATCTTTACGACGACTTGTAAACATCCTATGCCCATGTCATTAAGATGTGATTATAATGTTGAAAAGACTTCGTCAGATCGTACGACGTATTTACGATATCGTAAAGACATCTTAACGAAATCGACATAGGATGTCGCAAAGTCGTCGTCAAGATGTCGTAACGATGTCGTCAAGAAATCACGAAATTTTGCACCCACTGGGTTACCACGAATAACGAACATTTCATGTAATTTAAAAAAAATTTAAAGCAAATTTTCGGGTCAGATTTGAAAACCGCTCCGAATGGACCTGAAGTCTCCAGGCACCCATGTCGGAGCCAGTAAAGCAGAAGAGAGTCAAATCAATTCTAATTATTAAAAAAACAGTTGACACATTTTCAGTGAATCAGAGCTCAGTTATTGAAATGTAGAGAGTATTGAGAGGAAAAACTTGATTTGACATAAGTTACAAAAGAAAGCTTTAATACAATGCCTGGTGAGCTTTTTTCTCAAATTAATTTTAATTTGTTGAATTATTATTAATGAGCTTAATTAATTAGTTAGTTAAAAATAGAACCAAAATGAATCTTAATACTTTTGGGAACAGCCTGCAATACATTTCTTATCAAAAATTTGGGTTCGATTTAAAATTGACTGTCTGATGATACTTATTTAACATTTACAACGTTTTCTCTTGAATATTAGTTAACAATTATAATTTCCATCCAATATATTACTATACAATAACTCAATTATTTTATTTAAATATAGTAAACTTCCAAATATTTTAAGGACCGCTTATTTTAAAGTTCACTTAATTCAAACCCCCTACAGCACTTATTTTAAATTGCGCAGTTTCATCATCTCCCACCACGGTCCCTGTACACTCTACTTCGCGTCAGTGGATGACCTATAAAAAAAAAGAGGCCCGAAGAGCGCCCTCGTTGGTTTAAACTGAGTATTTTTTGACGACGTCATTGGTATTCTCACCTCAAATTTCGTATAGTTGATTATATTTCGTGAAATACTTAAAACACTTGAAAAATATTACTATCGAGACCTTTATAACGTACCTTTACGTTTCGGAGATTTTCTCCAGCCATCTATCGGGTATCAACGAACTAAAAAGGAACCCTCAAAAGGAGTTCTATTGGAGTCTCAGTTCTAAATGATATTAACTTTTACTTGAGCCGCAACTTTACTGAACCCTCAGTTTTTTCTGTGTTCAATAAAATGAAAGTAAATTACATCAAGCATTAGGGCCTAAGAGAAATTCTAATTACTGGACGCAACCCTAGTCACTTAATATGAATAAAATAAGCTAGTCAATTTACGTAGCATGATCGTGAGGAATTAAACTTTTTTAATTAGAGAGGCTTTTTACAGTGAATTTAAATTGCCTGATTTCCAAGAGTTACTTCCAGGCAGTACTTCCTCAGTAGTTTCTGTCCTTTTAACCACTGTATCTACGTGTTTTTTTTGTCTGACCCATTTCACGCCCCACGCGCTTTTTTAGTTTATTGCCACACATACAGCTGAAGAAAACTTGCTCTATCTTCTTCTACTTTACCTACTTTAAACATGAGACCTTTATTTCATGAGCAGGAGATTTACAACTGGATAAGGACCAAAAATTATATTTTATAGGATGAACAAAACAGTTTTCTGCGACAGGTTTTCAAACATAAAATTTTTTATCAAATTATAGAATTATTTGTTACAGACAAGATATCTCCGGCGAACTTCGCTAGAGGCAGCACGTTACAGGCCTGTAGCTACGGAAGGTTTACCTCAGTTGGGAGTAATCAGCTGACAATTAATTACCCGCCTTGAACGATTACCTGCAACGCTTCGTATCCTCACTTTTTTGTGGAAGAAATCTACATGAAATATGTGAGAACATTTTCAAACGATTGTCCTCGTGGGAGGGGGAAGTGGCTCGTACCCAGTATCGCATCTAATAAATTTTCAAACGGCGTATTTTTTTTACAAAATCACAAAAATATTGTGAGGACTTTTTCAGGCCTGTTAAATATGTCTTGTAATTCAAAATAAGTAGTCAAATAGTTTTCAAAAGCTTGGCTAGACGTCTCGAATTTTCAGGATGACTAGTCAATCCCTTTTTCCAACTCCCTAATTTTTCGGGACTACTAAACACATCCTACTTTTATACTATATCATAGAAAATTTATTTAACATTCTGGAAGTATGTGTCCATTTTTCGCAATGTTTCAGGACGGTGAAAACAATATTTTTTAAATTTTCTGCATTTGGGGGCAGAAAACACAAATGGCCCTCATCCAGTTGTCTTATTCATAATTTTTAAATTAATTTTCTCTAGTGAAAGGACAAATTATTTTGACATATTCTTAATATGTAGCAAGCAATAGTGTCCTTAATCATTTGAAATAATTAAAAGGGAACGTTAATTAATTACGCAATTTTTTTTTAACATCCCCCCTTCATATGTTATATTTTATATTTTGAATTCCATATATCGACAATATATCAATTATTTTTACTGTAAACGAGATTGCAAAAAATTTTAAAGGATTTCAAAAGATTTGAAAGCTTTCCAGTGATTTGAAAGGATTCTAAGGTATTTCAAATAAATACAAAGTATTAAAAAGAATTACAACATTTTTACGAAATTTAACGAGCTTCTCATATTTTTTTAGGGATTTCATGAGTTTTCAAGGGATTTCTATATATTTGAAGGGATCGCAACATTTCTAAGGAATCTCAAACGATTCCAAGGGATTGATAGAGGTTTCATAGATTTCAAATGATTTTAAAGGATTTCAAGATTTGAAAAAATTACCTAGTACAATTTCAGAGAGAATCTCAATTTTTTAAGATATTTTAAAAGATTTGAAGGGGTTTCAAGGATTTTTATGGATTTTAAGAAACTAAGAACGAATTTCGCGTATTACAAATGATTTCAAGAGTTACCGAAGTATTTTCACGAATATTTGAGGGTATCAGGGGATTTTTACAGGATTTAGAAGATTAGAACGGATTTGAAGGATTTTAACAGATTTTAAAAGCTTCTGAAGTATAAATAGAAAAAAAATTAATACTGTCTTACAAAATTTTTTGTTTAAATTATGAAAACCGATCAGACGTGAAGGCATTATGAAACGAAACAAACGTCCTTTTCAACCAAAGTGGAAAATTGACACTCTGACAATTTGCAAAATTGATGTTTTATGAAAACCGTTTCCTTGCGTGATGCACTCTTTCTGAGTCAAAATCGGCATTCTTGGGACGCACCGTACCTTTGATAAGAGTTTTTCTCGGAGGAGGTTCCTTCTTTGAGGATGTTTCTTTCATGGTTCGATATACCTGAATGATAGCCCGAAAGTGATTTCTTGTTAAAAAAAATAATAAATGCGATAAAGTAAGACACTTTTTTGTGTCTCCTGTAAAATTCGAGTTTTTGCAAATACGGCCTTATGCCCCGGGACACTTCAATTTAAGAATTTCATTGAATCAAACAAACATTTGGTAGGTTCCTGATGTGGATGAGTCGAGTCTCTCTCAGAAGCAATTATAACGCTTGGTAAATTCTATGTATTATTACATCCTTCCTTTCTGGTGCTAAGTTTGCAAATATACCCTGGAAAGCTCTGATTCCACTCGAGCATTCCTTGGTACCTGCATAGCTGGCACAAAGCCGGATACATGCTTACTGAGGAGAGCTTGCAGGCGAGGAAGTACGTCCATCTAGGGAAAACCCACAACCGTGTCCTACGAAAACGATGTCCACGTGAAAACGACCCCAAACTAACTTAAATGAAACTTTTAGAGCAAGATTAAATGATGCTCTAAACTTCGAAAGTTTTACTCTAAAAAAAAAACCGTTCCTTGTTCTAGGAGTTACAGTCATTAAAAATAAAATTTACGATCACAATAGTTTAATTTATCCTCAGTAAATTAGCAAATGCAACAAAGGGCTCGATATGTTGTATTGAAAAATTATGAAAATAAAATATTTTATATTTTACTCGGAACAAGTAGTCAAATATTTTTCATAAGTCTAGCTAATCGTCCTAAAATTTCGGGTCGATCTTGTTCATCTACTTTTCCAGCTCCGCCAATTTTTCGGGATGACTGACGTAGCCTACATATATATGTAATTGAAAATTGACTTTAACACAACAAACTATGCAATATTTCTGTACTTATATATTTACCATCGACTCGCACTCATTCCTACATTTCTTAAGAATATGACGATGAAAATATCAAGTGTCTTTTTCTAGGTAGAAACTTGAAAAAATATGGATACAACGTAGTTTTTTGACAATGACATTTTCGGGTATTTTCAGAGCCATATTCATGAACAGCGTATCAAAATACATCGATATACGAGGTTTCAAAAATTTATGAAACCTTATTTTAAAAATTGCCTATTTATATAGAATTGGTGAGTTTAATCATTTTTGTAATTGCTGCGCCAGAATTCTGCGCAAATTTCCAATAAACTTGAGTATCCGATAAAAACTACATAGGGTTGAAAGTGTTTCTTTATCACTTCCGGTGGTATTAAAACGTTTCAATAAACTGTGTTGTAAAAATTGTTACTAATAACGAAAAGGAAATATTTGCTTTTTTATTTTCTATTTCGTGTTTGTATCAAAAATTGACATGGAACCTTGAAAATATGTTCGTAGCATACAATATTTAAATTTCCCGAGGTATATACAGGACAATTCTACTGAGCTGTCTCATTATTGTCTGAATATTTACATCCAGAACAGTTGTGTTTAACTTTTGGAATTCTTCAGGATGCGAGTGACTATTAACCAAACTACAATATTTTATTTCATGTTTAACCTTTTATGTCAAAAAACTTCATGTAAGATGAAAGTTTATTATTTTATTTTCTTATTTAGTATTCTCATGCGAGAATTTTAAGGAGGACCAAACTGATGAAGGATGCCCTACTATTGGTGACATTAACCTACTTGTCAACAAATTAATACTGGAAAGTAAATTTTATCAATTTTCTTTTCAAAGCAATTGCAACTTTATTGGCAATTTTCTTTGTAATTTACGAGGCTGAAAGGCTTGTTCCAGGAGTTATATACATTTTATCTTATTCACATTCAAAACTTGATTCTTATAAGAAACATGTGAATTAATTTGTTTAAACGATATTTTCAGATAGATCTGGCAGCCATACAGAGTTATTGCATAAACAAATCTACCTAGCTAACTTGCACAACAAATATTTTCATTTATTTAGAATAATACTATAAAGCTAATTATAAAAAATTGTAATGAGAAATGAACTTCATGCACAGGAAGAGGGTAAGATCAAATCTTTGTTCAACAGATAATAATTTAGTCAATAATTTTCATTTCTTATGTGCTTTTATCAATGCTCACTGCTTATGGCATATTATAAAGATTAAGGTGGCCAACATGAAAAAAATATCTTTAATTTGAAACGACAATCCCCAAAAAACTTGCTAAAGTTCAATTTTTCTGTACCGATTCATTTTTTATATTTTTTGTTGATTTTCTACGTTTTTTAAAGCAAGATGCGGTAATCTATCATATTAGAAAATACGGATTTTTTCGTTTGAGTGTGGTTTAACAACTTTACGAGCCTTTATTAAAAATATATCAGAAAAACTCGAAAATATATTTTTACCAAATGGAAGATTTTTTCATTCGAATCACCCTAATGTGGATGGAGATTACAATAATTATATCCAAGGATTATATCCCCCACGTTTTTGTCAAATTTCTACGTTTTGAGATCCCCTGAATCCGAAAAACAGTTTTTACGAAAGTGCCTGTGTCTGTCTGTTCGCCTGTCAGTATATTTTTAGTTTGTTAGCACGATAACTTACGAAAAGATTAACACATTGGATTGGCCTTTGGTATACTCTTTAAGTGTCTCAAATTAAAGGGCAAGTTCGTTAGCCAGCCATTTTGGATTAAAAAAAAAAAGTGAGCACATTTTGAAAATGGTTGAGATTGAGAATGGTAGTTTTTGTTTTAATCTTAGAAAATGAAATTTAAAAAAATAAAAGGATAAAGTTTTTAGACAAACGACAAAAGCCATGAAAAAAAATTAATAGTCAAAAGTTGCTCAGACAAAAAGGAACTCACAGTCTCTGCTTGTATTCCGAAGCGAACGGTCGTGTTTACAACGAGCGAATACAGTTCGAGAGTTCCGAGAAGTTCAGTGCTGGATAATAAAGTTTCTTCAGGATTATAAGTGATTTGGTGTAAAAAGCATCATTAACGTAACCAGCCTCTGGTGGAGAGTGCATAAGCACTCCCCACAAAATGAATCTTAACCAGCACATATCAGTGAATCCCCAAACAAGTGCACAACCCAACATGTCTTCTCCAATAGTAAGAAAAACCTACGCTTCAGTCGCTTCCAATACATTCCCCCCAGAAAAAACCAAGGAATAATCATCGAATCAAAAGACGAAATCGAACCTAAAGAATACGTGAAAAGCATCGGTTCCCTCGTCAAACCAGAAAACATCAGATTTGCTTAAAAAATCTCAAACGGTCGAATCTGCTTATTCCTCGCAACCAAAGAAATAGTAAAAGAACTAAGAGATAAGTACAAAGAGATAACCGTAGAACACCAAAAATGAGAACTTCGACCCCTAGTAAACCCCTGAAAGAAAATAATTCTTTCAAATGTTTCTTCAGTCATTCCCCACGAAGTTTTAGAAACAGAACTCAAAAAGTGTGGAATTATAATCCCTTCCAAGAATAGTTTCCTAAGAGCAAGTATACCCGATCAAGTTTTCTCTCACGTTCTCAGCTTCCGACGACAAACGTTTATCCAACCAGAGAACATCGAAAAATTACCAGAATCAGTAATAGTAAATTACGAAGAAACTTTCTAGAGCATATTTCTAGCTCCGGAAACAACAACCTGTTTCCTGTGAAAACTACAAGGTCAGCTAGCCAAACAATGCAAGTCAAACACAAACACAATGACTCACAATCAAACAATAGAGACAAATCCAGGTAACCTCGACACAGAAACTGACCTACCCAAACAGAAAAATCCCCCCGAATTCCCAGATTTGAACCAGGGAAACAGTAATCATAAACGACCGTTGTCAACGTCCACATCAAATAAATTCGAAATTATCTCAACAACAGGAAAAGATACCCCGGATCCTCAGGAAGAACCAATTAACAAAATTACAAAGAGAAAATCCAGGAAACTTAAGATTGACGATCATAAAAAAATCCCCAACAACAATAGAAGAAATGTTCCTACCCACGAAGGAAACCCTCGACAACAATACCACTGCTTTCCCTCTAAACTTCACACAACTTACACTGTTAATAGAAAATTGTCAAGGAGCAGCGTACATAAAAATTATGAGAAATTACACAGATGACGTAAAGAACCTAATAACGACACTCGAAACACTACATCTCCTATTACAAGAGCGAAAAACGAAAGTGCGTTTCACAAGGTTAATCAAAAAACTCAAGAAACTTGAAACACACAAAGCAGACTCAGTCTCATCCAAAACAGATGACGAAGACTCCCCATCATACATAGAATCTGAAGATAATTTCGACGAATAATAATTACGGACATATTACAATGGAATCTAAATGGATTTCGCACCCACCTAAAAGAACTACAAATCGTCATTGAAGAACTGAATTCAGGAATCATTTCCTTACAAGAAACAAACGTTAAAGATAACATTTACGGAATTCTAACAGGTTATGAGAAATTTGTTACAAACCGTAATGGAGCCTAGAAGCTCTAGCAGTCAGAAACGCTACTCCCATACAACTGTGCATATGCAACATTTACCTCCCCAATAGCAATGAACTAGAACAGACAGAGTTAGAAAACCTAATTCAACAATTACCCAAATCCTTTTTACTTTTGGGAGATTTCAACGCCAAAAACAGACTATGAAGAGATAACAAAACATGCCCCAGGGGAGAAAAATAGAAAATATCTTAGACAAATCAGATATATTCCTCCTAAACAACGATTCTCCAACTCACTGCAGTATCGCAAACAACACTTTCAGTTCAATAGACCTGTCCTTGTGTAGTCTACAGATAGCTCCAATATTTAAGTGGGAAACACTCCATGAATCACATGATAGTGATCATTACCCAATCAGAATCACAATTTCCAGCTCAGAACCCCAATCAACATATCTTCCTAAATGGAACATCAGCTGACAAAGGGATGGGCAAAACAACATATACAAATAGGAATACACACACAGCATGGTGGAACGAACACTGTCAAAAAGCTAGAGAAGAAAAAAATCAAGCATTTAATCAATTGAATAAGGAAAATACTCTGGAAATTAAAATAAAATTCAAGAAACTAAGAGCAGCAGCCCGTCGAACCTACTTACAGAGCAGCAGAAAATCGTGGACGGATTACCTCACCACACTCAATAATCAATCAACTACAACGACTATATGGAATAAAATCAGAAGAATAACAGGAAACTTTTCAACCACAAGAATATCTGAAACCTGATGGAACAATAACGACTGATCCTAAAATAATGGCAGACCTAATTGGAGAAAGATTTTCAAAAAACTCCAGCAACGACAACTGCCGTCCAACATTTAGATCGTCCAAAGTCTCAGAAGAAACCATAGCCTCTCTAGAGATAACCGGCGACGACCCACCAAACCCAGAAATCTATTCAGAACTAACATGGGAAGAAATCCAAGATGCAATAAACAACTGAAAAGGCAAATGTCCTGGACCTGATGGAATCCCTCATTCTTTCTACGAAAATTTACCAAACTCTGGACAAAGTTACCTCCTTTCGATATTCAACCTGATCTTGAAAAATAAAAAATTCCCACAACAATGGAAGGAAGGAATAGTTATTCCGATCCCGAAACCTGGCAAAGACCAAACGAATCCCACAAACTATCGCCCAATCGCTCTAGCCTGCACAATGTGCAAACTATTCGAGAAAATAGTCAACACTCGACTCCGATGGTATCTTGAAAAAACCATTTTTTCGCTCCCCAAAAAAGTGGATTCAGACATAAAAGATCCACCTTAGATCCACTTATTAACCTCCAAACTAAAATTAGTGAAGCATTCTCTAATAATAATCAGCACCTAATAACAGTTTGTTTAGATATTGAAAAAGCATACGAAACGACATGGAGACACCAAATAATTAAAACCCTGGAAAAAGAAGAAATTAACGGTTACCTGTTAGCTTTCATCAAAAACTATCTTCACCAGAAGTACATCCAAGTTAGAGTTAATGGTGGACTGTCCAATAGATTCACACTGGAAAACGGAGTACCCCAAGGCTCAGTCATGAGTACAACCCTCTTTCTGATCTCAATCAACGACGTCATACGCAGGATCGAAAACTCAGTAGGATCAACAATATTTGCAGACGACCTGACCATATACTGTGAAGGAAAGAACTTCGAATCTACTGTGAAAACCCTACAAAACACATTAAACGAAATATAGAATTGGTCCCTACAAAACGGATATAAATTTTCTCAAACAAAAACTGAATATATAATTTTCTCCCGTAAAAGAATTCCAGATATAACCCTAACTTTACAGTTAGACAAACAAGACATCAAGAGAGTAACAGTAATCAAATTACTAGGTCTATTATTTGACCAAAAGTTAACATGAAGACCACATATACTCAAACTAAAAGATGATTGCAAAAAACGGATCGCAATCCTCAAAATCCTACCTAATATAAGTTGGGAAGCAGACCTCAGCGTTGTACAACTAACATACAAAGCCATCATCAGATCAAAATTAGACTACGGGTCCACAATATACAATATTAGATCCCATCTACAACACCAGTCAAAAAATATGTTGCGGAGCTTTCCACACTAGCCCCCAACCCCCAATCCAACACAATATCCTTAGCCACGACCCTCCTTGGTCTCTGCTTCCTCCAAAGTTGGACCTCAGGCTAATGAAAAATTTTAAAAAAGATATCGCTGCAAACCAATGGCTACAAACTATCTCTTTACTGACGGATCTAAAAAGGATCTAGGAGTGGGATGGGCTGTTTACTCACGAGATCAAAAAAGCTACTTTAGTCTACCAAACTCGAGTAGTATATTTTCAGCAAAATTCTCGGCTCTTATGAAAGCTTACGAATTATGTAAAATTCTACCTGATTGCAATTTCGTAATATTCAGTGATTCATTAAGTAGTCTCTAAGCCACCTGAAGTAGACATTCTTACAATCACAGGATCCAAAAAATCCAAAAAACCTATACAGAATTCCTGCAACTAAATAAACAAATCACGGCCATATGCATCCCCTCACATTAAAATATAAACGGAAATGAACAAGCAGACATACTGGCCAATTTCGCAACTTCGCTACCAGTCGAGGAGGAAAACCTAAGAATATCCTTACCAGATGACAAAAACTACTTTTAAAGAATCGCCCACCAATGCTGGAGAGAAACCAACAACAGAACTCAGAACGACGTTCCAACTATCCAGAAGAAGAACCCAAATCACCCTTCATGGAAAACACTCACCAGAAGGGAACAAGTTCTCTTCACCAGACTTCGAATCGGACATACCAAGATTACGCACAAGTACCTCCTTGATAAATCAGACGCCCCCAAATGTGACCAGTTTAATTGTGTAATCAGTGTGAATCATCTAATTATCGAATGTACCAAAATTTAGTGATAATCGGCGTAAACTCGAAATCCCAAACTCACTCCAAGAAGCTCTAGGGATACATACCGAAGTTAAAAAAACGATTAACTTTCTTAAAGAAGCCAATCTAATCTCCTTATTATAAAGGAAAAACAGAAGGCATTTAGTCTAGTAATACACAAATCGAAGAACCGTATCACCTTCATTTGCAATATATCCATTTACAATTCTACATTGACAAAACATATACCTATAAATCTAACTTGTAAAAATCATAACTTACCTATATATCGTACCTATCGCTAAATACCTAGATGTAGATGCGACGTTAAAAAATCATTTAAAAAAAGGAACAATAACACTTTTTTATAAATAATTTTTTTAAAGAAGCGTAGTTTTTATTTTAATCGCAAAAATAGCATTAAAAACCAAAAAATTAAATTTTTGGAAAAAACACACAAGAGACGAAAAAAATAGACAAAAGTTGTTCAACCAAAAATGATCTACAAATTTGTTAAAAACTTTTGTTATAACATTTTTCTTAGAACCACTTTACGCTAGAATGCGTATTTTTGGTTCAAATCGTAAAACGTAACATAAAAAATAAACAAATTGAATATATGGAAACACGACAAAAGTTGCAATAAAATGTTTAATAACAAATTTTTTTCTTTTTATAAGATGCGCCCTTTTTTAACTATAAAAACAAGACAATGCAAATACGTTTGTTTCGATGCCAATGCATATTATGAATTTTAATAACATCAATTTATTGAAATGATACACTTTTCAGGGTAGTTGAGGATAAAATTTAATGCAAAATAAGAGAAAAATATTAAAGTTATCATGATAAATAAACTTTCTACTTTATTTTGCAATATCTAAATTATCAATCTCAGGCTGAGGTACAGAAATGAATATAATATACAATTGTGAATTACTTTTAAAAAATTACGGTTTTAGCCAAAGTAACACCTGGATCAGTGTTGTATATGCCAGTGTAACAGGGTGACTTGCACAGAACAATATTTTTATTTATGTAGTATAATTTAAAAAAGCTAATAATAACAATTTTTAAACGAGAGATTACCTTCATGTATAAAAAGAGAATCACATTAAATCTGAGGGTATTGTTTTTGCTGCAACGATATTCAATTGATACGAAAATCCATGATTATCAATATCAAGAAATAAAAGACTTTTTACATTTTTGGATCATTTTGTTGCAGATAAAATTGAGACCTTCAAATTAAGTGCGTATAAGATGAAATCTTTGTTAAACAGATAATCATTTAGTTAATAACTTTTGATGTTCTTATGTGTGTGCTTACTACTTATCATAGTATTTAGAGATTAAGGTAGCAAAAATGGAAGAAAGTTTCTTTGATTTAAAACTACAACCCCCAAAAAGCTTTACGAGCCTTTGTTAAACAAATCTGAGAGAACCTCACAATTGTTTTTTCATCAAACGGAGGGTTTTCAGGAGGTCCCTGCAAAACAAAGAAACTTTTTTCATTTAAGCCACCCCAATAGAGACGGAGATTACAATTACTATATCCAAGGATTAAGAAATCATTCTCATAAGAAAGTTTTAAAAACTTTGCTTTAGTGTTCCCTATAATTATCTAAGATAATAATAAATGCTTATAATTATTACACAGATCATTTAAAGACGACGGACAATGCAGGAATCCTTCAAACGGTAATTCATATCCTAAACACTGACGGGCACGTTATATTTGACAAAGGTGACCTAGTATGTTTATAAGTTTCCTTCTTATTGTTTCAAAAAATTTGGAAATTTTATAAAATCGCGTTCTTTAATTAATGTTACACTTCCCCTACCTTAAATTATTTGATTTTTTAAACCTATTAAAAATTAGGTTGTCAGTAAACCCTCTTCATGACCGGTGTAAACAAAAAAGTAATAATAATGATAAAATTGTATTTATTTATTTTATATCATTTAGAGTTTAGACGTAGTATAAATATGAATACTTGACACAAAATTCCATATTCTTCATTATTAAAAATATAATATTTAAGAATGTATCGTGATAAATTTTGTGTACTAAATAATTCATAGTATATAACAAAAAAGTATTTTAAAAATCTAGAGATTTGTTGTACACAGAAAAAACTCAAAAAATTTTTATCACAAAATTGGATAACAACGCTGCAAACAGTTGACAAATATGTTAACTACTACATTGATATTACAAGAACTTTAATTTAGGATGCAATTAGCAAATCAGATTATTCAACGTTTTCTCATAAAAATAAATCTGAAGTCTTGAACCATGTTGTTGTTAAAACAATATTTCATTAATGATATTTTTTTACCCATAAACCAAAGAATGTCGAATCCACATGCAAGCAGTGGAAATTAAATAATGCGAGTAAGGGAGTAAAAGAGGAAACGAAAGAATGTTGGGAAATTAGAATTGGAAACGAAGGGGTAATGGAACTCCTATTCAGGGCCGGTGATCATTCTCGGTTATCCAATCGTTATCGGCGTAATTAAAGTGACCGGGAGGAACGAGTTGAAGGCGCGTCCGAGAACCACTTTCGATTGGTTTCCAGCGAGGGTCAGGGGAATATCTCGTAATTCAATGACGGTTTCTCGAATAAGGGGCAGTGCACGCGAATTTCCACTCGTCTGCACTAGAGAATCGAATGCACGAGAGAAGCAGCGAGCAAAAGATTTATGTCGACAAGAAGGATATGAGACAACTCGTGAGCAAAAGGGAGAAAAAGCAAGAAGGGAAAATTAGGAGAAAAACCTGTTGGCTACTTTCTTACCTAGTGATAACAAACGCCTGATCTAGAAAAAGCTCGTGAAATGGAATCTGACAATATATAATGGAATCTGGCCTGAGATTGGCAAGAAATAAGTGGCTAGGCCACTTATTATAAGTGGGGCCCTTTAAAAAAGATCATAAATATGAAAATCGCTTTATTATCTTAACGCCAGCTGTATTTTTATTATTATTGCTAATATATTATTATTAATAATATGTAGTATTCAAAATAAAATCTGAACAATAAATTAAGTAATACAAAAAACTGAGATCGACGAAAGGAACGAAAGCCACTTTCATGCAAAAATGTAAACTGCTCTTACGAAAAAATATTATAGGCAAATCAGTACAGTACACAAAATAGAAATTCTGAACAAATGAACTTCACATAGCAAAAATCTGCGTATTCTCTTGATATTTTTAAAATGTCTTGAAATTTCATTGAAATCCGCTGATACCTTTAGAAATATTTTTAACCTATTAAAATCAAATTAAATTAAATTTATTCCTTCAAGTTCTGTGATTCTCATGGAGGTCCACTCAAATTCCTTAAATCGTGAGAAATTCCATTAAGTTCCTTGACAACTTTGGAAACCATACAAAATTCTTTTATCATCCCTTAAAATTTGTGAAATTTCTTGAAATTCTTTGGAATCTTTTAAAATAACTTGAAATTCTTTTAAAGTTTCTTAAATCCTTCATATCTCCTAAAATCGTTGAAATCCGCAGAAAATAAATTTTTTCCGCCTAAAGTTCTTTATAACCTTTATAATATAATATAATCTTTGTAATATAAAATCCTTTGAATCTTGGAAATTTCCTTACAATACCTTAATATATTTTGAAATATTCAGAATCGGTGGGAATACCTTGCATTTCCTATCACTTATTTTCCAAAGTTTTCCAAAAACTTCTTTGGAATCCCTTTGAATTTTCGGAATCTCTTGAAATTATTTAGAATCTGATAAAATAGCTTAAATTCTGCTTAAACCCCGCATATATATTTTGAAATAATTGAAGGTCTTAAAAAATGCCTTAAATCTTGTGAAATTCTTTGAAATCCCTTGAAATCTGTGGAAATCCTAGCAAATTCTTTGAAATTAATTGAAGTTTTTTAAATCTCTTGAAATCTTTTATAATCCTTTGAAAAAACTTGAAATATTTCAAATCCTTTAAAATTTTGTAGGTTTCTTAGCTTCTCTAGAAATTCGTTGAAATGCCTTAAAATACATTGAAATCTTTGGAAGTCGAACAAATCCATTAAAATAAG
The DNA here is from genome assembly GCA_011634705.1 of Andricus grossulariae. Lineage (NCBI taxonomy): Eukaryota > Metazoa > Arthropoda > Insecta > Hymenoptera > Cynipidae > Andricus > Andricus grossulariae. The sequence goes on from JAABKJ010007545.1 coordinate 208,255,348, forward strand.
TAGAGATCATTTAAAATCCCTTCAATATAAATTGAAGTTAACCTATTTATTAAAGTTCTCTAAAAAAACCCCGGACAAATTCCTAAAAGTCTTTGAAATCTTTGGATATTCAATACAATCCTTTAAATCTTGTGAAATTCCTCAACATCACTCAAAATTTCATTTAATTTAATTTATTTTGAAAAGTTCTCTAAAAATCATTTAAAATTGAGCTTAAAACATTTGGAAATGCTACAAAATAATTTATGATCCCTTGAGACTTACGAAATTTCTTGAAATTCTTTGTTTTATTATTATTATTATATCATTAAGCCGTTTCCCTTTCGGGGTAGGCGTGAATTGCTCGGTTGGATAGTAGTAATTTTCAAATATCTTAACTTCAGAATTATTAATTTGTAATATTTTTGTATAGACAATTAAACTGTTGCATTTTTGTTCTGAAATACCGATTTCCGAATGAAATCGAATGATTTTTTAATTAACATTTCAATTTGCGACCAAAAACACTAACACAATTCAAAATTCTTCAAGCTTGTATATTTTATGATTTTAAACAAAAATCATTAATCTTATGATTTTTGGTTGAAAAATACAAATTTCAGGTGAAACATACGAACATAACCCTAATGTTGTTTGAAAATTGTAGATATTTTTCGGTATTTTCAATAATTGAGAAAAATTAGAAAGATTAGAAGAATAGAAGATTTTCAAATTACAAATCGTTAAAATTAATGAATTTTCAATTCTATATTTTTGAAATTCCAAAATTCTCAATGGTAACTCTCGAAAATTTCATAGCTTTGAATGGTAAATCTTATAAAATTGTAGTCACTGTAGAGTCATGTTGATGATTTACTTTCAAAATTCCTTCAATTTTGAAGATTCAGAATTGAAAACTTTTCTTTTGACATTCCAAATCAACAAAATTTAAGAATTTTTAAGTTTGATAAAAATTAATTAATTGTTAGGTTTTTAACATTATTTTTCAATTGTATAGAAATTATTTGGTAATTCTTCAATTTAATTTTTCTATATTATATTTTTAAAATTATGTAATTTTTAAGTTTAACAATTAAAATTCTATAATCTTGATGATGCACATTCGAAATTCGTTCAATTTAACAGATTTAAAATTGAAAATTAGACTTTTGAACCTAAAAGACATCAAAAATTTAAGAATTTATATTCATTTATCTTTAAGATTGAAGAGTTTTTCATTTCAACTCTTAAAAATAGTAGAACTTCGAATTGCAAATGTTAAAATACATACATTTTTTAGTTCTGAAGATTTAGAATGAAAAATTATGCACGTTTTAAGTTTTACAATTTAAAATTCTGTTTTTTATGATTTACATTCGAAATGTCTCCAGTTTGGAAGATTTCGGAAATGTACGTATTTTTTAATTATAAATTTTAAAAATTCAAGAGTTTTCAATCCTCACTCTTAAAAATGGTAGAACTTCAAATTGGAAATCCTGCAAAATTGAAGAGTTTCTAATTTTGAAATATTACAATGGAAAATTCCGTAATTTTTATGATTTCCATTTGAATTTTTTCATTTTCAAAGATTAAAAATTGTAAACTTGATTTTTAATCATTAAATCGTCACAATATCAGTATTTTTATTTATAAATGTTTAAAATTTAAGAGTTTTCACTTGTGAATCTTCAAAATTGAACTATTTAAAAAAAAGTTCAAACTCACATAATTTCTAACTATACACACTAAAGTATAAACATTCAAAACTAAACAAGTTGGCGAATTTCCAATCATAAACATCTTAGAAATGGCTCAGTGTCAAAAATGGAAGACATCAGAAAGACTTAGAATTCCAGAATGTCTTTTATGAACATCTTATTACGATATGAAATTAATTTAAAAAAAAAAACTAATTTTTTCTTTGCTTTTTTTTATTTGTTTAATTTAAAATAATATATGAAACAAACGAATATGATATTCATTTTTGTCACTATCTATATATAACTTTTTCGCTTGGGTTTTTTTTTCATTTCCCACGATTTCGAACAATATTGAATATTCAAAGCTCTTTGTCTTAAATAGGTTTTTGTCTTTTTCAAGCCTCGAGGTTTGAATTTTTCTACGTCATATATGCAAAGCTTGCATGTTGTTAAAAATTCAAAGTAATTAAAGTTGAAGAAAGAGAAATTCTCTCTTAAGAAAAGAATGATTGAAGATATAACGAGACTCCTCTTTTCCAGAAAAATATATAAAATAATAAATAATAATATGTAATAAAATAAATAAAAAGCTTTTTTATCATTATTCGTATTGGAATAAGCACTTCGCGACCGGAAAGATTGCTTTTGTAGATAAAGGAGGATAAATAAATAATAAGGAGGTAAAAAAGTTTGGGGTTTCTTTTCTTTTCTTTTTCTAACCCTTGAAGCACTGAGGGTCGTTCCAGTACTTCCGACCCCATTCATTATATTTACATGCTGCACTTAATTCACCTTTTTTCTCTTTTAACTTCTCTTTGTCTCTACTCTCTTTTCTCTGAAGCCGCATTCATTTCATCAGAGTATCTCAAGCATCAGGAAAAACGTTCCTCTGACTTTTGAAAGAAGATTAAGAGCAAGTGGAACACTTTTTCTAATTTCGCCCCTTTCTATCCATTATTAAGTTAATTTTCTAACAATTTAAACAATTTTAAGTAGAAAATGTTTAAACTTTCTATAGCAAGCTGAGAAAAATTCTTCCGAGAAAGGGATTTTTAAATAAATTAGAGGGAAGAGAAATTTGATTTGAAGCTTTGATCTTCGAGGTAAGAACATTCTTGGAGAGATTTTTCTAAGGAGTGAGTATATAAGAAAAAAGGAATCAAAATCGATAAAAGGTAAGAGAAAATAAAAAAAGAATGAAAAAGTCTATCGAGAGCAGTTACGTGAGCAACGAGAAAAAATGGGGTTGAAGGAGTTTAAAAGGGGTCAAATGGTGAAGTGCTAAAAGAAGTGGCGGCTTATAAATGACCAGTATATTACACATCGTCTGAAGAAAAACTATTTTATCCCATTAAATATAAAATTATAGAAATTTTGCAATTATTTTTCAATCCTTCTAATTCAGGGTGGCTACTGGATCGGGAAAACATGGAAATTACGGGAAATTTTGTTTAATTTTAAATCAAAAGCCTTAAAGTTTATGAAATAATGGTTAGTTTTAATTTCAACAACAGAACATAATAAAAGGATCTTATTATTAAAAACATATATAAAATATTTATCGAGTAAGAAAAGCCAATATATTAAATTTCAGTTGCAGACTACATACTCTTTCCCATATTCCCCTCTCTCACTCTTTTTGAAAAAAATCCGTTTTTTGTCCTGTTTTCAAAAAACTTCTCATTTTTCTCAAATTTGTGCTCAAATGCGCACTGAATTAATAGAACCCAAGAAAATCCAACTATGTTTGACTGAAAATAAACTTTTTTGTTAAACATTCAACTGTCTTTTAAAAATGTCGTATTTCGGCTTAAAAATTCCATTCTATGGTTAAAAGTGTAACTATTTTGTAGAAAATTCGTCTCTTCTGATTGAAAGTTCAAATATTTTGTTTTGAATGCAGCTGTTCAGTTGAATTTTTTTTAATTCAATCATTTGGTTAAAAGTATATCTTTCTTGGTTAAAAATTAAAATTTTTGTTGAAAATTCAACTGTCTTCTAAAAATGTCTTATGCTTGTCCTCAAAACTGAAGTATATGGTTAAAAAATTAACTATTTCGTTGAAAATTCGTCTCTTTTGATTGAAAGTTCAACTGCAGGGTTGTAAATGCAACTAGTAGATTGACATTTTTTTTAACATTTAAATATTTTGTGGAAAATTTATCTTTCTTGGTTGAAAATAATATTTTGTGTTGTATATTCAACTTTTTAAATTGATGATTCCATCTGTTTTTTGGAAATACGATCTTTAAGTTGAAAATTTGTCTTTTTAGGTTAAACATTCAATAATTTTGTTGAGAAAAAAAACATTTTTTTTGGTCGAAAATTCAAATGTTTTATTGAACATTCTTCTTTTTGAATAGAAAATTCCTCCTTCTGTATTGAGCGTTTATTTTTCTAATTGAAAATGAACTCTTCTGTTGATTTTTTTTGTTACAAATTTTATTGGTTGAAAAAAATCTTTTTGTTGAAAATTTAAAACTATTTGTGGTTGTATGTCAATGTTTTTGGTTTGAAAAATCGAACCTTTGGTTGAAATTTCGTCTTTGTAGGATAAAAATTCAATTATATTGTTGAGAAAATAATCTTTTTTGGTCGAAAATTCAGCTTTAGTGTTAAAAATTTAACTATTTTCTTAAAACATTCTATTTTTGTCTTCAAAATTGCACTATATGGTTGAAAATTAAACTATTCAATTGAAAATGCAATTGTGTGTGGTTGAATTTTAATATTTTTTGTTCGAAATATTGACCATTTGTTTGAACTCGATCATTCTGTTTAAAAATTATCTTGTTTATTACTGAAAATACGAACAAATATATTATATACATTACAGTTGTATTCCCAATTTTAAAAAAGTTTTCCTCATATCAACAAGATAAAAAAACAGATTTTTTCAATGTATAAATCGGTATTGCTAGATCATAAGAGGTTATGAAAGGTTGAAAATTCGTCTTTTCAAATGAAAAATTCGTCGTTTTAGATTAAAAATGTATCTTTCTTTGTTGAAAATAAACTTTTTTGTCGAAAATTGAAAAGTCTTATAAAAAATTGGCCCTTCTCCCCAGAAAATGCCATTGATTGGTTGAAAATTCGTCCCTTTTTATTGTAAGTTCTACTATTTGGTTGTAACATGCTACTGTTTGGTTGAAAATTTATCTTTACAGGCTGAAAATGTTCCTTTTTTCTAAAAATTCACCTTGTTAGATCGATAATTCAACTATATTTTGGAAAATTTGCCTTTTTGGTTTGAAAATTCAACTATTTGGTTGGAAATGTAACTGTTTCTGGTTGATTTTTTACATTGTTGCCGTCTTACTCTATTATTCATAAACAGACCGACTCCTTGGCTACCATGTAATTCACTTCTACTCTTGACCATAGTTCGAGTCAGTTTTTGAACTCCTATTTTCTCATGTGATTAACTATCTACTCCTGACCATAGTTCGAGTCAGATTTTCAACTCTCATTTTCCCATGTGTTTTACTATCTACTCCTGACCATAGTTCGAGTCAGTTTTTTAACTCCCATTTTCCTATGTGATTCACTATCTACTCCTGACCATAGTTCGAGTCAGCTTTTCAACTTTCATTTTCCCATGTGATTTACTATCTACTCCTGACCATAATTCAAGGCAGTTTTTTAACTCCCATTTTCCCATCCCTTTTTCTTTGTTTCAGGTACACATATATGTATTGCTTGAAACATTTCCGGATGCATGTCTTTCGTTAATCAAAGTTTCCATGCAATCCGAGGCTACTCTATTGTTTATATTATTTATTGTTCAAACCATACGCCCCACTAATAACTTGTGGCGAGGAATGTTTTTTGTGACTTAAAATCATGTCCAAAATAATTAGCCAAGTTGTCGTAAGATAGTGAGTTCAGTCATAACGTCAGTCCCACCCGACTTCAGTCAATCTAAGGGAAATATAGAGAAAAAGCTAGAACCAAAAGAGTCATGGTTGAGTTAAGTTGCATACTGTGCCTTCTGCAATTTAATATAGAATGAAAAAAATATATACATTTCCTCAAATTCCCGAAAATTTTAACATTTCAATCGAAAATTCACATTTTGTGCCAAACGACACGAGATACGTAAAAAATGTCAAAAATATATACAAATTTTACTTGAGACCATTTAAAAAAAAAATGCATATAGTTTTCGTTTTGTTTATGAAAAATGTTATTCACAACGAAAAATTCTATTTCCCAAAAAAACTATGTGAGATATGCACAAACAAATTTTGAAAAGAAACATATGCGGAAAAAGGTTAATTCTTTAATTATCTGAAAAAATGGTTTGTGTATATTCTTTAGGGTAACTAAAATAAAAGAATGATGCAGAATAAAATTTTGACTTTATTTTGCAACAGTTTTTCAAATAAAATTTTTAAAATTAAATACCGGTAAACTGCGAGATGCTAAGATGTGACAGAGATATGTGACGGATCGTTCTTATACACGTTCTAATCTAAAATTCTTCAAAATTGGGTTTTGGTTGCTCAATGGACATTCCGTGCTTTCTTCTGAGGTCAATTCTGCAACCGCGCCGCTGTACATGTTTATTTTTACCCGTTTTGCCCGAAAAATACCAGCGATATACATTCCACGGAACACCGTTGATTTTTTCAATTGTTCCAAAATTGCAAAAACGTCACCATTCGGCGCTGATAATACAATTTTGTCTTCAATTGGCATGGGTATAAGGACATGATCTTTGCTTCTCAATCGAATTGGTTTATCGGGAGGAAAAGCGTATTTTCGAAGTTCGAATATCCGGTTCGGATTTTTGTATGGAATAAATCGAATAAATCTAAGTTCTTCAAGTTTAAATCCAAGTATAGTTAAAGAACGACCCTTGGGACGTGGAGACGTGGACCTGGCACGTGGAGACCGGGACCTGGCACGAAGAAGAGGCTCGGCGGGAGGGAAAATCCGGGCAGAAGAATGAGATCTGGCAAGAGAAAAGGTCCTTTCTGGAGAATGTCTGTCAGGTAAATCAGAAGGTCCATAGTGAGGAAAACCAGAAATGTGGTCGCCTTTAGGCAAAAAGTCGAACTGTGAACTTAATTCTGCAACAAGAAATAGATTAAATTTTTCTTAAAGTACACGAATAGACTTTCTGTTTCAATAATTAATATTACAATATTCATAATTAACATAGTCGATTACAGAATGTGGATATTCGAGCTGCTGTTAAATATTACAAACTCTAGAATTGAAATATCAGGGATGAGAAAAATACATCAAACATTATCCATCTCAAGTGTTCACTTCTGAAAGCCTGGATGAAGAAGGTACAGGAGAGAAACTTCAACCAACAGCTCCTCGACAAGAGAATGCACAGGATCCTCTACAGTTCGATAGTTCTCCGTGACTTCGAGAAATGAAAAATGTTCGTTATCGAATTTTCGGCATCAGCCGACAAGAACATAACAGCCAAGGAGAAAGTTAATGAAAGAGAGTTGCGACGGTTATACCCAGAATATTCCGGAGGCACGCGCGTACAAGACGACTGAAGGTTCATGTCTTGGCCGCTTGGAGCGCTATATCACTAGTATGATCACTGGTTGAATCTATCATTTGGCGCCACTGGTATATTTCAGTAACTATTTTAGTTGAGTCACTTACTTGTTCGCCTAGTCAAAATTGGAAAATCACTGGTTCACCAATAATAACTCAAAATAATGACTCAAACACTGATAATTTCACTGGTTAAGATTAAGAATTCACAAACGAATTTCTTGTTTATTTATTTAAGCCAGGATTTCAAATTATTTCAAGAGATTTCCCAGATTTCAAGGAATTTTACGCGATTCCAAAAAAGTTCAAAGATTTCTAATACATTAACAGATTCAAAAGAAGGTCAAGGAATTTCAAAGAATCCCAGAGAATTTCTACGGAGTTGAAGCGAGTTCAGAAAGTTTGATTTGCAAACATTTTCACTAATTTTAATTAATTTCGACGGCTTTCAAAAGATTTTATAATAATTCTAGGGGTTTCAAGAAATTTAATAAGATTTCGAAACATTTCAAGGGATTTTAGAGGAGTTCATAAATTTCCAAACATCTACGGAGATTTTAAGGGATTCCCAAGGAAACCAAGGAAAAAATTTCAGAAAATCTAGGACGTAAATTTTTGAAGATTTAGAATAAGAAATTTGAAAGATTTCAAGAGAATAAAAAAACTTTCTTAAGATTCCTGAAAAAAAATTAATTATTTCTTGTTTTAAAAATTAACTTTAAAAGATTATTTATAAAAATCTTTAAAATTCAACTTTTAAAAGTATTTAAATTTGAACTTCTAAAACTATAATTTTCCTGAGATTTTTCAGAAACTTCAAAAAGAATTTTAAAGATTTCGAATCTGTCATGTCAAAATTTCAACAAAAAAGTTAACTTTTAACCAAATAGTTGAAGTATCAAACGAAAAAGATGAATGCTCAACCAAAAATGTATTAGTTGATATTTTAACCAAAAATATTTCAAGTTTCAAATTATAAACAGTTAATTTCCACTAAAAAAAAAACGAATTTTCAACAACATAGTTTTAAAAAAAATGTCAGACAAATTATAATTTGAAGGGGGAAAATAATTTGTAATACAAAATAAAAATTTCGAATAACTATTTTTTGAAACTTCATTTGTTTTTAAGTTTATGTTCCTATAATTCTTGAGAAAATTCCAAATTTTTTTTGAAGATTTTAGATATATCGGAAAATTATCTAGAAAATTTTAAGAAATTTTATTTATGTTACAAGATTTTATCAAATTTTAGAACAAATTCAAGCCAATTCAGAAGAACATCATTTATGACTTGTCGAAGTTTGGAAAGAAATTAGAAATATTTCATAAATTTTCGGAAATCTTTTTAATCTCTTCAAAATTTCTAAAATTACTAAATATCTTTTGAACTCAATCGAATCATTCCTAACATTTTGAAAAATCTTTCAAAGTTAAAAAAATTGCCTGAAAACTTTCTAGAATCTTTTGTGGTCATTCATTGAAAGCTTGAAAATTTGATTTCGAAATCTTCAAAAATCTACATATTAATTTGAATTTTTCGAAATGTTTCAATTTAAAAATTATTTTGGAAACTTTTTGAAAACTTCTAAACATTGTTTTAAATTATTCGAATTCTTCCTCAAATTTTTGAAAATTTTTTCAAAATTAAAAAAGGTTGCTTTAAGAACTTTTAGATTCTTCTTTCAAAATTTTGGAAATCTTTTGAAATGTTTCAAAATCTTTTTAAATAATCTCTTGAAATTAACTTTTCAACATAAAAAATCATTTAAAATTTTCCCATGAATCTTAAGTATATTTTTTTATTATTTTGAAAACTTTCAAAATCCTTGAAACTCTTCAAAATTTAATTGAAAAATCTTTGGAAATCTACACACTGATTTAAATTTTTTTGAATTGTTTCAATTTCTTTGCAGTTTTATTAAAACTTCTAAACATGTTTTAAAATTAACAACGTTTTTCATAAAATTATTTTTAAATCATTTAAAACTAAAAAAAAATGCTTGAAATCTTACATATTTTTTGTTGAATGATTCTGAAATGATTTATACTGTCTGAAAATCTATTTTTAAAAAACTCTTTAAATTAATTTTTCAAAATCAAAAAACCTTTAAAATTTTCCCTGTAATCTTAAAAATGTCTTTTTTATTCCTTGAAATTTTTCGAAATTCTCGAAAGTTTTCTAAATTTGTTGTTTAAAATTATTTCTGAATCTTGTATAAACTTCTAAATATCTTTTAGACATACTCAAATTTTGTCTGAAATTTTGTAATCATACCAAATTGAAAATTTTTGCTTTAAAATCTTCTAGATTCTTTTTCGAAATTGTGGGAAAAGCAATTTAAATTTTTTGTAATTTATTTAAAAATAATAAATGAATCCATCGGTTTTGAGAAATTTAATAACAGTTTGAAACATTTCAAAGTATTTTAGAGGATTTCAAAGATTTCCAAACATCTCCGGGGATTCTCAAGGGATTCGAAAGGAATCTATTTTCTTAAGATTCCTAAGAAATTTTTTTATGATTTTTCATTTTGAAAAATTAATGTTAAGATATTATTTAAAAAGATTTTAAAAACAACTTGTTGAAGTTTTAAATTTTTAACTTTTACAATTGTAACTATCACTTCTTATAAAATGCAGGAAATTCTTTTTCAGAAGAAAATTTCTACCATTTAAAAAAAGTTTGAGCAATTCTTGTCCTACAATTAAAAAGTCATTTTTTAAATTAAGAAATTGATCAATTCTTCTTAAATGGAATACCTTATTTTTTTATCTATAAATATAATTTGCACAACATTCGTCAGAAAATTTAAAAAATGGAAGATTTTTTATGTGTCTTGTCAAAATTTCAACAAAAAAGTTATTTTTTAACCGAATAATTGAACTTTCAACCAAAAAAGATGGACGCTCAAGGAAAAATGTGATAGTTGAGATTTGACCCAAAAATATTTTAATTTTTAAATCAAAAACTGTTGAATTCGACAGAAAAGACGAATTTTCTACAAAATAGTTGAACTTTCAACAATAAAAGATTTTTCAGTGAAGACAGAAAAATAGTTTCAACCAAATTATTATTTAAATGGGAAAAATAATTTTTAATAAATAACAAACATTTCGAATAACTATATATTATTTTTAATTTCATTTGTTTTTAAGAATATATAAATATAATTTTATTGTAAATTTTACGAAAAATTTTAATCAGTTTAAAGGATATTTAGAACTTCTAGAATTATTTGTTTATTTATTAAACGCAGGATTTCAAATTATTTGATGTGATTTTAAACAGTTTTTACGGATTTAGAGAGATTCTCAATAATTTAGAGGAATTTCAACGTTGTCAAGAGATTTTATAATAATTCCAGGAGTTTCTAAAAATTCAATAAGATTTTGAAAAATTTCGAGAGTTTTTAGAGGATTTTAAAGATTTCCAAATACATCCGGTGATTTTAAAGTATTCTGCAGAATTCTCTTCTGAAAAACTTTATTTAAAGGACTTTATTGAATCTCCAAGGATATCAGACATTTGAAAGATGCACAAAATAAAAAAATTTCAAATGATTTTGAGATTTTAAGTTATTTTAAGCGATTTAAAAGACATCCAACGGATGTCAGAGAATGTTGTGGGATTTCAAATGATTTCAAGAAATTTCAATGAATTTCAGGTGATAAAAAGGATTTTATAGGATCTCTGAATATTTCAATGATTTTAGGAGATTTTAACAATTTTGAGGGATTCGAAAGGATTTTAAAGATTTTAATGAAATTTAAAGCCATTTTAAAGATATCATTCATATTCATTCATCATTATAGACATATAACCCTCCTAAAAGAGAATTAGCCTACTAAAAGGGTGATCAGTAACAAAATATTTTATTATTTTTACTATTTATTATTTTATTTTAGTTTAAGCCAACTGTTTATTAATCAGAATTTCTGTTTTCAATTTTCATTTGTAATACCTTGATGATTCGCATGTTCGTTACTCTTCCCAAAGTTTGTCAGAAAGTCCCTTGTTTTGGGCTGCATACTTCCTGATATTTCTGTGAAAAGACAAAAAATATATATGAATTTGTAATTTCAAAAATGGCTTACAATAGTCGTATCGTAATTCGATTATTCCATTTTGTTTCTTACAAGGGGTAAAATTTGCCAAGCGTCCCCACCTAAAATTTTGTTGTATCTTATCAATCATTGTACATAACTCCTGACACGGTTATCCAATTTTACTTTTTATGAGGGTTTTAGAAAGATCTTTTAACGAGGTTTACAATAAAAATAATTATTTAACAAGAGAATTATTTCATCTTGATTTTTCATTTTAAATAACATTTTAGAGTTTTTCTACAAATGCGACACTTTTGATTTTTGTTTAAGCAGGTCATAAGAACATACCGAAGAGCATACAGAATACCTAGCGCGTTGCATTTTTCAGACGGAAAAATACTCATTTTTAATTGCAAAAAAAAACATTTTTCGAAAAAAGCTCTATGTTCTGGCCGGCATAATTGCAAATATATATGTACTTAAAATATCACATTGAACAATGCATTCCTGTAGATATATTATGGATCTGGCGAAACCATTGAAACCGCGGAATTTGACAATTATCGTTATTTCAAATATCGTCCACATTGTTTAAAAATATGAAGAAATTAGAATATAGGCGTCTTCAAAGGACTCATCGATGGTGAAAAACTCGACTTTACTCATGGATTCTTTTAACAAAAAAATGCGTACCAAAATTTTTGCAATTTTCTTCATTGCGAATTTTGCACGAAAAAATTTTCGAATAATTCGCGACTATGTCTCTTGATGTCAACAAGTACTGTGAGTTTTTTTAAATTCTTCCAATGATTATTTTAGCTAACAAATGCCAAAAACGAAATTCGAATAATCATAAAACAAACATACATACAGACAGACAGACAGACAGACACACATACATACATATAGACAGATACATTTGCAAAAATCGTTTTTTCTGACTCAGAGGGACTCAAAACGTGAAAATTTGATGAAATCCGACGAAATCCAATTGTACATAAAACTAATACCTCCTCATTATAGGACGATAGTCAAACAAATTCTTTTAAAATTAAAAACCGACTTTAAAAAAAATGTCGGCTTAGCCCCACACTCCCCTATTCCATTTTTAGAAAATAATTCTTCTGGATTAAAAAAATCATCTTTTGGGTTGAATTCTTATGGTGAAATTTAATTTTTTTTAATTTATCATTTTAGTTGAAAATTCATCACTTTTGTTGTAGATGCAACTATTTTGTTGAAAATTAGTTTTTTTTAATACATCATTTTAGTTAAAAATTCATCTCTATTGTTGAAAATGTAACTATTTTGTGGAAAATTCGTTTTCTTTCGTTGAGAATTAATTTGTTTAACTAACAATGTAAATATTTCATATTCGGTTGAAAATTGATATTCTTATTAAAAATGTATGTTTTCTGGTTAAAAATGTTTGTATTTTATTAAAAATTCGACTTTTTTAGTCAAAAAATAATCTTCTAAATTAAAAATTTATTCAGTAACATTTTGTTGCTTACTAAATTCTCGATCTATTCATACCTAATTCGTTTTTACACACAAAAAATTTTTAATTAAAAAACGTCTTCAAAGAAAAGTGTCGGCTCAGCCCCACTCTCGCCTATTCCATTTTTAGAAAATAATTCTTCTGGATTAAGAAAATCATCTTTTGGGTTGACCTCTTGCGGTGAAATTTTTTTTTTTTTAATTCATCATCTTAGTTGAAAGTTCGTCACTTTTGTTGTAAATATAACTATTTTGTTCGAAATTATTTTTTTCTTCAAATCATCATTTTAGTTAAAAATTAATCCCTTTTGTTGAAAATATAACAATTTTGTTGAAATTTCGTTTTTTGTTGTTGAGAATTAATTTGTTTAAACAAAAATGGAATTATTTCATATTCGGTTGAAAATTGATATTTTTTATTGAAACTTGATCTTTTCAGGTTAAAAATGTATGTATTTTGTTATAAATTAGTTTTTTATTTTGGTCAAAAATTAATCTTCTCAGTTAAAAATTTAGTCAGTAACATTTTGTAGCTAACTAAATTCTCGATCAAATCATATCTAATACTTTGTGAAACTGAAATTGGAAAAAAATTAAAATCCGACTTTAAAAATAAGTGTCGGCTTAGCCCCACTCTCGCCTATTCCATTTTTAGAAAATTCATCTTCTGGGTTAAAAAAATCATCTTTTTGGTTGAACTCTTTTGTTGGAAATTAATTATTTTTCAGATTTATCGTTTTAGTTGAAAATTCATCTCTTTTGTTACAAATGTAACTATTTTGTTGAAAATTAGTTTTTTTTTGTTAAATTCATGATTTTAGTTAAAAATTCATCTCTTTTGTTGAAAATGTAACTATTTTGTTGAAAATTCGTTTTCTTTCATTGATAATTAATTTGTATAAGTAACACTGTAACTATTTGATATTCGGTTGGAAATTGATATTTTTTATTAAAAATTGTCTTTAAAACAAAAAATTTCGGCTTAGCCCCACTCTCCCCTATTCTATCTTTAGAAAATTAATCTTCTGGGTTAAAAAATCATCTTTTGGGTTGAACTCTTTTGTTGAATATTAATTTTTTTAAGATTCATCGTTTTAGTTAGAAATTCATCTCTTTTGTTGTAAATGGAACTATTTTGTTTGAAAATTAGTTTTGTTTTGTTTAATTCATCATTTTAGTTAAAAATTCATCTCTTTTGTTGAAAATGTAACTATTTTGTTAAAAATTCTTTTCTTTCATTAATAATAATTAATTTGTAAGTAACACTGTAACACTTTCATGTTCGGTTAAAAATTGATATTTTCATTAAAAACCGACTTTCAAAAAAACTGTCGGCTCAGCCCCACTCTCTCCTATTCTATTTTTTGAAAATTAATCCTCCGGGTAAAAAAATCATCTTTTGGGTTGAAATCTTTTGTTAAAAATTAATTATTTTTATGATTCATCATTTTAGTTGAAAATTCATCACTTTTGTTGTAAATGTAACTATTTTGTTGAAAATTAGTTTTTTTCAAATTCATCATTTTAGTCTTTGGAAATTGATATTCTTATTAAAAATGTATGTTTTCTGGTTAAAAATGTTTGTATTTTATTAAAAATTCGACTTTTTTAGACAATGTTTAAAAGTTATATGTTTAATTAATCGCTTTTTACAAAATATAGGTAAAACAAAATATTATAATTGCGGTTGTTAAATAAAGTACATTTATTATATTCTTATTGCGATATATTTCACATACTCTGCAGAAATTCGGTCTCTGTGACGAGAATAATAATTTCTGAAAATCAAAATCGTTAATGTCTTTCTTTTTTATATTATTTTTTCACAACAAATGTCAAAAAGCCGCATATTGTACCCATTGTGATTTGACTTCTGTCAGTGTCAAAAAGCAAAATTTCTGAAGTGTCACACGAATACGCTTAGTATATATAACTAGTTCGGGTTGTCTTGATGCAAAAGTGCAGATTTTTTGAGGTTTTCATATCTGTGATACCGAAAATTTGATTTTTTAAATATTTGGTTACGTTTTTCTATGTGAATATATAATACTCAATTATTCATACAAAATACAATAATTATAAGATATTTCCATTCAAAATTTCATCTCGAACTTTAAAACAAAATAAAAAAACTGCGGCGGAGGTCCCTGAAAATAACAACAACGCTGAGAAAATTTCTGTTTAGAAACCTGCTGCGAAAAAAAATTGTTTCTGTAACAACACCTTCTGCTAAGGTAGTTTCGAAAAACAGCAATGCTACGAAATCTTCTGTAAAGGAAACCGCTCTAAAAAAAGGCGCTGTGAAATATCGCCTTAGAGAATAGGTAAAAATATTAGTATAAAAACACTTTTATAACTTACTTTTAGTTTATTTTAAGCCGAAGAAATGATTCTAAAGAAATATTTGTATAAAAATGATTTCTGTTAGTTATGGTAAAAACTGTAAAAAATGATTACAAATAAATGCTTGTCGAACTTACTTCCATGGTATATTTTTCGAAACTGAAATTATTATGCTGGTTTTAAAATAATTTCATCTACATTTCGTCATTATTAAGAAAGAAGATGAATATTTATATTATATTATATTATTATATCATGATATTATATTCATGTTATATTATCATGAATATTTCTCAGCAATAATAATTTTTTAAATAATTATGTTTGCCAAATTAAATTAATTTATAACTCGCCCTGAGTGAAGAGTAAAGAAATAGTTGTAAATTTTCGAAAGAAACGCAACTTTCTAGCATTATTCCAAATGAATATCATTAATTATGATAAATTGATTGAAAAATTGATCCAGTCAACTTTAATCAATTATTCAACTTATTTTGAATGAAAATTGGACGAAAAGTTGGAAATTTAAAAAAAAAAACGTGACTTTCTATTTCTATTCTAAGATAGAATTGCTAAAAACAATCATAAATTGTTTAAGCAATTCATTTAAAAATCCAATTGTAAGTATAAGGTATTAATTTATGTATTAGAAACAATTTTCAACCCAGCTAATATTGAGGATACTGTATAGAATGTACAAAAACGTATTTTTTTCTTATGGGAAATACGTGTTAGACTTTATGGGGCTTCACACTTATTCATATTTGTTTTCGTTTACCCCATTATGAAAGAATTCTTTTTTCCCCTTTCATGTGAAATACTTCGTTAAAAATAAGTATTTTTTGTTAAAGATTCAACTCTGTTTTCAAAATTAACTATATTGTTTTTAATTTATGTTATTTTTGTTTGAAAATTTATTAATTTCGATGAATATTTATGTAATGTTGTTGAAAATTCCTTTTTTTCCCGTTGGTTTGAAGTTGGTTTTCTTGGTTCAAAAACATTCTCTTCGGTAGAAAATTTAATTATTAGGTTAGAAATTTCTTACTTTTTTTTGGTTGAGAATACACTCTCCAAATTGAAATTATAACGATTAAATTTTGATAGAAAATCATTCAATTTTTTACGATTGAAGATTCAACTTCTTAGTTTAATTGCGCCACTCAATAGGTAGAAAGCCAATTCTCACTTTCTTTTGAATTAAAAATTAAATTTTACTTTCACTATATCCAAAGTAGAGAAAACGTGCCCTTCGAGCGAAAAAAACTTTATTTTTTATTTTTACCGAATTCAATAATTTCATTAATAATAATTTAATTGTGCCATAGAATTGGAGAGCACAATATTTCTCAATTTGCATAAGGTTTAGGATTTTACCACTTATTATAGATCAAATTTTGAGAAAAATGAAGCTAATTCTACTATTCTATATAATTGCTTGCTGATTCAACTATCTTTTCACTTTGCATTTGAACCAATTTTTGAACTTCTTTGCTAAGTCAGCTAAGATAACATCCATTAGCTACAAAATCCAATTTTCAAAAGATTGCAAAAGATTTCAAAGCATTTTCACTGTTTTCTGGGATTTGAAAGTAAAACATTTCTGACACCGAATGATTCCTAACAGCGACATTCTTGAAAATGAAACAATAAACCAAGAATTCGAAGATCAAATTTATCATTGAGGACAAATAAAAACAGAAAAGAGAAAAATAAGAGCGGGATTTGGAGGTAACATGCCTTTCTTGTATTTCCTCTTTTTTATTCAATTATCTTTTTTTAATTTTTTCCAAAGTATGATGATTTTTATTTTGAAATACTAATGTAAATTGTGAAAATTTATCAATTATTTGAAGTCTCATAATGTTTCGTCAGGAATATATACTGAATTTAAACTCAGGAGATTGATATTACAATTTTTTTAAAAAGGATTCCACTAGTTTAAAAAAAATAGTAATAAAACAAGAACCCTGATTCTATTTTAGATATATTAGGATATATCGAGCACCATCTTTTTACCAAGACAGTGAATTTACTGAATAGAAATTAAGAACATCTTTGGCTTGATATCTGACTGCTTCAAATTTGTTTATCACGATTCAATTTATGCAAGCAAACTTATCAGTTGCAACTCCAACTTGAATACATGTGGTCCAATAATTTGTTAGACTTGTCGATTCTTTCTATAGCAGGACAATAAATCGATCACAAAGGTGTGCAGCAGAATTGTTAATAAATTTCTACGTTACATTACTTGAAGCCATTCATTGACATCCACACGAAACAAAAATACAAGGAGGCAAGAATACCCAGATATTTATATGAGTAGCCCTTAGCCCTTATCCCTGGTTGTTCATGATCAAAGTACTTGATTTCTGTACCCCAAAGCATGACCGCACGACTAAGAAAATCGATGATGCGTGGGTAGTTTTGTAAATTTTTAGGACTTCAAGCAAATAGTCATGTGGTATGGAAGAAAACGCTTGCTTGTAGTCAATGTATGCTATGTGACAGTTTCTTTGATGTTGACGAGCTTGCTTCATGGCAACGGCGTCTATGGTAACTAGATCTGCTTATATCTTGGTATACCGAGAGTGGATGATTTTAGTAACATGGTGTATCAGCTTTCCGGAACTATCTTCTATCTTATATTGAGTCAATCGACACAATTTTCACCTTACTTTGCTGACATGCATATCGAAACTGATTTTTCGTGGTGGATCTCGAACGCTTTCTGGGGCAAATACTGCATTTTCAAACCTATTTCTGAGGCCCAACGTTATAACGGTTGGCATAGCTGCACAATATACAAATGTTTGCACCTCTAACGCAGATTGTATTGCGTTCGAATGCATGTGTGAAACCTTGCTGTTCAGATGTTCTATTAGTGCACGCAGATCCTTTGTGATGTTCTTCTTGAGCGGAGACTTTATTTCTGTTGGTTCTAAATGCCTGAACATTGATAAAGCATGACAAAAATTCCTCTCAAGATGCTATTATTATATTATATGTGAAAAAAGTGATTGCTAATTGATCACTCTAGCAATTACTCGAGGCAAAGGGCTTCACAAAGTGATTATAAATGGCTTGCTACTCAAGCCCATTGGTGTCCAATGTCTCTCGTTTGAGGCATCATTCACTCCATTGACATTCTTCATCATTTATTTCTTACAAACTATTTGCTTCCACACTTTTCTGTGCTAGCACACATTTTTAATGTTGTTTACAGCCATGTATTTCCTCATGCATGCTCTTGTTTTTCTATAAATTGTTATATTTGTTCGAATGAGGGTCTCATTTACGTATTTCAACCTCTCTTTTCTCGGTCTGTATCTGGGTACGCTAACATTTTCCTTACCTCAATATACTTGTTTCATCAGTTGTTTATCTTTCACTGTCTCAAAATGCCCAAACCATCTCAACAAAGAACCCCGCAGAATTTGTACAGAAATTGTCTTTCTTTTAATTTGTTTATCATTCAGGAAAAATGTAGTTCTGAGGTTTTCGCGGTGAAATTGGGGTTCAAATATCACTATGTGTGGATTCGAAAAGGGCCAATTTTTAAAAATCATACAGGTTACCCCTTTCATGCTAATATCTTTGGAGTTTCTGATTCCCAAGCTTTTCGTATCTTTGGAGTTCGAATGTATTTGTTCAGTAATCATCTGTCAACTTGAAGATAGTAAGAGAGCGTCCGTAAACCACGTAGCCTGTTTTCCTTTTGTTTATAGCGTTGTCTCCTTTATCACTTGACGGCAATTGTCTTTTCGTCTCTAATCAAACAAAAGAAGAACAGGCTACATGTTTTCATAGACCACGTAGACTAGACCTAGAAAAATAATTGCTAGGTCAAATATGCCTAATATTGTGTAGGCGAGAGTAGAGGTAGATAACTTAATTCGAAGGAACGGTCAGTGAATACGATTAGCCCAACAAAAGTTTTTACATTTTCCTGAACTTAATTTAGACTACCTAACAGACCTGACTGTAGAAACTTACGAAATACGTATTTTCTCCTCGTACATTCAAGAAAAGTTAGTAAGAGATAACGATGAGCATTTTCAGCTTGATGAAAACGTCAATGAGCCCAATTTCTCGAGAGTACGTCTATATTCAAGATTCCGTAATGCAACTAAGCATCAACTTTTGATAGCATGTAGATTTGATGTTGGAGACGATCGTAATCATGTCGAAAATGATAATGATGTAATTCTTGGATACTATTGTACCTGTCAAAGCAGGGCTCGGACTCTAGGTAAATGTGCATATGTTACAAGTGTATTATAGTATTTGGGATATGCACGACATCACGACAATATCAGATATCCCGATAACTCATTACTAAATACCACATTGGATTCTGCAAATAGTGGTCGAAATAGTAAACGAATAAGAAGCGAATGTGTGTGCGTACGATGGTACACACACGCGCGCATACGCGCCTGCATATACAATATATGTCTTGCCTTGATTGGCTGGGCAACAGCGCCTTGTGTTCACCGACTGGGCAACCCGTCTTGTTACATTTGCGGGGTTGAAAAGGGAGTTTCTATTCAAAAAATCCAAGTTGACCGTCAAAGAAGTCTCAAGAATAAAGGTCAAGGTTAAAGTCAAGGTCACTATCATATGCCTCCCTGCAAATCCTACAAGTTTTGTCACGATCTTTTTACCATAAAACGCTTTCCTGAGAAATTATTGAGGTGCGACTTTAAAAATAAAACTCTCTTTATAATATAAATACCTATATACATGGCTGTGATTGTGGCCTGCATCAAGTTCAAACCATGATTGTTACCGTGACATCATGATCCACTGCGCATGCCTACGAGCCACCATGACCAACATGACTACATTTTCCCTCAATTCGAAACAAATTAGCCGAAAACCAATTTTTGTACAGATTCTGCGGGGTTCTTTCTTTCCCTCTTGTCAGATAGTATCTCATCTATACCACGTTCTTTAACGATTCTCTCGTTAATTTCACCATTATTCTTTCTTTGGTATATCCAGGCCTCGGTAACATACAGCACAGCACATTTACGTATAGAATCATGTATCACCATGTTGGCCATTTCAGGGCAATATTGCTTTTTCACCCTTTCCTTCAAAAACCATGATTCATATTTTATACGCGTTAATTTTGAAACCAATGTTCTTCATGCTAGAATTAAGTTTTCTGAATATTCTCTGCAAGTCTTCGATTGACACTGCCATAACAATCTTATTGTCTGCAAACGTTAACCCACGCACCTTCACTGTCTCAAAATTTACACCTACTTCGTCTAGGAGTGCTATTCTTAGACATTTGTCCATGAATATGATTAATAACAGACAAGACCAAACTGTACTCTTCCAGCACTTCCCAAGCCTTGCTTCTATTCACCGTATCCAAGCCTTTTTCTAGATCGACAAATGCACATCAAACTTTTTTGTTCACCTTCAAACTTTTTTGTACGATTTGTCTCAAGCCTTTTTTTCTGTATATTGGCACAATGATGACCTTTTCCCAGTCCTCTGAAACTTCCCCCATCTCGATATATAAGTTCATAATAAATGCCGTTTATACCAGGAGCCTGAACACTCTTTAAGTTCTTGATAATATTATTACCTTCAGAGATACTGATTCTTTCAACTGGGTTTTCCGATGTATCGTCTTCTATGTCGCAGTTCTGCTGCTGCGTGGGTGCACTCCTCCGAATTGTTTCCTGTAAGCGTCCCTATGACCATTTTTTACTACGTCCGCGTCATATACTATTTCACCCTTGCTATTCTGAATTCCGAATAACTCTGTACTACTGCTTTTTTTGTTGTTTTTCTTGCGCATTCGCTCAATAATTTCTTGTTTCCTCTGAAGACGCTTCTCATTATTTTCTCTTCTTCCGGTTTTATGTTATCCTTGCTTTTTTTAACTAGTATTTTCACTTTTCTGTTTTTGTCCCCATAGTCATTTTCTGGTCTGATTTTCTCGTCATCGCTGAGGCCGGTAATGTTCAATTTTTTCGAATGAGCATTTGTTTGAAAATTTTGCCAATAGGGTATATAAAAATAATTTCCGACACTTATTGGTCGATATTAATAAAATTATACACGAAAAATACAAAATTACTTTAAAAATTTCAACTTTAAACATTCCATAAGATCTTTCTATGCCACCTCTGCCTCTACCTTTTTCAAACCAAAATTAGTTGATCAGTCGTTGATGAAATCTTTGTAAGTCTTTATTTAAATATTAATCTTTTAATGCAGACTATTAGTGAGTACAAGTAAAAATGCTCTGTTTTGAGTTTGTCATCAAAAACCTTTATGCTCATGAAATATGTGCGTGAATGAATCGAGTACTGTAAGACTCTATTGCGCATCCAAGTGTATGAAAGAAGAATACTATTTACCTGTTCTACGCAGTCTAGAGTTTGGCGGAGTAATACTGCGGAGCGCTACGTATATTATAATACTACTACACAACTCCAAGTAAATAGAAGTATACTGCGCAGATTTTGAACTGTTCTGCACATTCCTACACGACAAGATGCGATAGTACACTGTCCTAAATACTAAAAAAAACTTTACTGCGCAGTCGTGAACATCTCAGAAGTCTACTGCGCACTCATGAATCATTCAGCGGCCTACTGCGCAGTCATACATCATTTGGAAGTCTACTGCTCATCCATGATCATGACATAATAAAACGGCGCATCGCAATGCTCAAATTGATTCTAAATCAATTGAAATTACTTCAACTGTGCACTGCTTTGAATTTATCGATTGAGTCCGAGGCCTGTATAAGTCAAATTCATTACAAAAAATGTTTAAAAAGAAAATGAATTCTGACTTTACACTCAGTAGATCGATATTGCAATTCTTCAAAAATGCTCGAACTAGTTCTGGAAAAGAAACATTATGAAAAAGTGACAACAAAATTACGCTCCCTCAGAGTTTAATTATCGCCTAAAAATAATAAAAAAAGCTATGTGTATGCTTCAGGCTTCTAAGGAAACTCAGGATGAATTTTGTCTACTGACAAGATGGAAACAAAGGTGGTGAGAAGTTATTTCTCTTACCTTTTAATGATGCTGCTAAACGCAATGTTGAAGACCACTTTTGCATTTTCAGTTTTTATCGTTCATCCCCAAGCAGTGTCAAATGATCAAAAATGGATTCGTCATCTTGTGAAATATATCAAGAAAGATACGAATGTCTTTCAAGTTGTACTCATGGTCAATGAATATACTAAAAGCCATGTTTCCACTCTAGACATCATAGGCAAAATTCAGCAACATATTCCCAGCAGGGTAACCAGTTCAACAAATAAAAAACTCACACAATCTTTGAATAGGAGACTGGCAACGGCGGATTTCTTTATCATGATTCAAATTAAGAAAGCAAATCTACCAGTTCTTGCATCGACGGATTTTCTGATTCAATTATTAGCATATCATGTCCGACCAAATAAGCGGCAGGATCTGAATCAATTCGATATAAAGGTTGGATCGTTTGATTATCCGCCGTATGTTTACGTGAAGCGGAATTCTTAAGGACATCTGATAGAAGTTTCTGGACCAGCTGCTCTGATTGCAAAAGCGCTTTCCACTAAAATGAACTTTATATTGTCAGAAGTTCCAGTTACAAAAGATGAGAATTATTTTTCGTCTCCTTCGACAAAATAGATTTACATGTGCATACTGCTTCTGAATATCTGCATCATCACTGGCTTTCTGAAATTCCAAAATGACGTTTGGGCTTAGTTCGATATACTAAGAGCAATGTCAGGATTCACCGTACCTCGAGAGCCTAACACCTTAGCGGAAAGAGTCGTATTTATTTGGATTCTCGTTGCGTTTTTGCTATTCGCTTTCAACTTGTTTTCAATTTTAACAGATCTGAAACTTACCAAGAATGTGGAGAAATTAATTAACTCAAATCTTACCCCAATAATGCAAGGAAGATATGAATTGGTCCTGATATTATTCAATGAATCGATAATTACAGCATTAGTAAATGAATCTATTCTTTCTAAAAACGATCAAGGATGTATATATATCTTACTGACAAGCAGTCATGTGACTTGTATTCTTAGAGAATCAATAGCGCAAATTGCAATTCAGAAGCATAGAGATACACACGAGAATGCTGTGATGAAAATTGTCGAGAAAAAATTAACATTTTCGATTAAGGTTTTCTTTAATCGAAATTCCCTAATTTTGAATAAAGTATATGGTGTCCAATCGATTGCTATATATTTTGAAATAAAGCTTTGAAAGTAAGGTTTTTTATTGATAAATGAGGTTTATTCATTATTGTATTGTAATATTCTACTATTTCTCCAAAGTTTGAACATAGAAGCTTTTTTGTTAATAGCGATCGTGTACACATCTTTATTTAAAATAATCTTATTGCAATATTGGAAATATTTGTCACCCTGAGTTGAAAAAGAACAACTCTTTGGCTACAAAACCTGTGGTTAAATATGTTATTAAAGAAAGATGCCTCGACACAAAGACCGAGAACTAGTTGTTAAGCATGGCTTATCAGAACATAATTAATACATTTGGCATGATCAAGACGATCGACATATCATTTGCATCGATTAGTAGACCATCACTGCGACAATACGAGGCACTAGATAATAGATGGTCATTTTGCAATAATCATAACTTTAACGTTTTCGGGCATCAATTTCGGACGCTTTTCTGCTTTTAGCGGCAAAATTCAATAGAAAAGCATCAAATCTTTAAATAGATTCCAGAAGGTCAGCTGTAACCCTAATTCTAGGCCCTAAGAGACAGCGAGCTTAAGACCACCTGAAACCAAGTACGCTTCAACTTTAGATGTAAAAATCGTGTTGGCATTTTTAAGGTAATGGGTTCCAACTGGCCACATTTTTATTGAAATGAGAGTGTAAAAATTGCCTGTTTTACTTGATTGATTGACGAGTAAAAGTTGACATAGTTTTGAAAAAAACCTTTCGTCTTAAAATAGTAACAAACTGCTTTGTGTATGCTCCAGGTTTCTAAGGAAACTCAGGGTGGATTCAGTCTACAAAGGTGAAAACAATGGCAGTCAAAAATTAGTAGTCACTCTTAGTGTTAGTACCGCTAAAAGCAATATTGAAAACCATTTTTGCATCTTTCATCGCCATCATAAATCCTCAAGAAGTGTCAAATAATCAAAAATGTGTTCGCTATCTTGTGAAATATATCGAGAAATATTCTGATGTTTCAGACAGTAATACTTGTTGATGATTATACTAAAAGTCATGATTCTATTTGAGACATGATAGGAAAACTCCACCAACATCTTCTCAGCAAGATCATCAGTTCAACAAATCAAAAACAAAAAAAATCCTGGTATCAAAATATGGTAACTTAGAATTTATTAATTACGATTCAGTTTATGGATATACATCGATTCGGAAATATCGATTTTATAAGTAAGCGCGGGATGCGGTCAATGTTAACCCTGGGAACACAAACCAGTACTAAGAAGCGTACTCACCATTGTACTTTGCAGGATTTTATTCTCAAACAATGATCAACAGTTATGTGTTCAAGTAATCGATTTTCACTAAACATAGGTAAAATTACTTGTTTCTTTATTATATTATTTTTCAACAACAAATTTCAAAGAGTCGCATAATATAACCATAGTGATTTTACTTCTGTCAGTGCCAAAAAGCAAAATTTTTGAAGTTTCATGCGAATATGCTTGGTAAATATAACTAGTTCAGGTTGTCTTGATGCAAAAGTGTAGATTTTTCAAGGTTTTTATATGTGTTAAACCAAAAATTTGATTTTTTAAATATTTGGTTGCATTTTTCGATATAAATATATGATAATCAATCAATCATACAAAATACAATAATTATAAGATATTTATATACAAATGTCATCGAAAGCTTTAAAATAGAATCAAAAGACTGCAAAAGAAGTCCCTGAAATTAACAACAACGCTAAGAAAATTTCTGTAAAGAAACCTGCTGCAAAAAAAAGGTTCTGCAACAACACCTTCTGCGAAGGAGGTTTTGTATAAAAATGATTTCTGTTAGTTATGGTGAAAACTGTAAAAATGATTACCAATAAATGCTTGTCGAACTTACTTACATGGAGTATATAAGAAAAGCTGTTAATTCAAAAACCTGTGAAATATTAATGTAAACGAAAACTCGTGAAGCTTAGTTTTAACAGCAATTATATAATTTTTCTGAAAGGCATTTATTGCTAACATGTTATAGACGTGCATTTTCGCTTAAAAATTTTAAATTTCATTGAATATATGCTACCTGAATTCGAGAATTTTTAATAGATTTTTGTTGGCAAAATAATATTTGAAACGAAAAAACTGTACCTCTTAGCCAATTTAATAAACAAAAAAATAAATAAAAATGACAGGCAAAAATACTACTGGTTTCAAAAGTGATTTACAAAAGTTTTATCCAAAGATATATAAATAAACCTATCCTTCATAAGATATTATGTTAATTTCAATTCAGTTATGGTAATAGTCTTTCAGAAAATTTTACGTAATAAAAAATTGTCTTATTAGACTTTACTTTTAATTTTTTTATTTTGAAATAAAATTAAATTGTAGGAATGAAAAAATATAAAAGCAATGTTCTTTTACTATTTCATACATTCATCGTTTTTCAAAAACTTATTCTATCAATTCTTTTAATATTTTAATATTTAATATTTACACGTGTACAGAACTTTTTTTTTATTCGAGTTTGATCTATAAAAAAATTTGAGTTTTTTTGCTTTCTTCGAATGTAGGATTTTTCAAAACTGTAATTATTATGCTGGTTTTGAAATTAATTACATCTACATTTCATCATTATTAAGGAAGAAGATAAATATTTAAATTATAATATTATATTATATTCATACTATATTTTTATAATATTTATATTATATTCATATTATATGATAATACATATCTCTAAACAATAATAATTTTTTACATAATTATTTTTGCCAAATTGAATAAATTTATAACTCGCCCTAAGTGAAAAGTAAGGGAATATTTGTAAATTTGAGGAAGAAACGCAAATTTCTAGCGTTATTCAAATAGAATATTATTAATAATGATATATTTTTTGAGAAATTAAATTTGTTAACTCTAATCAATTATTTAACTTATTTTAAATAAAAATTGGACAAAAAGTTGAAAATTTTTGAAAAAACCGCGACTTTTTATATCTGTTTCACAATAAAATTGCTAATTACAGTAGTAAATTGTTCCAACAATTCATTTAAACATATAGTTGTAATTATAAGGTATTATTTTTGGTATTGGAAATAATTTGCATTAAAAAACGCAAACAAATCATAAATAGCACCAAAAACTCGCAAAACCCATTTCTTCACTCATGGGGTTTTTCGGAACCATAGAAAACAGACTTATGAGGGTGAGGTTCAAAAAGTAATATTTTATTCGAATTGTATGGTTATTTGTGAACAAAAGTTTTAGGTTTCAACTCGACTCAGCTAATATTAACGATTCTGAATCGAATGTACAAAAACGTATTCTTTCCTTATGGGAAATACGTGTTAAACTTTATGGGGCTTGCGCCACCTGTAAATATAATTAAAAAAAAAAAATGGTTTAATTTTTTTGTGGATTCAAACAAATAACCGGTCGAAATGCATGAAAATTCGAGAAAAAAAATTCGGAACATCCTACCCAGCACCGGTACAGTAAATAAAAACATAATAAGTTTAATAATATGTCTTATATTTCGGACTTTACACATTTATTATGCCACTTTTTATAGATCCAATTTTGAGAAAAATGACGCTAATTCTACTATTTTCTCTAATTGCTTGCTATTTCAACTGTTTTTTTACTTTGAATTTGAACCAATTTTAAAACTTTTTTGCTAAATCAGCTAAGATAACATCCATTAGCTACAGAATACAATTTTTGAAAGATTGGAGGGGATTTTAAAGCATTTTCACTGTTTTCAGGGCCTTGAAAGGATTTTTACGACATTTTACTCGAATGTCGTGGAATTTCGTGGGACCAGAGAATTTCGGAAAATTTTAAAGGATCTCTAACGAATTCTAAATATTCCAAAGGGTTGCAGATTATTTGAGGAATTCATGAAAATTCAAAGAAATTTATAAAATTCTGAGATATTTCAACGGATTCCAGAAGATTCAACAGGTTTAACGATTTCTCCAGAAACTTTTAGAGGATCCTAAATGATTCGGAGTGTTCTTAAAGTATTTATATTAATTTCACAGCTCTTAAGGTACTTTATATGATGCGAGAGGATTACATGAAACTTTATAGGAGACAACTGGCATTTTTCTGAATATATCAAATGAGTCGAAAACCTGTATAAGTACAAATATGTCACAAAATATTTACAAGCAGAAAATACTTTCTGCATTATATAATGACATTTGAAATTTAGCAGATCGATATTGCAATTTTGCAAAAAGGTTTGACCTTGTTTTGAAAAATAATAATCAAAAAGTATTATCCGGCATTATATGACACCAGTCCATTATGATAATTCAATCAAATGTAAAGAAGCTTGAAATAATTACAAAATTCTTTGTATATGCCTCAGGTTTCTACGGTAACTCAGGGTGGATTCAGTCAGTTGACAAGGTGAAATAAAGGTAGTCAAAAATTATTTCTCCATCCTTATGATAATGCTGCTAAACGTGATATTGAAGAGCACTTTTGCAGTTCTAATTGTTGTCATTAATTCTCAAGAAGTATTAAATGATCCAAAATGGATGTCACATCTTGTGAAATATACCAAGAAAGATTCGAATGTCTTTCAAGCAGTGATAATCGTTGATGATTATAGAAAAGGGTACGATTCTATTTTAGACATCATACCAAAAATCCAGCAACATCTTCCTAGCAAGATAATCAGTTTAACGAATGAAAAGCTAACAAAATCCTTGAATCAAAGCCTGTCAACTGCAAATTTGTTCATCACGATTCAAATAATAGATACAAATCTAGCAGTTCGCGCGTCAACGGATTCTCTGATTCAATTATTGGCATATGAAACCCGACCAAAATGTTTGATGATCTTCTTGGCAGTAAAAGAAAACCTTAATTATAGACCCATACTCGAATATATGTGGTCCAATTATTTCTTGGACTTGACTATTCTTGCGATCACGGAACATGCAATCAATCAGACAGGTTTGCATCAGAATCCTCACCAAACTGCTATGTTATATTTCCTAAATCCGTTCAATGGAACATACACAGAACGAAAATACACGGAGGACCTTGAATTATTTCCAAACAATCAGAGACCCCAAAAACCACCAGATGCCAAGTTTCATGAAAATCCATTAATTTTTTGAAAACTTGTCCGCCATATTGGACCCGCCATTTAGAATTTTGCAAATTGGGCTCCGGATTAGTAATCAGCGACCCGAAAAATACCTGAGTGACAAATCTGATGAAAATCCAACAACTGTTTCAAAATTTGCCCACCACGTTGAATCCGCCTTTTTTAATTTTTAAGGGTATTTTTAGAGTGTCATGATGTTCGAAATATTCATTAAAAGTAAAAATAGGCACGAAAGTGAATATAGTGTATTTTGTACTTTGTTTAGGTTCGCAATAGCTATTTACTTCAAAGTCCGTGACTTTACTACAAAAATGACCTTAAACACACAGTGCTTCATAGCGTCATAGTCAATAAATGCGACAATATTTATAGTGTTTCAAATTTTTTGCAAATAAAAGATATAATTCACTTGCCTACGCTGCAAAGAAATCGAAAATATGGTAATTTTTCGCAAAGTTATGGATTTTTTACTGCGTTTTTGGGAACTAAAGTTCCAAGTGGGTCTTGAAGGGTTAAACTATTCAAGAAAGTTAAAAGTTCCATGTCTTTATAAAAATCATGGCATACCTGATAAAAGCAAAATGTTCTTACAAAGAACTTACTGGAAATTTCATAATATCTTCTTCCCTGAGTTCTGTTTCATGAGGTACGATTACTCTAAATGAAACCTGAGAATTTTTTTAAAGGTCTTATAGTATTTTTTGTGATATTCCACTTACAAATCATCAAATCATTAAATTTCAAAGATTTGAAAAGATTTCAAAGATTTCACGCAAATTTTATGAAGACTTCGAACATTTCAGAAATATTTCAAAATATTTTAAAGATTTCAAAGGATTTCATACAAAATTTAAAAAGATTTCATAAAGTATTCAAGGATTTCAAAGATTTTAAAAAGAAAGGTACGCCGATTTCAAAGCTTCAAAATATGTCACAAAGATTTCAAGAATTTCCCAGATTTGAAACTATTTTAAAAGGTATCCAAATATTTTAGAATACTTCAAAATATTTCACCAAGATTTCAAATATTTCAAAACGTTTCACAAACAAAGATTTCAGTAAAAATTCAAATATCTCACAAATATTATACAAAGATTTCAAAACATTTCACAAAGATTTCAAGGCAAGGATTTCAAGATTTCAGACGATTTCATCAAAATTGCACAAAGATTTTAAAACTCTCCAAATATTTCGCAAAGATTTCAAGAATTTCAAAAATTTCAAAAGATTTCAACGATTTTAAACGTTAGTTACAAAAATAATCTCGCTACTTAGAAAGATTTAAAAATATTTCAGAAGATTTCATACAAATTTCACAAAGGCTTGTACACCAGATTTCAAGAGTGATCATCCCTCAGGACTTTCAAACTGTAAAAAGACGGGAGGAAAACACTATCTAAATTGAAAATTATATTCAAATATGATATTCTAAACAGACAGTTTATTTTTTTAGTGATCTTCAATATACGAATTAATTACCTAAAATTTGGTAGTAGCAATTTTTAATATATCATCGAATTCTAAAATAACATTCAAAGTAGCGTTTTTAATATTTCTAAAAAGTCAATAATTTGTTAATAATTTAAATTACTAAAATTTTTAGAAAAATTAAAGTGTACAGATAATTCTTTATTGTTACTTTTAAAATCTACTTTATAAATATTAAACTTGAAATGTTCATTGGACATATCACAGACTGGAGAAAGTAAGTTTTATTAAATCTATATTGTGCCATGTCCAAAATAGCTTTTTGATTCCTTCTAATTTAAATTGTGATTTGTATTAAAATTAATGTCATTAGGTTATTGGTAGAAAATTTTGTATAAGTTATGTAGTAAATGTTATGTTTCTAACCATTTTATTGGGGTATCATGGTATTATATCATTGAAACTTAGAACCTTATTTTCTTAGTTTACACACATTCTTGAAATCCGCTGTTAACTTCCAATTTGTGTACAATTATTGCTGATTTAATTTGTGATCATTATGGTGGTGAAATATTGCCTTGTTCTTGAAAATACAGATTTAAAAATATTTACTTTAATAAGGGCATTATACTTAACTCTAATTGAATAAAAAATGTATTTATTGCCGTTAATTCTTTAACGCTGAGGGGGTGATGATTCGAATTTTGACTGCACATTAAATATTAAGATTTTAAAGATTTCACAAAATTTCAACGTTTGTGAAGTATTTCGAAATATTTTAAGGGATTCATAATCATTTGAAGTAATTTTAACAGTTTTCAAGAGATTTGGAGGAATTTCAATGTATTTCAAGGGATTTTAGACCAATTCAAGAGAATACAAAGAATGTTGTGGAATTTCAAGGGATTTAAAAAGATTTGAAACGATTTCTTATAATTTCGAGAGACTGTAAAGTATTGTAAAAGATTTCAATCTATTAGAATACCTTTGAGTTTTTAAAATTTAAAAAGATTTCAGGGGTTTTCGAAAGATTTTATAGAACTTCTAAAGGGATTGCAAGTAAATTAAAAATATTTCAAGGGATTTCCAAAAACCTTTCGAGATTTCATGGCATATTAAAAGGATTTTAAGGAATGTCACAGGATTCTTTTGTCGATTTTAACTAATCTTAGAAGACTCCAAGGGATTCAAAGATATTTTAACGATTTTGTGAAAGTTTTCAATGAGTTTCAAAATATTTCACGAAATATTAACACACTTCTAAAGGTTTCGAGGTATTTTCACAATATTTCAAGGAATTTAAAGAAATTTCGAGACACCTCAAACGAGTTTAAAAGATTTTAAGGTTTCCCGAAGTATTTCAAAATATATCAAGGGATTTCACAAGATTTTAAGTTATTTTTAAAGGTTCGAGGGGTTTTACAGGATTTCAAGCCATTTCTAAACATTTCAAGGAATTTCAAAGCATTTCTAGGGATTGTGAAATATTTTAAAATATTACATTTGGAATAAAGATTTCAAGTACTGTTAACAGATTAAAAAAATTATGAGGCATTTCAAATGATTTTAAAGGAATTCAAAAAAATGTATAGGAATTTACGGGATTTCAAAATTTTTAAATTAATTATGATGGAGTTGACATTTTTTTGAAGGTTTCCAAAGTCTTTGAAATTATTTTGTGAGATTTCATGGATTTTTAGAACAATGTATAGGATATCATGAGCTTTTAGAAGATGTCAAGGTATTTTAAGAAATTTAGAAAGGTTTAAAAAGTTTCAAAAGATTTGAAGAGTGGTGCAATACAACCTAGTACTTAAAATATGGAAATATTCAATAATGAACAATGACAGTAAAAGCGAAACGGCGCTTTTCTTGTGACAATTAATAAATAAACCCTTTATGTTCGGTGCCTGAACCTATGCACAAGCATATTTTACAGAAACGATACCATTCTGGTAAAAATATTGTCCCTCAGACTATTTTGCTGCTCCCGTGGTGACGATAGGCAGTTTCGCAGCACCATCACACTTTTTCCCCTCTACTCTTTTCCTTATTCGGGAAGACTCCTTGAAGTAATTGATACTCGACAAACTATTTTCTGAATGATTTCCCAACATTGCAGTCCAATCGACATTCAGCTTCTTCTAAGGTTGAGACTAGAAGCTCCTAAAAGACGAGCTGGTGTATTTAAACATTGCTCCCTTACTTCTCTGAGAGTTTTGTGTTAGTATCTAGGGTCAGTCCACTGATTTCGCTTAAAACGTGTTGCATGCATATGTAAAAAAGAAACTGATTTTCAAATTGAATTAATAATTAAATATTAGTTCATTTAGAGTTAATTTATCACTTTATAGTGGATAAATTATTGTTTGTTTGATTTTAGACAATATTCAAACGTGCACAGGTGAAAAAATGGCGTTTCTCATACACATTCAAATGGCTT
Organism: Andricus grossulariae; assembly: GCA_011634705.1. Taxonomy (NCBI): domain Eukaryota; kingdom Metazoa; phylum Arthropoda; class Insecta; order Hymenoptera; family Cynipidae; genus Andricus; species Andricus grossulariae. The sequence continues at coordinate 208,287,637 of JAABKJ010007545.1, forward strand.
TAAACAGACAAAGTCTATAGTAGTAAGAAAAATACTAGAGGGTTAACAGTGCGCTGGCGGTGGTGAACTGTCTGCCGTCACCACGGCGGGTGCACAAGGGTCAGACTGTAGGTGGTAGATCGGATTAGAAATTCGGGAATTCATTCAGAAAACAGTTTATCGAGTATCGATTACTTCATGGATATAGGTTTTCCCAAATTAGGAAAAGACAATAGGGGTAACAGTTCCCTGACGGTGGTTGACTATCTGCTGTCACCACGGGGGGTGCACAAGGATGTACAGGTATGAGGACGAGTCATGGATCACCCGCTTATTGGGTTGAAATTTCAGACGTCTAGTCTGACGAAGTTTCATTTCTTATTTTAGTTTTTGTCTCTTGCAATAAAAATTTAAAGAATGTATCCAGCAAGATTTCCTAAGCATTTTTTGAAAGTTCAGGTAATCAAAACCCGAAATTCGAAAGAATGAAAAGTGTCTCTTCGTTTTCGAACCTATAAATCAAATGTTATAATAGAACCGAGCAAGTTTCATATTCTTGCGTTCATATTCATGTTCTCGCGACGCATTAGCTAACAGCGCGGGCTGACGTCGAGTACTTTTTCCAAATCTGAAAATCTCAGTCAATTTTCAACGAATCGATATGAGATTTTTCAAAAAACTTAATTCTGCATTGCTGAACAAATCACTCACTGGAAGTTGTTTGAAAGTCGAAGTTACCTAGATACTTTTGACCGGCGAAACCAAGAAAACCCAATTATCCATCGCTAGAGTATTTTAAATACGTCCTGCAAATATGAACTCATTTCAATAATATCTGGCCGAGTTAGGACGATTTAAGTTTTAAAACGTTTGACAAAAAAAATTCTGAGAGAAAAAAGTTTCATTTTCTTATTCTCTACAATTTCACATTAAAAAAATTTATTTGTCGATTTTGACCATTTTCTTTTTTTGAAACGATCGGACAATACTTTTACGCGTTGTCGAGCGTCGGGCGAGTTCTTGCATCCGGCGGGTCAATTTAAAAAGAAAACTAACCACGTATCTCCGTTTTCGAGCCTAGAAATTAAATTTTATGACAGAACTGAGCAAGTAACACATTTTTAGCGTGTGACTATCGGAAACTATTGCCCAATGGATTCATATGATAATTATAAATTGAACTTTGGACTTGTGGATGACAACCGAAATTTAAAAAAACTAACCGTATATCTACGTTTTCAAACCTAGAATTTAAATTATATTACAGAACCGAACAAGTGTCACATTTCTTGCCTTCATTACCGTATTGTATGATGTGGACGTCCTTCACACGAACACAGGTATAATTTTTGCGCATTTTCTAATCCAAGCAAACATTATTATAAAAGGTTTAAAGTCTGTCCCTCGATTTTTGTCATTTTTTTCTTTATCGCCATACGTATTTTTTAAAATAAAAAACTTGTAGTTAAAATTGAATTATAAAGAGAAAAATATTGAGAGAATAATATTAATTTTTTAATTTTTATTACAAAATACAAAAAGGCAAAATAAAAATATTTCAAACTCGGCGTCTGAAACTTCAACCCAATAAACGGTTCACTTTAATTATATATCTCTGAATTAAACCAAATTATTAAAAACCATAATGTCATTCATGACAAAATCATAAATAACGCTGTGAGCTTGTGAAAATGGCCTGATTAGAGATTTAATTTATCAGTGTTAAATTAACGAATCATGCTTGGAATAAGCAGAGTATGTCTCCTGAGCATTGAGCCGATAGTTGTATATGTACACCTTCCTGAATATTGATGAAACTTAATTACGATACCACGTTCCATCTATTTGTCGTAATTCCGCCCTTATAAGGATTTTATGCTTTCAATATGCATTAGTACCCCAATTATGACATCTTTTTAGGATTTCGTATCCCTAAGCAGAAACCCTTATAGTTTCAATGAAGTGTCCGTCAGTCCGTCGTACTTTTTCTAAGCATAATATAAAAAGAATTAATTAACGTCTTAATAGACAACGGAAAACACTTTTCTTATGTATGCGACGCCTACTTTGACTAATTTTAATATTAATATTGATTAGAGGGAAAAATTTTCCATATCTTTAGTAAACAATCATGTAGGGAAAGGGGTACTGATTAGGCAATTGAGGGATGAGAAGACACCTATGATGGTAGCTTTACTTTAAGTCCCATTTTCTAAGAGGATGACTCAAATTGAAGATCTTTTTACGTATAACAAGTCATTAAATTTTTGCAGTTTCATTAATTTCTGTGTAACATTAAAAATATATTCTGGGATTTGCTACTGCCCGGCAACGCTGGGTTAAATTTTTGCTATAATAAATGTATTGAAAGATTTTTGAATAAAAACTTTTTAAATCAAACGATTCTAGATTAGGTAAAATTTGGAGAAAAAAACACAATGTTTCGAATGGAATGAGAAGGAATCGAACTATATAATTTCTAAGGATATTAAATTGTAAATTTTGCATGTCTTACGGTCAACATAAAATTAAATAAAACTTGAATGAAAAACATTTTTCAACTCAGAATTTATTAATTGAAAAACTCCTTTCTCCATCCTTTACGTACGTTTCGGTACAATTGCGTACCTTTTTCAAAAGGGTTTTAAACCTAAATACAATTATATTTCCAATTAGCAATATCAAAAATGAAAATAAAAGAATAATTTAATAAATTAATGTAAATTTGTACCTGAGATAAGATTAATTTCGAAGAGTAAACAAACATCGAAATGGATAAGAACTGATGTCAATTTTGACAAAATTCAAGTCAAATTTGAGTTAAAAATGTAGAGAACATTGAAATTGTTATAGAAGTCCCAAAAAAATTAAAGAGACTGCACTCACTTTAAAAACTACGTCTTGAATACAGAAAAAGAGATCTTCATAATGGTTAGGAGGGCGAACAGAAATTTACAATATTGAGATACAATAAGACAGTATACCTATTGAGCGTTGACAGGCGAGTTTTCATTGAAACAACTAATGAGGAAACGCGCGAAACTGAATTTAAATTTGAATGTGAAAAAAAAAATTTTAACTGAAAAGATGAGATTATTTTAAAATACTTTGATAGACTTCATTAATTTTCAGAATTTCAGTATGTAAGTTAACTGAAATATTACGAAATTTTTTTATAAAAGTCGACTCAATAATACATCCTGGATAAGTTTTTTTTTCAGTAGCTAATATTTTAATATCTTTAAAATCAAAATAATGACTAAAATCCCATAAATATTGTGACAAAACTGTGTTCAAATTCCCAACTTCGCAATCTCTTTTGTGTTCGACGAAATTTTACCCATTGTTCCTACTGACAAGATTGAAGCTTTCTTAAATGTGTTTAATATCATTGAAGATTGTATAAATTTTACTCATGAACGTGATATTAATAATGTTTTTAACTATCTTGATCTACAAATCATCAAAACTCAAAATGGTGATTTACTAGCCATCTGGTATAAAAAAACCTTCTGTCTGGTCTGGCAGATATTTAAACAACAATTCTCATAATTTATTTGGTCATAAAATTCTTTCAATTAAAGGTTTACTAGACAGATGTGTTAAATTAAGTGATATCCAATTTGAAAGAGAAAATTTAAATGAATTAAAAACAACTTCAATACATAATAACTATCCGCTTGATTTAGCTAATAACATTATCAGAGAATGCATTCATGATATTCACTATAATATTAGTACAATAAATAAAATAAATAAATGGAGTGACACTTAAAATAAATTCAAATTAAATGTTACTTTGCCTTACACTGAACGGTTAAGGAGTTGGCATAAAAAATTTATTATTAATGTTTACTTTAAAAACACAAATACATTAGATAATTATTTACTGAAGAAGAAAGACAGTGACTCCATTGAAAATTGATCTGGTTTTATTTATCTGATTAAATGTAAATGTTACAATAAAGTCTATATAGGTGAAACTGGCCGGAGATTAAAAAACTATAATTGCTGAACACAAAAGAGATTGTAAAGTTGGGAATTTAAACACAGGTTTGTCAGAACATTAATGGAATTCTAGTCATAATTTTTATTTTGATTACTGAAAAAAACAGTCATCACCTACGTATTATTGAGTTTATTTTTATAAACAAATTTCGTAATATTTCAGTTAACTTACATACTGAAATTCTAAATATTAATAAAATTTATTGAAGTATTTTTAAATAATGTCATCATTTAATTTAAAATTTTTTTTCTACATTTAAATTTAAAATCAGTTTCGCGCGTTTCCTCATCAGTGGTTTCAATGAAAACTCGTCTCTGTCAACGCTCATTACGTATACTGTCTTATTGTATCTCCATATTGTTAATTTCTGTTCGTCTTTCTTAACCATTTCACAGATCTATTTTTCTGTATTTAAGATGTAGTTTTTAAATTAGTGAAGTCTCTTTAATTTTTTTGAGACTTCTATACAAATTTCAATGTTATCTAAATTTTTGACTCAAATTTGACTTGAATTTTTTCAAAATTGACTATGGTTTTGATGTTCCTTTTCGATGTTTATCTTCGAAATTAATCTTATCTCAGGTACAAATTTACATTAATTTATTAAATTATTCTTTTTATTTTTTATTTTTAATATTGCTAATTTGAAATATAATTGTATTCAGTTTAAAATCATTTCGAAGAAGGTTCGCAATTGTACGGAAACGTACGTAGAAGATGAAGAAAGAAGTTTTTTAATTAATAAATTCTGCGTTGAAAAATGTTTTGGCTCATTTTTTTTAATTTTATGTTGTCCGTAGTACGTAAAAAATTCACAATTTAATATTCCTAAACATCGTCGGTCGAAGTGCTTCAAATTGAACGAATTTTAATCAGAAGCTCTCAAAATTTAAAAATTTTGGACTAAAATTTTGAAAATGAGGCAATTTCAAAATAAATAAAAATGGAATACTTCCAGATTAGAATTTTGAAAACTGGATTATTTAAAGTGCAAAGCAATTTAAATATTTGTAAATAAGCACGTTCAAAATTGAATAATTTATAATGAAAATGTTTTATTTAAAATAATTTTTTATTTTGAGCGATTAAAATTTGAACATTAAAAATTTAAAACTAAAAAGTAAAAACTGCTGATATTTTAGAATTTCAAAGTGTTATTACATAATAAAATAATAATTTAACATTAAAATTGATTACACAAAACTTACTCGTATCAGAAAATAAATTTATTGTCACTTACACTGTTTCAAATGGATACATTTTTAATTATAAACCTTCAAAAATGAATTACTCTGTAAAAAATCGTTCAAAATAAAAACGAACTTTAAATTTGAATAATTAAAAATGAAACAATGTATAATATCGAAAAATCAAAAATGAAATGAAGCAGAACTTCATTTACAACTGAAAACATTTTTAGATACCAAGTATTGTGATATTGCATCTTTTTTATACTCAGACCCTATCAATTTTACATTATATTTAGTAAATTTAAATCTTTAAATTTCTCCTGAAAACTTAAGTGAATTTTTAATAAATAAAAAAATTTAAATTAATTTAAAACTCTAAAATTGTGACCATTCAAAATGAAAGAAATTATTCAGTTACTGAGGTATAAATTTCATACAGTCTAATTGCAATCTATTTTTTTCACAGCACAATTGTTAACGCTTTAATTTCGAATCGTTTAATTTTTAATTCTCCATGTAAAATTATTAATCTTTCTTGAAATTTTCTAATCACATACTTTTCAGTTTTAAATGATAGATTTCTCTAAATCTTCCAGTAAAAGTCGGACAATTTGAAGATATTACATTGAAGATTAAAAGTTAGAAAAAAAATACAAAAAAAATTGACATACACCATGCTAATTCTTGAAATTGTAGAATGTTACATCTTTAAATTCGGAATTGTTTTTTTTTAGTTTTAAATTTTCAATATTTTTGAACATTTTCAAAAAATTTTTAATGGAATTTCTAATGTCTTTCAATTAGAAATTCTACGATTTCGAAGAATTTAAAACAGTAGACATTTTTGTACGTTTAAAATTGAAACCAAGCAATTCAAAAGATTTAACTCGAAAATTACTAAATTTAAAACTCACTTAAGTTAAAACTGAACAATTTAGAATATTAAAATCTAAAGTTATTAAATTTAAACCTGACTATGAAGACTCTCAATGTAAAATTTTAAAAGATATAAAAGTGAAACTGTTCTAACATTTTTAATATTTGAATTTAAAGCTGCAACCTTGTGAAATTTAAATTTGGAAGCCTCCAAGAATTAAGAAATTGCAAACCATGTATTTTAGAATTTGAGCTTTTAAAGCAAACAAACTTTAGTTTCAAACCGTCACAAATTAAACGGCTTTAGAATTGTGCATTCAAAACAATCATTTTAAATTGAAATAATAGACATTATTATAGGTGGTGCGTATATTATTAATGAGTGTCATATCAACTATAAAAAATTACTGACATTTGCACAGTTCAAAATTGAAGAATTTTAAATATTGTGAAGCTCTAAAGGTTAATAGATCTAAAAACATCGAAGGTTTTATGGCTACTAAATGATAACTTCCAAAATAATGAATTCAAACTTGAAGCGTTAAAAATGAGGGAATTTCAAAATTCTTTTAAAAATGGATGCAATCTTAAATTAGAATCTTCAAACTGAGTCGTTAAAAATAATTGACTTTCAAATTACGCATCACGATCTTTAAAATAAAAATTTCATGTTGCTTCAAGAAGGAAAACAATTTTATAAGCTGTCAAATGGACATCATAGGATCTTCAATGCAGAAAAATTGATGAATGAATTGGAAGATTATTATTAATTTTTATGATATTTTAACAAACCTGTTTTCTAGCATGTACAATTTATCATTTTGAAGCCCCTAAGAATCATGAATCCGTCATTTATCAATGGTGACAAAATGACTGATGTCTCCAAAGCACGCAAAATAGTAATCAACTCCTAATTAAATTTGGTCAAGACTTTCCTTGCTTTAACACCTTTCAAATGACTTCCTCACTTTTTGATTAAATAACGGCATAAGGAATCTTGATAAAAGTCATCATTCTTCATGAGTAGATCATGGTCAACTCAAAGGGTAATGGATCGCATGCTTAAAACGAAAGTTTTCAGGTCATAATTCTCTAGAATGAAGGAACGAAAGTCTCGAAACAAATGCATTGCCTCACTTATTTGAGATATTTAAATATTTACAAAGTCATCAGAAATAGGTATCTTGATTTCAAAAAAGAAACGGGAGTAAGTGTAAATTCTGTTATTATCAGGGCAAAGAGAATTAAATTCCCAAGTCTACTTACTTGTTTATCTATCATGCGCTAAAGTAGAGTAATATTTACACATCTATATATGGAAGTACTTGCTCAACACCGTTTCATCCTGTCGACTTTAACTCTCGGGCAATAAATCTTGATCGTGCTAAGGAGAGACATTCGTTTCATGATGGCATTTACACCCATTAAGCACGAAATGTTTGTGATTTTTGTCACAATATTCTACGTCATTTGACGCAGTAAGATTGAAATACATTGACATAAAATAATCCAAAAAAATTTTGTTTTAGTATCGTCATATCTAAAGATTAGTTTGATAAATACAGCTTTAAACGCTTACATGTATAATAGGGTTACGTCTCGGACGAGACCCACTTACCTCATCAAAAAAAAATTAAATTTAAACTTACGCCTCTTCATCCTTTTTTGATTCTACATTTGTAAACAAAAATAGAAAACATGGATTGAGGAACAAGCAAGACGAAAAGTTGAAACAATTGAATATAAGATATACAATTATATTTCATTATCAAGAATTTTACAAATGTGTGATATGTGAATATTGTTTAAATTGTTTAAATAGATTCCAATTGATTGCCGCAACATGTAACTTAAAGAATTTCAGCAAAACCGTGTCACAGTGTCCACCGTTTAAAAAAAGGAAAATACTTTAGTGACGAGAATTTTAATTGAATTAAAAAAAAAATAAATAAGGGATAGCAATGTTGGATGGAAACTTACCGAAGATTTTCAGTTGTTGTTGCTCAGAACTTCTGGAGCTCTTTATTTGTTGGTTGTGGAGGTGGTCAATGCTCTTTTGTAGTTGGATCCTTTGGAGAACTTCTGGAATCCTGGTGAGGGATACGGTTTCGAGATTTCGGCTGATCTCTCTTGTTGCACTATTGTATATCGATACAAAAGCTGGTTCCCGAACTGTTAGGGAGGGTTTTCTTCAGTTTATTTATTTAGATAAATAGTTCACTTTTAATTAAATGTACTGTTTATATAATTTTTTAGTACAGTTTCACTTTTGATGAGTTTATAATTGGTTAACTTTTCATTCAATGTACTGTTTTTATATTTTTTTAGTAGTTTCATGTTTTTGATTAGTTTATAATTGGTTTACTTTGAATAAAAAGAGTTTTAGGGCAGCGATTCGACGGTTGAAATAAACTTGATATAAACCTTCAAAACATGGGTATATATAGGAAGAAATTCGGTCAGAGGTGGAGAAATAGTCCCTTCACGGAACATTTTCTGACAAGATTTATGGCATTCTTGACACACATCCTGGGATAGTGCATAGGTGAGAGGCCACGTGCCGGTGTTTGCTATGCATTTTCTTGAGGGGTAGTCGCCCGCCACATATCATGATGACGTTTATGGCCTTTTCACCAATTGGGCCATACTAGATGGGACTCACGTGTTCCTTCGTGGAGCTTCCGATCTTCCGATTGGTTGTGATGTCAATGACCGCGCATGCACATTTTTATTACTTGATATTTCTTAGAATTTGACATAGAATTTTATAATATGATTCAGAATTTAAATACTAAATGTTTATAACAACAATAATCGGTAATAATTGATTATGGTGATTAATTGTAAAAGATATAAAGGGTTAATTATATATAACGCAGTCTTCGAATGTGTATATATATATATATATATATGTGTGTATATATATATTTAGTGATATATGTGTCTATTGTCGGTACGGTGGGGTGCTTCATATTTGTGGATCAGCCTTCAATAGTCGATAAGAGTTGCTTAGAGAATATATTCAAAGACTACTCGTATGGTAATGGTAAATTTTAGGTTCTGAATATTTTACATAATTTATATTGGTAAGTGATTATTAGTATAAATAAGCAAATATTATGTATATGTAACGAACACAGGCCGTGACAATGGGGTGGTCCAAAAATGCATTGGTAAATTTTGTTCTCGAATTTTCACGCACATTGCCTGGAAATGTGTTCGAATTCACACAAAAATAAATCCATTTTTTTGATAAAAAAAATGATATTTAGAGGCAGCGCAAGCTCATGAAGTTTGACACATATTTCCCATTAGAAAAAAATGCGTTTTTGTAAATTTTATTCAGAATCATCAATATTAGCTGAATCCAGTTGAAACTCAACATTTCTCTTCACCATTAGCCATAGAATATGAATGAAATATTACTTCTTAAATATCACCCGTGTAAGTCTGCTTTATAGGGTACCAAAAAAAACCCATAAGTGAAAAAATGGGATTTGTGAGTTTTTGACGCTAATTGTGATTTTTTTGTGATTTTTTTTATGCAAATTGTTTCTAATACATAGAATACTACTTTATATTGATAACTTGATATTAACATAAATATTTCAAGCAATGGGAAAAGAGCAAAAATAATTCACTTTAAACAATAAAATACTATTTAAAAAATTATTCTTGTTGGGGTTCATATCTGATAAGTCAAAGCGAAACTAAAGATTTTATAAAAAAAAGACAACTTTCTAGCATTACTGTGAGAGAAGATAGTTATAAACAAGATTCAATTGTTTAAATAAGCATGTTTGTTAACTTGCATTAATTACTACCTTACTAAGTGAAAAGTGGAAAAAAAATTTAAGAGTTCAGAAAAAACTGCAACTTTTAGTACTTATCTAAGAGAAGATAGTTATAAACAATGATGATTTGTTCAAACAACTATGTTTGATAATTTGCATTATTTATTACTTTACTAAGTAAAAAGTGGGTAAAAAGTTAAAAATTTCAGAAGAAACCGCAACTATCTAGCATTAACAAATTTTTAAGGCAAAATCTTTATTATTGTAGGAAAAAAGCCGGGGGAACCTAACACTGCTAAAATCGATCATTTTTTAAGTATCATATGCCCTTAACCTTTTGTTTTTAAGAAAAACCAAATTTTCAGCCAATTCGCCGCTCCTTTTGGCTTCCTTGCTTTTACCTACCACGAATATCTAAATTTTCATAAAAGCGCGCTCTTCCATTTCAGACCGATTAAAGAAGAATCTAGAGTTTGAAACAAATTATTGTATTTTATTATATATATTTTCTTTTATATAACATAATTATTATATATATTTTCTTTTATATAACATAATTATTATATATATTTTCTTTTATATAACATAATTATTATATTAGTCTTATCACAAAATTTATTGGTAAAAATTTTACTCAATATTACGATCGAAGTATAATAATGCATATATAGTACCGTAAGTGGGCATTTAAGTAAATATGCCTGCTCCGTCATCAAGGGTGGGGGAGGGGGTCTCACACCACCACCCCACCTGGTTACGCCACTGCCCTATTTTATTTAGACAGATCGTATTCCTGTTTCCAGTTATTTTATCCTGTTTTTTCTCTTCACAATACCATAATCCTAGTTTCAAAAATGGTGTGATTTTCTATCTGGTTTTACCCCTTTTTAACTCTTTTTTTTCCATTACATGTTCCAATAATTTATCTTTTTTTCATTCCATTAATCACATTTATCTCATCCTCTTTCCCATAATCTTTTCTTTAAGCCCTTGTTGTAATTCTTAAAATATTCCTCTTTACCAAAATTCTATCCATTTCTATTCAACTTTGTTGATATTTATTTTAGTTCTGTTTCGAATAATTGTATCTTGGTTTCTCTTCCGGAAAATTCTGTCCCTACCCATCCCTTTCTATAATATCATCGTATCCCTCTTATTATCAATTTTACCCAATATAATAATAGAATATGAACGATTCGTATTATTTTTAATACAAATAGGATAGAGATAAATAAACCGCAACAAATATTATATTAATAGAATAGGATATAGAAATGGAACGAGTCGACAAGAACGTGTGTCTTGGAAGCCATTACCAAAAGTAAAAATATAACAAATAAGCTAAAATTGCAATATACAAGTCGGTACTTGCACTCACTGGGCTGTACGGAAGCTGTAAAACGCTAATGGACAAAGTCAGCAATAAGAGGATTTTCGAAGAATGAGGTGTAGAGGAAACACGGTTTGACAAGAGTGAAATTTTGAAATTGTTTTGAAATTGTCGAGAAAATATGGTTTTTCCTCATAAATTCCAAGTATATTTATGTAGAGTAAATGATAGCGTACCCAGAGCCAGGCCAAGGAAAAATGGTAGGAATGTGTGAATGAGACTCTAAGGCGACAATATATAAAAATCCATAGAAACACAGGAGCACAATGAGAAAATGTATGGACGTAAGGGAAGCTAAAGTTGTATGCCAGAACAGGAAAGTGTGGACAAAAATAGCTCATAAGAAATGTGTGACAAAGAGTGACATTGGTGTGAGAGACGCCTGAAACGAACGTCCTTGGTTACTAATGGGCCCGCGTGGAGAGCCTTACTTATTGGATGTGATTTGAGTAAAGAGTGTGATCTATGACACATCATGAGTTTGTGAAGCTCTTCGCCTAGAGTGATTGCTAAAGAAAAAGTTATTTAAATAAGCATCACGAGAATTCTAGAGTAATCTGAAAATCTTTACCCTCTACCTTCATACCGCCTCCTACACTTTTCTTTATCACTTTTCTCACTTTTCTCACATGAACTCCTTGATCCCCGACAGTATAAAGAAGGTAGAAATGAATGAATCACGCTTACCCCGAAAGGGATTAGGATTGGCATAATAATAATATAATAGTGTGAGAAAAATGGAGAATGTATGATGTTAGAATTTCATAAAAAGGAACTCAGTTTAGAATAGAATAGGGAAGTAGATATTATTCTGAAAAGCAGTAGGATTAAAATAGATAGCATTCTCATCAAGAGGAATAGAGTGAAATTGGATAAAAATACGTTAAAATACGAAATCATGAGTGCGTATGCTGGGACTAAAATCGCATAGAAATTATTAGAACATGAGTGGTTTAAAATAGATGCGGACATCAATTGATGAATTGATATAAGTTTCAAATAAATTATAAGAGAAATATTCTTTGGAAAAGTAGAATTGACAGAATCAGATAGGATTATAATAAAACGGGTGAAGAAAATGACAGTACAAGAGGAATTGAGAACATATACTATAAAACATGGATAGAATTGCATTGGCTTAGAATAATAATTTTAGGGTTGTCTTTTTTTTCACATTGTGGCATCTAGAGACATTTCGTAAAATTAAAAGGGACAATGATTATTCAAGATGATTAATCTATACGAATTAAATCGCCAGCAATTACTAAAACGATAATTAGGTATTAATAGCGGACCTTTTTCTCACAGATAATATGATACAAATGAGCTGTGATTCTGAATTTCTAATTAGCCAAGTTCCGGAATCCAAGGCCATTTGGTAGTTTGTGGACGAGACCAACACTTGTCAATCTGCAAAATGCTGAACATGACGGACTCGCTAGCACCGATGAACCGGTCGATACAAGATGGATCGGCTTTTGGCAAAAAAATCTCATGTCATCTCAAGATTGTGACCAGTCAAGAAAGACCCCTTGCAATTCCTTGAACGATTCTTCCTTGGATCGAGGAAAAATACTCAAAAATTTGAAAACTACTTTAAACATTTCATACATATTTCACACATGCGAAACAATATTTGCTAAACCTATTATCAGTAACTTAAAGAACTGATATTGAATATTCTACTTATAATAACAATTATTAATTTAAACAGCTACTTTTTATCTGAAAAAGTATTCATCCTTGCCCCAAATTCTGAAATATTATATAAAATTCAAAATTGTACAGATTTATTAAAGTTTGAATCCCTTATGTACAGGTGAATGTTTTTAAAATTTGCAAACCTTTGCAGTAAATATATATAGTATGAAGCAAAATCGGAAATCAAACTTTCAAATTTAAATGCTGCGAAATGGCGAGTTTACAATTAACCAACTTTAAAGTTTTCAATTTGGTAACTTTTCTGTTTAAGAGTCTAACTGCTACTAATTTCAACGTGTAAGAATTTGTACCACAGCTTTCATGATTTTTAATAAAAAGAACTTTTACTTCTCACTGAATAAGTTAAAAAGTTGATTTTTTTATGCATAAAATACCAAACAATCAAACCAGACAACTTACACATGCTGCGATATTTCTATTTTATTAAAAACCCAAAGTCGGTCTTTCCCCCACACGCGGAGCCAGATCGACGAAATAAAGCTTGTTAAATATTATAAAATGATCATGAAATATAATATAAAATGACGTGGGACTCTAAATTAAAAAAAAAAGATGAATTCCACCTCTCATTAACATTTTATAGAGCAATGAATGTTAACCGGTCGGTCTTGCCAACTGGTAGTTTCCAAATCTCTAACTTTTCTTTTTGCTATATCAAGGTATATAATCAATCTAAATATCTAGAGTACATATTCTCAAACATAATAAAAGTTGCAAAATAATTTACAACTATAACAATTTTTGAGACAAATGTATAATCTATTCAATTTTACAAACTAATGGTAATATTGTAAATTCTTGAAATATAGTACGAGAAAATTGTACTGCACACTTGCAGTTACAATTTTATGTTAACCAAACCAATAAATTTGGCTGCACTCATACACAAAGGTAAAAATATCATTTTTTTATCACAAAATATACAACAAATTTTTAAATTATTAAAGATATTACAAAATCTTTAAAAAATAGCACTAGAGAATATTACCGCGGACCTAAAGTCAAAATTTTATGTTAATTGGCCAAATACCGAATACAACCCTCGAGACTGGACTGAAACCGAGGTTTCAGTCCAGTGTTTAAACGATATAAGATATAAACGATATAAGAAGTTTAAAAATCCTCCCAAATAGCTCTGAAGAATATTGCCGTACAACTACTTTTAAAATGTTATGTTAATCGACGGTCCATTAGATTTTCCTCTAGCTGTGTGCAAACGAAAACCACATTTTTTTAAAACATAAAAACACTCAAATTTATCAAATAAATAAGGTTATCATAAATTCCTAAAATATAACAACAGAAAGGAGTACTGCGCATGTCTAGTTAAAGTTTGGTACTAATCGGTACCATAGAATTGGTTATTCAGACGTGAAAAAAATTAATAATTACCATTTTTTTATTATGAAGATATCGTAAATTCTTGAAAAAATTCACTGAAAATTGATGTCGTGCATGTCCACTTAAAATTTTATATCAATCGATTTGATAGGTTTCATCAAGATCGGATCAAAATTGCATCGTTAATCTTGATTGCATCTTAGGAAAATATATTTTTTAATTTGCAACTTTTTTCATGAGTTGAAGGCGTCATTTAAACAAGCGAGATATAGCTAGTAATCTGTTTTGATAGATTTCTCTCTTTGGTATCAAATACAAATCGTATGTGTACTAATTTTATCATCTCTCAATTAGAGTATGTATGTAAATTTAAAATTAAATTTTTAAAAATGTCAACCTTGAACCATAAATATTTCATACAGATAAATGTTTATCTGTTTTCCACTTAAATGACTTGATTCTTGTAACATAACTTCTTAAACTCTCCTAAATCTCATCAGATCAAATAATCTCCTAAGAACAAAAGAAGGGATATGAAGCTAGTTCTCAAAGCCTGTCCCTCGTGCCACCATTAAGCTCAAAGTAGGCCAACAACCTTACATAGATCCTTCTATTCTCTACGATAAAAATCATAATACCCCCGGCTCATTAACAAATCACATAAAGGCACATTGCTGGTACGAGATTTAAGAGTCGGCACGCGACAAACATCCAGGCTATTTTCCTCGTCATTCAAGGTCGTAATAAGGCTATAATGACGTAGGTATATTACAGAGAGTTAGGATTCGTTGCACGTGTCACGAGATTTTGTTGGGTCCACTTCTTGAGCTGATCTTCGATGGACAACGATTTCTAAGGAGTTGTTTCGAGGGTTTGGTAACACGTTAATGAGCCTGAAACAAAAGATTCTTCTCCAAGTCCAGCCCACAAAGCCCCCTGTGGAGTCAGGGCTCTCCAGGGGGTGGGTGGCGCCACGAGCTGTCATCACGTGTCAAATACTTGGCAGGCTTAGCTATGATATTCAGGTAGATTTTTAGACTCAAAAACCCGGGTCCATTTAACCTAGAAACATATACTATATAGCAAACTACCCTTTTCTGCCCACTCGAAATACCAACCCTGATTTTACGAGAAGATAGTACTAATGCTCTTATCCCTTTAATGTTTTATGCCCATGGTCTTTCTATCGCGAGGAAAACTCATTTTCACGTTTTTGCAACGAGATCATTATCTGGCAATGAGTTTGAAGGTGAATGACTGGAGTATTTGCGAAATTCTTGAGACCCAAAGGAAAAGCTTTAAAGGGAGCTGTAAATTTAAGATCAGTAGTGGATGTATAGATATGAGGTGCTAAATTGGTAAATTATGGGGATCTAATGGCAAGTTGTATTTTATTTTAAAGACCTACATCTAGAAGTTTAGATGCCAGGTTGTAAAGGGTATTTATTTAGATAGGATCGTTGCTAAGTGGATATAGCAGCAGTTAGAATGGTACATTGCTGATATGATTGTGTCTGTCTGGCGCTTTGGGAGTTAAGGCGATTTTGTAATCGTGAATCTTCCCAATTTAGGCGATTTTCAAATTGGCTTAGGTTGGTCGTCAAACAATTTGACGAAAAGATGGCGTATCTTGAGTGGTGCCTAACTTCGAATTTTGATGAACCGATTATAGAAAATTGTTTCCTGTTTCAATGGATTGTGAAGGAATACAAACATTAAGGAGTGAAAAATTGGAAATTTATTTGTAATTTACCCATAAAATTAAATGTTTATTTTGAAGTAATGGTTGAAAAGTACATAATTTAGAATTTCAAGTATCCTCAATTATTTAGTTTTGGTTATTACGTACTTTACATCCAACAATATAAAATTTTAGGTTTTGGAAACGAATTAACTCTTTTTAACAAGCTTAAATATTTACATTAATTTGTTGTCTTTTATTCAAAAAAATACAAACTCCTGAAAGATGAAAATCCAACCTAAAAAAAAATAGCTTACATACTATATAGTAACTGTTTGAATTCATTTTTGCTCATATAAGAAAAAACTGCTCCTACAGGGTTAGGAAATTTGTTTCATCAACGAAGATTTCAAACAAAAGCATTAGAGATTCTGAAAATCACATTTTTCAGATAATGTCGTTAATAGAGATAAATTCCAAGCCTGTTAGACGATAATATTTTTTACACATTTAATGATATTTAAGCTGATGAAGACACTCCTTTAGTACCCTTAAATGGCCTTAATAGCATAATAATAAAAAAAAATGGTTGCGAATTGAATCAATTCTAACATTTATTTTTAAATGGAAAAATATATGAACGATGATTTTGAAAATATGTAATTCTAAATTGAAGCGTTAAAAAATGAACACTTTTATTTCTACTGCCTTCAAAAATAGCTTAAAATACAAGGATTCTATCAAGGGTTTGCCTCCGTTTTAAATTTCGAAACATCTACAATTTAGTACTAAGATATTATTTCTAGAGAAGCTTGTTAAAACAGGAAAAGCGCCCCTGATCAATTTCCCTTGGTTCTCCTCCCGAAAAGTATTCACCGACATTCTAAAAAAGGGCCGTTCAAAAATTACGTCACACTGCCAGGTGGGGGCGTAACAGATTGCGAACCTAAAGTTAATTATTTTTTATTGGAAAGTCTACAATTATATTCTTTGTCCAGAACTCATCTATTTTAGTTTAAAATTCTACTATTTTCATTCTACTAATTGATCGTTTTCAGATGAAAATTCAACCAATGAATTTTCATTGAGAATTCATCTTTTTTGTTTGAAAATTCAACTAATCCATTGAAAGTTGAACTACTCTGTTAAACATTCATTTTATTTGTTGAAAATTTGGGCATTTTTGGTAGAAAATTGATCGTTTTTAGTTGAGAATTTAACAATTTGGTTGAAAATTTATGTATTTTGTTGTACATTCGTCTGCTTTGGTAAAAAATTAATCTGCTTGATTCAAAATTTAATTGCTTGGTTGAAAATTGAACTATTTGGTTAAAAAATGAACTATTTCGTTAACAAGTTAACTGTTTTACTCGAAATTCAAATGTTTCATCGAAAATTACTTCCTTTGGATTGAAAATTTAACTGTCTTCTGAAAAATTCTTCTATTTGGCGTAAAAATTCAACTATATGGTTGAAAACGCTTCTCTTTTTTGTTGAAGCTGAATCCTTTTTGTTTAAATATTCGACCATTTGGCTTAAAATTCAACTATTTGGTTGAAAAAGGTTGATTGATAATTAATTTTTTATTGGTTTAAATTTCAACTACATATTCCGTTGAATATTCATCTTTGTAGCTCGAAAATTCAACTGTGTGGTTAAAAATTAAACTATTTTCTCATAAGTTCATCTTTTTTGTTCGAAAATTCAACTACCTAGTTGAAAATTTATCTTTTTGGATTGAAAATTCAACTCTTTCATAGTGAAAAATTAATTTTTTTTCAAGGCCGTAACCAGAAAAATGTTCGGGAGGGGATTTCAAGCGGCACACTCGCACACTCAGATAAGTACAATATGTATTTTGTACAAGGCCCCCTCTGCGACGGCCTTGTTTTTTGTTCGAAACTTCGAATGTTTTCTTAAAAATGAATATAAACGAATATTTTAATTCATATTATTCATATATTTCTACTTGAAATCTTAAGCGTTTAGTATTGCATTGATTACGGCTTTCGTGAAAAAACAACCTATTTACACTGTTTAGAGAGCTAGCATTTTGAGCTGTGAAGTCTGTTAAAATATGACCGTGGCTACATGTACCGAAATTTCGGTACAAGTAGCCAGATGTTTTCGGTACGAATAGGGGGGGGGGGCTGGAAAAGGGGCTATTTGTAGAAATTTCGGTAGGTAAAGCTGGATTATTTCGGTAATTTGACACAATTTGACAATAAAACGGTGGGGGAGGGGTGTTTGTGTTTTTTACCGTCACCGTTCAAAATAGCGTGACGCAGTTTTTGAACGGTCCCAAAAGAAAAAACGGTTCCAATTTGAATGCCGCTGAAAGCTGGTAGTATTTTAATGTAGATAAATGCCAAAATAGTTTAAACTCTTCGAAATGAATGCAGTTATTATTAGAAGTGGTATAGACGTATAGGCGAGCCATTTGATCAGTGAGGTTTTCTTGTAAACGGATTCGCCCACTGCTTCTGTGGAGCGGAGTTCTTCGGGGCTAACAAGAGGATTCACCATTCACCTGTCACTAGACCGAGGGCGGTTAGTTATAGTTTATTTATCGTTTCCACGTAGGCTGGTGTTTGAAATACGTTTACACGGCTCGTATGTTCACCCGTTCCTTTCGGTATGGGTATGGCGCCGGCGTGTGTGGTCTGGCGCATACCAGCCATACGAAAAACTATTGTCCAATACCTTCAAGGTGCTCCATACGATGTGGAAGGTCGATTCTTACCAAACTCCTGGTAGATGTCTTAACCAGATTGCTAAATGGCGCATGCGCGATACAACAGCTCTTACCAACTCTTACGCACGGTACCGCGCTGGAAACGCAATTTTCGTAGATTTCAAGGTAGACTTACTTACTTCGGTTCAAACCATTCTGAGAGTGCTGCGACTGCTGAGAGTGGTCAGCAGCCGTCAGACTCCATCCACTTGGAGGGACGTTTAACTCGCGGGACCAAATGGATGGGAGCGAATAAAACGTAATGGTTTATGCTTTTAGTGCATGATCTTCCTTACGAAAAAATACTCCTGCTCGGTGTTTATTTGAAATTTATTATTTGGGGCCCTGAATTATTTATTTAATGACTTTATAAAACATTTAATTCAAAATTCAATATGAAGACTATCTTCAGTTTTATCTAGATTTTTATATCAATCTTCATGAAATGGTTGTATTATTAAGGGATCATAGAATGGGATTCAGGCCGTTTCGAAGAATTTTCCTTGCAGGTTTTAAAAAGAGGAGAGACTTACAGGGAAAATAATATTTATTGTCGACATATGTCTATAGTTAGAATAAATAAATAATAACACGAACTGAATATAAAAATTACTAAGAGATATCTTCACTTAGACTGTTGAAAATGTTAAACTGGAGCTTCAATTGAATATTTGTTTGAAAAAAAAATTCAAGAAAAATGTTAAAACTTGTAATTAACATATTTATTTGTACTTGTAACTGAAAATTTATCGCAGCTATAAGAAACATCTACCCATGTGCAAATTTTCCATCGACCTAAATTCGGGTCAACTTTCCCAAATGCCGGCTGATCTACTGAAATGATAAAACTGACCCGAAGTGAGAATTCCCATAGATCAAAAAATTCTCGGGCTATACCTGTACCAAAGTTGGGCCAATAGTTGACACAAGTTTTTTATAAATATAGAAGTTGGCTCAACGCTCGCTATTGATCTTTGATTGCAAAAGTCGGCCCAACCTTGGTAACGTATCACTGATAAAAAAAAAAGAATAGCTGGGACAGCCAATAAAATTGTTGGGACAGCTATTTTAGTTAGTAAATAATGGTACTGCTACTTAGTTGTCAGAACTATTATTTTTTGTGTTGGGCCGCGAGTGGTTGTCGTTTTATTTAATTAGGTGGACTAACAACTTCAGTTTGTCAGAGTTCTATCTAGGTACGCTGAACGACTATCTGTCGATAATTGAACTTACTAATACAGTTAGTCATGTCTACTAACATCTTTGTAGGTAGGACTAATTTCTTTTTGTGAAAGGCACTAATTGTAGTAGCTTTCACTACATACTATCGAAATCTGAATTAGAAAGATCCCAGTGGGCACACGGGCATCTTCTGTTAGGATGCTGACTTCAGTTCAGTCCACTGGGATCTTTTTAATTCATATCTCGATATAGGATAGTCTAACCAGTGATCGGCCACCAACCAATTATCGGCCACGCGTCAGTAATTGTTCGATGAATATATAATAAGGAGGTTATTGTCACATAATTTGGGACAAAAATTCTGTCTATAGTTTTCGCTTAAATTTGCTATGAACCATAAAACTGTAATGATATCCAATTTATAAATATTTAACTCGACAGTTAGCAGTGGGCTTCATTTTGACTGCCATGATGGATATCAAAAGATTTTCTTGCTTTGCAAGCCCAATGTTAAAGTCCTGGTGTGGTAATTATAGAGATGTTTTCATATGGTAGGAGAAACTAACTGTTATGAGAAGGTTTAATCCCTGTATTCCATAATAATGAAAAGGTTAATATGCCTTGTGAAAAATTTTAATTAGTAGCCGAAAGACTGGATTCGCTTTTTTAGTAAAAGCTTATGTTCAGCCACATGGACGACCTTAGACTTTATAGATAATTTTTCTGTAATCCCTTAATCGGCCACACAAAAAATTACGTTTGGAGGTTACGTTTCACTACCACTTTTACCGACAGCTGATCTCAGGGGGAAAAACTGAACGATGAATGGATGTTTGTGACCGATCTTGAGGAAATGATGTACTTTTTTACAAAATATTTGTTTCTCCTCAGTGAATTCTTTTCTCGATTAAAATTATATGAGAATAATAAACTAATAAATATAGGCAACCGTCTCTGACACATTGAAACATTGTACGTGCATTCAACTGTTCATTTAGTCAATACCGTTAAACAAGAAGCAAATCAAATTGGCTGACCACTAGTTCCACTTCCTATTAAAGAAGAAACTTCTCAATAATTGCTTCAATGCACTTTTTAGGTTAGGATATTTTGTAAAACTTAAATCTCGTTCGATTTAACAATTTATCATGCATACCTTCAAATACTTCGATGTAATGGGTGAAACCCAAAGTTTGTAAAAATTGTGGCCTTCTATCATTTACACGGGTGCATGAAAAAAAAATCAGCTGCAATCTAACGATCTAACTAAACCTAGCATCAATAAACAGCGAGTTATGATAGCCGTATCTAAATGTTGGTACCTTTTTCGCATTCTCAGTCGTACCAACCGTGATATCAAATAAAATAGTTACGCCCTAATATAATCATCGCTTTCTGGGCGTGGTTTGGAGAAGCAAAGTAGGTCTTTGTTGGTGTTGGTGTACTTTACCGCCCTAGGTCAATAAAGTGCTCTTGATTGTCGGCAAGAAATGCGCACACATGCGCGTTCGTTACTTCAACCCACGCGCACTGCCCTGTACGGTGCTTGTCCCTTCAAACCAACCTCAAACCTGAGACTCGATTTCATGAGAAAATTTGAAATCCATACTCTTATTACATAAAGTATCGTGTGTACCGAGGCAGAAAAGTCTTTTTATGGTCCCGCGTGTTTGCAAAAACTAACGCTCGGCCGTCAAAGACTACTCCGCTGCGTCGATGCACAATATACTATTGTACAATATATAGACAATCAATCGATTGCATTTTGTTCAGAAATATCAATTTCCGACGAAAATATGAATATAACCTATTATTTAAAAAACATTCTATATATTCTTTGAAATATAATTATTTCTATTAACAATAGTAATTTCAAAATAAAAGCACTAATATAACATAATATAGCGTAACAATACATTCTTTAAGAATGTAAATCTTCTTTTGAGCATATAATGGTTTTTTGATTAAAATACCGTATTTCCGGTGCAAATATGTTAACGTATAAGATAAAATTGTTCGAAAATTGTAAATGTTCTTTGAAACCTATACCAATTTCCGGCCGAAAACGCGAGCATAACCTAAAATTGTATATAAATTGTGAATTTAATGACTGTAAATCACAACCCAAACAATAGTTATAATCTGAACAATGCTGGGTCTGGATCATACCAACCCCCGGCAAGTCACATTTGTGGCAAGTAACATTGCGGCAAGTCACATTCGTGGCATGTGACATTTGCGCAAAGGAACATTGCAGAAAGTCACATTGTGGCATTTGTCATTTGGAAAAAATGCGTGGTCCACAAAAAATTAGCAAAAAGTAGCGGGGAACATAAATTATTTCTGTAGCCCTATACAATCACAGCGGTGTCTCCCCACACCCCACGGGACGTTGGAAAGTGGTAGGGGTGAAAGATACATTATTTTTGTGATTGGGGTTTCTTGCCGCACATTTGCCTATTATTTCTGGACTTCAAATTTTTCCGAATTAGAAATGCCGCGAATGTGATTTACCGTAAAGGTGACTTGCCTTAATGTGACTAGTCGCAATGTGACTTGCTACAAATTTGACTCACCACAATGTGACTTGCCGGGGTCATCATGACTCTACCGCCAAATGTTTAGATTTTTTTTTATTTCAAAAAAACAATTTTTGACGTAAAATACTAACATAACGTGATTAGAAATGGTTGCAAATTGTAAATCGTCTGTGAAATGTAATGATTTTTGTTTAAAATAAACGATTTCCAGTAAAAAATGTTACCATCACCTTTAATTGTCCCAAAACTGTAAATCTTCTTTGAATTATATGTTGATATTTCCGGTGAAAATTGCAAGTTTAATCTCCAATCGTAAACAAATTTTTAATCTTCTTTAAAATCTGCAGAGTTTTATACAAAAAATACCGGTTTACGGTTTTAAACGCCAACATAACCTAAAATTGTTACAAAGTTGTGTCTCTTCTTTGAAATATGATTTTTAAATTAAAAAACACCGATTTCTGACGATAAACTATCACAATCCGAAATTGTTCAAGCTGTTAAGTATAATTATTTATTCATTTAAATCTAATAATTCTTTGTTTAAAAATACAACTTTCAGATGAAAAACACCCACATGAGCTACAGTTGTTGAAAAATGGTAAATATTCTTCAAAATCTAATATCTTTTTATTGAAAATACCAATAATTTCGGACAAAAACACTTACATAATATAACAAAAAATTGTTCAGAATTGTAAATCCTCTTCGAAATCTAATGAATCTGTTTTCTCAAATAAACGATTCCTTGTGAAAAATGTTAATATAACCTGAAGGTGTTTAAAAATTGCAAATCTTGTCAGATAATGATTTTCGTTAAAAAAAAAACAGCTTTTGGGATAAAACGAATTTTTGTTGTAAAGCGACAACATAACTTGAAATTGTTGAGATTGGTGAATATTTTAAATCTATTTTCTTTATTAAAAATAACAATTTTCGTAACACAAAAAAAAAACTTAAATAATCCACACTTGTTAAAATATTCTTAATTTTATTTGAAATTATAATAATGTTTATTCTAAAATATGAATTTTCGCTTTAAAACGCTAACATAAACTGATCTTTTTCAAAGTAGTAAATCGCCGTTGAAGTCTAATTAAATTTTATTAGAAAATACACATTTTCGATGTAAAACGACATAATTAAATACTGTTGCAAAATTATGAAGCTTTAAAATCTGATGATTTTTATTTAAAGAGCACTAACAAAACCTGAAATTTTTGAAAATAGGGAATCTTGATGATGATTTCTGTTTAATAATGTTAATGTCCGGTGACAAAATCTAACACAACCGAACATTTTTAGAAATTTTATGATTTTATATTAATATTATATTTTAAAAACACTTATTTCAAAAAACACAAAACATGTATAACATTTATTATAATTTATAAGATAATTTGAAAGTTTTAATTTAATTAAGCTGGAATATCAGAAAACACAAATATTTCTCAATTCGCCTAAAGTTTTGCAGGATTTTTCTACTCGAAAGGGATTATTTTAATACTTTTATTATTATTATATCATTAGGCCGTTTCCCTTTCGGGGTAGGCGTGAATTGCTCGGTTGGAAATTAGTGATGTGTGGATGGGTATATAGGTGAAGGGTAGATAGGTATATAGGTTTAAGGTATAGATATTTTAGATTCTCCTCATCCTTCTTCTTTATCCCTGCTACGTTCCAGTACAGCACCTTCACTACTCCTCTACCCTGCATTACCCCCAACCCCCTACTTCCTACGAAACAAATTCCCCTGCACTTCCTTCAACACCTCTTTCTTCTCGTCCCACACCCACATTTTATCGTCTATTCTTATCTTCTGATATCCGACCTTCGCCGATCTCCCTTCACTCCTCTCTCTCTTAGCCCTGTCGTACATCATTCTCTGCACATCCCTTTCCTTTTTCGTCAAATCGTGATCGATGAAAACTCCCTTGTCCTTTATCCTACTCTTATTTCGCATTACCCCCAACTTTCCTTCCCAGCTCTCCAACTCGACAACCGCCACTTCCTTCTCTTTCCTCTCCTCCAACTTAACTTTCCCTACCATCCCTTTAACACACCCTGTGCTCTGTAGCAGCGCTTCCACGCCCTCCCTTTCTTCACCGCTCTTTAGCTTCAACCCTCTTATTACAATATAATATTATTTCTCCTGTCTGCCTTATCTCTTCTCTCCATTCTGATCTCTATTGCCCTTATCCTTTCCCTATCCGTACTGTCCTCCTTTTCATTCCTACGCTCTCCTACTTTCTCTTGTATCATATTCTCTATCTATCTACCCTTTCCCAAATAGCTTTAATCTCCCCCCCCCCCCACGCATAAAAACCTGTATGATGAACTTGAAACAAAGCTGCAGTTTTGCAGATTCACGGCGCATGAAAACTTGTATAATGAACTTGAAACAGAGCTGCAGTTTTGCAGATTCACGGCGCATGAAAACTTGTATGATGAACTTGAAACTGAGCTGAACTTTTGCAGAATCACGGCATATGAAAACTTGATTCATGAACTTGAAACTGAGCTGAAGATTTTCGGAATCACGGCGTATGAAAACTTTAGCGATGAACTTGACTGAGCTGAAGTTTTGCAGTCACGGCACATGAAAACTTGAAATTGAGCTGAAGTTTTGCAGAGTAAAGGCGTATGAAAACTTGATTAACTTAAAATTGAGCTAAAGTTTTGCGGAGTAATGGCGACAGAGTAATGACGTGCAGAAACTAGACTGACTTTGCATCCATTTTCGGGGGTTTATATATTGTCGATTTATACGTCAAATATGGTAACAGTGTTGAGACTCACTCGTTTTATCTATTTAGGAAGAGTCCTTTGTGGTTCATGGTTGCACAAGGCGGATTTTGTAAAAATTATGTCATTGATGATTTCACATCGATATAATGAAATAATAATAATGAAAGTCACGAACGTGCCGTACGTAACATATACGTGTATGAGACTGAAAATAAATAAATCAAGACTTGGTTTACTTACATATCTCTTCGAACGAGGCGATCCGTTTTGATCCTTCCGATCACTCTTCTAGGTCCAAAAAGTTTACTACATCTGTAAGACTCAAAAATGAAAAAACAATCTTATATTGCAACCAATTGGTACATTATTTATTATTACATACAAGAAAGACGAGCTCGCTATCAATTATAATATGTTATTGTATAGAGTGAAATAATTAGACTAAGCAATATTTTTCTAAGTATACTCAATCGCTATTTTTACTTGATTTTGCCCTCCCTTTACTCACTGCTTCAGCATTTCTTTTACCTTTTCCTATATTCGGTATATACACAGAATGACCAGTCTTTTTCAAATGTTCAAATAACTTATTTTTACTTGGAAACTCAGATTTACACGTCGCACACGAATTTGAATTATCTTCAACCACGTCGGCTGATCGTGAGTCTTTCTTGGATTTGGCACCTTTTCCCTTATCTTCTTCCGAGAGTTGCTTCTGAGCTCTCCTCATTTCTTTTGCCTTCTTTCCCTTTCGCTTTCCCAAAACTGAGCTAATATTTGTCTCTTGGAACGACTCATCATCACCGTCTTCTCCTTTACTTTGATTACCCTGGAGAGGATCCTCGTTCAATTCCATATCCTTCCGATTACTAGGGTCATCTACTTCTAGTCTGTTCCCTGATACTAATTTACTTTGCGAGATTTTTTCTAAAACTATCTTGCTTTGCTGTTTTTTGCGTTGCTTTTTCGATAATCCCATGCAAGCCCCAAAGTCTGATTCATCGTCGCTGTTGTGTTCCATAAAAGCTTTTTGAATAATTTTCCCCCTTTTCTTCTTATGTTTCTTACATTTCACGATGACTTCGTCCTCTTGATCAGCTTCGTCTTCTTGATCCGAAATCAGCTCATCTTCAGACGTCCTGCTATTGTTATCGTTTCCCGTATCTGATTTTGGAGACGATAAATCTACAGCATCGGCCATCTGGGGATCTGTGGCAGCATTAGCAAGGTTACTACTTTTACCTTTATTTTTCTTCTTCTCAGAATCAGATTCAGAATCAGATTCCATTTCCCCTTCTGAGCCTTGCCGATCTTCATCTCCTGTTTTATTCTCAGCCGGTGTCAACAAAAAATCCGGCATTTCAGGACCAGTTGCTGGCTTTCTTTTTCCTGGACTTTCTTTCTTTGATGATTTTTTCGGCGTTCCTTCTTCTTCAGCATCACTCTCCTCTGAACTACTTTCGAATTCTTCATCGTCATCAATCATCGCTGCCTTCATCGTTGTCAAATTATCTCTGTGCTTCTTAGAATTCTCATGATTGACGAATGCCTTTTGTGTCTTAAAAATCTTATTGCAAGCCACACAATACAAAGCATTACTGTCGCTTAACATGTCTTCTTTTTCTGAATCTCCATCCGAGGACAATTCTTCACCAAACTGTGCTGCGAGATTAGCTTCAATATTTTTCAATTCAGATTCCATATTGGAAAATTTGGACCACTCGGAAACAGTATGCTCTTTCAATTCCTGCTGTCTTTCCAACAATTGCTGCCTTTTACGTTCCTGAACTTTTTTCGCGTTTTCCTTGGCCTTCTCGGCGAGTTTTTGAGCATAGGCTTGCACTCTTTTATCACGTTTACGCACAAAAGCAACTAAATTCCGTACCTGTTCATTTCTCTCGCGTTTTGCTTTATCGCGAATTTTCTTATTTTCTTTCTCCACGATCCTGAGAACTCTTCGGTTGGGAGTATCGCGAATATCGTAAGGATCGAGCCAAGCAAATGATCGCTTTGTACTGTAACTCTGCCAGTACGCATAAAAATTATGAACTACGTCTTCATAAGAACTTTTAGAATCCCCAAAACCTGGCACTTCCACATCCGAGTCACCTTCCTTGGAAAAGTCAGCATCCTCCGCAGCTAATTTCTCGAAAACAGTACGGTAAATTGTATAAAAACCTTGGTCATCGTCACCGTATCCCTTAAAACAGCCAGTAGAAAAGTATTGGAAGAGATCAATGGAATCGTCTTTATAATTTTCGCCGATTCCGCCTTTTAAAATTGCTTCTCTATGATTGTCATACCACGCGCGTTCATGTGGATCACTCAGGACTTCCCAAGCCTGTTGCACTAACTGAAACTGTTCCTTGGCTTCCTCGGTAGTATCGAGATTTTTGTCAGGATGCCATCTGAGCGCAAGTTTCCTGTAAGCTTTCTTCAACTCATCTTCCGCTGCATTCCTCGGGACTCCAAGCACCTCGTAGTGACATTTCATTGTATTTCACAGCAGCTCACTGCAGGCACTAATTTCTTTGTTCAGGAATATTTTTCTCATAGAAGATGTAATCATATCAATCAATATAAACTTATACACTCAAGAAATAACAGGCTTCACAGGCCAAAATTATCTAAAAACAGGGAAAATAACGAGATTTTTCAGGAAGATAGGTCAATAATTTTTTTTTAATATAATTAATCTGGGTACTATATTAAATTTAATTTGAAACGCTGAATCCTCAACTAAACCACACTAATTTTCAAACCAAAGAAAGGAATTTTCAACACCAGAGAAAGATTTTTCAATCATTAAAGAAACAAAATGTGATCCAAAATGTTGAATTTTCAAGCCAAAAGACGATTTTTTAACCAAACAGATAAATTTTGAACTAAGAATAAGTTTACATAAAAAAGATATATTTTGGACAAAAATGGAACAGTTAAATTATCAGTTAACAAAAAAAAAATAAAGATTAATTTTCAACCAGAAAGATTAATGTTCTACCAAAAAAAATTTTTTTTTAAATATATGAATTTTCAACCCAATATTTGAATTTTCAACTTGAGAAGCTAAATTTTCAACAAAAAATTGAACAGTTAAATTTTCAGTTCAAAACATTAATTTTCAAGAAAAAAAAAAACAACTGAGAAGATTAATTTTCTACCAGAAAAGATTAATTTTTAACAAAATACATGAATTTTCAATAAAATATATGAACTTTTAATGAAATTTTCAACCAAACAACTTTAATTTTTAAAAAAAGAAATGAATCTTCAACCAAAAAGATCAATTTTCAACCAGAAAGATTAATTTTCTACAAAAAAAGATTTTGTTTTAAACACATGAATTTTCAACCCAACATTTGAATTTTCAACTTAAGAAGCTAAATTTTCAACAAGAAATTGAATAGTTAAATTTTCAGTTCAAAAAATTAATTTTAAAGAAAAAAAAAACATTTTCGACCAAGAAGATTAGATTTACAAGAAAAGATTAATTTAAAAAAAATACATGAATTTTCAATCAATTGTATGAACTTTTAAAGAAATTTTAAACCTAACAATTTTAATTTTTAAATAAACAAATGAATTTTCAACCAAGAAGATTAATTTTATACAAAAAAAAGAATAATTTTTAATAAAATACATGAATTTTCAACCAAATATTCTAATTTTTAACTTAAGCCAATAAACTTACAACAAAAAATGGAATAGTGAAATTTTCAATTAAAAAATGAATTTTCTATTTTAAAAAATAATAATTTTCAACAATAAAAAAAGAATTTTTATTCAAAAAGATTAATTTTTAATAAAATACGTGCATTTTTAACCAAATATTTGAATTTTCAACTTGAGAAGATCAATTTACAACTGCAAATGAAATAGTTCAATATTTAACTAAATAGTTTAATCTTCAAACAAAACAAAAATAAAATTTCTGCCAAAAGAGAATTTTCAACTAAAAAAGAGCAATTTACAACCGAAAATGGAATAGTTAAATTTTCAGTTGAAAATATTAATTTTCAGCAAAAAAAAATTAATTTTCCACTACAAATATTTATTTTCGGCCCAAGAAGATTTATGTTTAACAAAATATATGAATTTTCAACCAAATATTCTAATTTTCAACTTAAGCAAATACACTTTTAACAAAAAATGGAATACTTAAATTTTCAGTTAAAAAATGAATTTTCAATAAAAAAAAAAAATAATTTGCAACAAAAAAAAAGAAGTATTTTCATTTAAAAGGATAAATTTTCAACTAAGAAGATCAATTTTCAACTAAGAAGACTTATTTTCAACCCAAAAAGATTAATTTTTAACAAAAAAAGTGCATTTTTAACCAAATATTTGAATTTTCAATTAGAGAAGATACATTTTGAAGAAGAAATGGAATAGTTAGATTTTCAGTTTAAAAAAATGTAATGTTCAATAGAATGAAAAAAATGCATTTTCAACCAAAAAGATTAATTTTCAACCATGAAAATTAATTTTTAACTAAAAATAACAATTTCCAACCAAGAATATTCATTTTCTACAACAACAAAAAATGTATTTTCTACCGTAGAAGATGATTTTCTACAATATACACGAATTTTGAATCAAATATTTTCATTTTTAAAGATATTTTCAACCAAGAAGATTAATTTTCTACCATAAAAGTGTAATTTTTAGGAAAATACATGAATTTTCAATCTAACAATTAATTTGTCAACAAAAAATATTAATTTTCGACGAAGAAGATTAAATTTATACAAAACAAATGAATTTTATACCAAAAAAGATTAATTGTTCATAAAATACTAAATTTTACAAAAAAATAATTCCACAAAATATAGAATAGTTAAATTTTTTACAAAAAAATAAATTCTCAACCATAAAATGAATTTTTAACAAAGTAGTTCCACTTTAAACTAAGTAGTTGAATTTTCATCAGGAAAAAGATAAATTCTCAACAAAAACTGCAATAGTTGTTGATTCAACCGAAGAAGATTTTAACTTTAAATCAAAAACAGTTTAATTCAACCAAAAAAGACGAATTTTCAACAAAACAGTTGAATCCTCAACCAAAACAGTTTAGTTTTCAACCAAACATTTGTGATTTTTAACAAACAAAAAAAATGTAATATCTACCAAAATCGATGAATTTTCAAACCAAAAACGACGAATTTAAAACAGAAAAAAAAGATAAAGTTTTAACCCAATATCTGAATTTTCAAACCAAACATTTAAATTTTCAAATTAAGAAGAAAAATACTCAACAAAAAATGAAATTGTTAAATTTTGAGTTCTTCTAAAATCCTTATGAATCCTTAAATATTTATGAAATCTTCCAGAAATCTTTAGAAATATTCTTAAAAAAATTTTTAATCGTTTAAAATTTGAAATTTTTAGAAATCTTTGGAATCTGGTGTAATGTGTCCTTGTTGAATTCTTTGAAATCCTTATGAATCCCTAAATATTTATTAAATCTTCCGGAAATCTTTTACATTTGTTTGAAATCATTGAAAAAATAAAAATCTTTGTAATGTTTTGAAATCTTTGAAATCTGGTGTCTCTTGTTGAAATATTTGAAATTCTTTCAATCTTTTGAAATCCCCATGAATTCTTCAGGATATTTGTGAAATCTTTGAAATTTTTTGAAATCTTTGAAATCTGGTGTCTCTTTTATTGAAATCTTTGAAATTCTTTGAATCTTTTGAAATCTTCTAAAACCATTTGAAATCGTTTAAAATCTTTGCAATTTTTTGAAATCTTTTAAATCTGGTGTACTGTGCTCTTTTTGAAAACTTTGAAACTCTTGTTTTGTTTTTTTAAATCTTTATTAATTTTTTTATGAAATCTTTCAAATATTTGTGAAATCTTTCTGAAATCTTTTGCATTCGTTTGAAATCATTGAAATATTTAAAATCCTTGTGACATTTTTTTAAATCTTCTGAAAAATGAAGAAATCGTTTAAAATCTTTCAAATTTTTTGAAATCTTTTAAATCTGGTGTACTGTACTCTTTTTGAAAACTTTGAAATTCTTGTTTGTTTTTTTTAAATCTTTAATATTTTTTTATGAAATCTTTGAAATATTGATGAAATCTTTGAAATATTTATGCAATCTTCCGGAAATATTTTGTATTCGTTTGAAATCATTCAAATAATTAAATTGATTGTGAAACCTTTTGAAATCTTCTCAAAAATTTAGAAAACGTTTAAAATCTTTTAAATGTTTCGAAATCTTTGAAATCTGGTGTCTCTTGTTGAAATCTTGGAAATTCTTTAAATCTTCTGAAATCTTCATGAATTCTTTAGAATATTTGTGAAATCTTTTGAAATCTTCTAAAACAATTTGAAATCGTTTAAAATCTTTGAAATTTTTAACATCTTTTAAATCTGGTGGACTGTATTTTTTTTTGAAAACTTTGAAATTCTTGTTTTTTTCTTAAATCTTTATTAATTTTTTTATGAAATCTTTATTAACTTTTTCATGAAATCTTTGAAATATTTGTTAAATCTTTCTGAAATCTTTTGTATTCGTTTGAAATCACTCAAATATTTAAAATCCTTATGAAATTTGTTTAAATCTTCTGAAAAAAGTTGAAATCGTTTAAAATCTTTGAAATAGTTTGAAATCTTTGAAATCTGGTGTACTGTGCTCTTTTTGAAATCTTTGTGAAACTTTTATGAAAATTTGAAATATTTTTGAAATCTTTCCGAAATCTGTTGCATTATTTTAAAATCAGAAAAATATTTGAAATCTTTGTGAAAACTTATACAAAATTTTGAAATCTTTGTGAAATCTTATGCAAAATTGTGAAATCGATTCAAATCTTGAGAATTTTTTGACGTCTTAGAAATCTGGTTTACTATACCAGTATACCGTTTTTAAAACCTTTAAAATCTTGGAAATCTCTTGAAAGTTTTAAAATCTTTGTCAAATCTTTGAAACCTGGTGTACACGCTTTTTTCAAATATTTGAAATTTTTGAAATCTTTTCAAACATTTAGAAAACCTTTAAAATCCTTGAAATCTGGTTTCTCTTGTTTAAATTTTTGAAATTCTTCAAATCTTTTGAAATACTCATGAAATCTTTAGAATATTTGTGAAATCTTTTCAAAAATTTAGAAAACGTTTAAAATCTTTGAAGTATTTTAAAATCTTTGAAATATTTTAAAATCTGAAATATTTTTAAATCTTTAAAATCTGGTGTCTCTTGTTGAAATTTTTGAAATTCTTTAAATCTTTTGAAATCCTCATGAATTCTGTATAATATATGTGAAATCTTTTTTATTCGTTTGAAATCATTTAAATAATTTAAAATCTTTGTTAAATCTTCTTAAAAAATTTGAAATCGTTTAAAATCATTGAAATTTTTCAAAATCTTTTAAATCTGGTGTGCTGCACCCTTTTTTAAATCTTTGTAATTCTTGTATTTTTTTTAAATCTTTAATAATTTTTTTATTAAATCTTTGAAATATTTTGAAATCTTAGAAATATGATTTACTAATCCATTATACCGCTTTAAAACCTTTGAAATCTTTGAAATCTCTTGAATGTTTTAAAATCTTTGTCAAATATTATAAACCTGGTGTACACGCCTTTTTCAAATATTTGAAATTTTTGAAATCTTTATGAAATGTTCGAAATCTTTGTAAAATCTTTTGTATTCTCTGAAATTCTCGTATTATTTTTTAATCTTTCTGAAATTGTTATGAAATCTTTGAAATAATTGTGAAATCTATTAAATATTTGTGAAATCTTTTGAATTAATTTAAAATCATTAAAATATTTGAAATCTTTGTGAAATATTATTAAAAAATTTTGAAATCGATTTAAATCATTGAAATCTGGTTTACTATACCAGTATACCATTATTAAAACCTTTAAAATCTCTTCTTGAAAGTATTTAAATCTTTGTCAAATTTTTGAAACCTGGTTTCTTCTTGAAATCTTTATGAAATGTTTGAAATCTTTCTTAAATCTTTGTTTGTGAAATATTTTTTATTCGTTGGAATCATTAAATAATTCTAAATCTTATGGCCATGGCTCATTCAAAATCTGAAACTGAATTAACATCGAAATTTTCAACTAATAATTTTTATAATTTGTAAATTTAATATCACAAAAAATGTATACAATTACATTCTATATTAGCGGAAAACAAAATAAAAACTTATAGAATTATTCACAATATTAAAGCCTGTTAATTGTAATCTATAAAATAATTGGTACCAGTCTACAAAAAGTGCCTTGAAATCTATTTATTCTGTAATGAACAAAAGAAAAATTATATCTTGATAAATAAAAAACTTTTCAGCAGCAATATTTCTTCCAAACGAGATGTCTCTTTCATAATAGACTAAAAGATTTTAATTACTCTTCACATTTCAATAAAATAATTCATATTCAAGACTTCCAGGTTTTCAAGGTCGCTGGACACCCTGTAATTTAGTACAATCTGTTAATTATTTTTAATACTTTTCAGAACTTCCCATTTTTTTATAAAATTCGATATTTTTCTTCTTTACTTTTAGTAAAATTTCACAAATGTCAAGTTTTTGAATTCGAAATTGTGAACAAAATTTAGATCCGCGCAATAAAATTCGTCAAATTTTTGTTTTCGATCATGAAAAATCAGGATCGAGCACAAAAAATCAGGGCAGCGATAAAAAATCAGGAAGTCTGGTACTGATTTCCTATATAATTCCGACCTACCAAAACACTCACGAATCCAAAAAGTTCCACAAACTGTATTTAACTCCTGGCTCACCCAATTACTTCCGAATTTTTTAAAATCTTTTTTCGTCTACTGTGTTATTTAGTTTTCTAATAACTTAAAAACAAAAAACCTTGAAAACTAAAAACTTTACACATAACTAAAAGCCTTTACCAAATCAAAACCAAAGTTTTGACAGCACTGCCACCATTGCACTTTGTAAATTATTCCACTTCGCGTACGTATATTTTTAGCTAGTCGCTACACCTCAGCGTATGTTTATCCACTTCGTAAAAAAAAATACATTTCCAAGAAATGACAGTCACCAAAAAAAGGATTTCTTGATGCAAATATTGAAAAAAAACGTACTCCGAAAACGTGCAACACGCACGATATAACCTCTCAATGTAACAACTGTTTTGGAGCACTTTAACTGATTCAATGTTTGAAAAAGAAGATATTTAATTATCATAGAAGGATACAATTAGGCCAGGATGATCATCAGTCACACGACAGCAAAAAAAATCCGAAAAAATTTGAACCGTTTTGGTAGGAGGACGGTGGCATCGGTCCAGCCAGCCAGCAGCCCACACGTTTTTTAGGTTATGAACGATAAATCGATATATCGTATTTGGGGAACTTTGTTCGAACTTGGGACATAAACATCAGCTGATCTCAAAAACCTGCGGCACCTCACTAGCGAACCTATAAGAAGTTCCAAGAACTAAAAAGATTCCATTAGTTAAAAAGAAACAGAGATCTATCTATCTCGTTTTAACCAATAGTATTTTTTTAGTTCTTGGAACTTATTATAGGTTCGCTAGTGAGGTCCCGCATCTAGGTATCTCATCTGCATCTTCTTAATTCTTCACCATTAATTATTATATTGGTAAAAAAGTGGAAACTAGGATAATAACTTGATTCCGATTTGAAAAATATGTCTATATTCTCTAGACTACATCGGTAACCAATTTAATATATAAATTAAATTTAGTAATCTCGCAAAAATTGACTCTTGATTTTTGAAAATTCGCGCCTTTTATTCAGCGACACCTACCGATGTCCATCGTACCACAACCAAAAAGTTACAGAACCGGCCGCCAGCTAGTGCTAGCTCCTATAGACCAAATTGCGCGAAAATTCAAATTGGTTATATGAAAAATTGTCTTTTTTTATACAAAATGTTGATAAAGCGTTATAGTTTATTTATAAAACGAAGCAAAAGTTTTAGTGATTGAATTTTAGAAGCAAAAATTTGATATTTCAAGTCCTGGTCAGTTTTTCTTGCGTAGTTCTGAATGTCAGAAGTATAATATTATTCTCTCTACTTAAAAAACGTTTTAAAACCCAAGAATTTTTAACCAAATAGTTGAATTTTGATCTAAATTAAGTAAATTTTCAACCAAAAATGAATTCATGAATTTTCAGTTCAAAAAATTAATTTTTTTACAAAAAAAAAGAATTTTGAATAAATTCATGAATTTTCAAACAAATATTTAAATTTTGAACTAAATTAAGTATATTTTCAACTAAAATTGAATTAATGAATTTTCAGTTCAAAAAATTAATTTTTTACCAAAAAAGACGAATTTTCAACAAATTCATGAATTTTCAAACCAAATAGGTTAATTTTAGACTAAATTAAGTAAATTTTCAACCAAAAATTAAAAAGTTTGATTTGCAGTTCAAAAAATTAATTTTCAACAAAAAGAAAACATGTTTTTAACGAAATAGTTAAATTTTGAACCAAAAATAATTTTTCCGCTCGAAAAATTAATTTTTTCCAAAAAGACGAATTTTCAACCAAATAGGTTAATTTTAGACTAAATTAAGTAAAATTTCAACCAAAAATTAAAAAGTTAAATTTGCAGTTCAAAAAATTAATTTTCAACAAAAAGAAAACATGTTTTAACGAAATAGTTAAATTTTGAACTAAATTAAGTAAATTTTCAACCAAAAATGAAAAAATGAATTTTCCGTTCAAAAAATTAATTTTTTTCAAAAAGACGAATTTTCAACCAATTCATTAATTTTCAACCAAATAGTTTAATTTTGAACTAAATTAAGTAAATTTTCAACTAAAATTGAAATAATGAATTTTCAATTCAAAAAATTAATTTTTTATAAAAAAAAACGAATTTTCAACAAATTCATGAATTTTCAAACAAATAGTTAACTTTTGAACTGAATTAAGTAAATTTTCAACCAAAAATGATCTAATGAATTTTTAGTTCAAAGAATTAATTTTGACCAAAAAGGACAAATTTTCAACAAATTTACGA
Organism: Andricus grossulariae; assembly: GCA_011634705.1. NCBI lineage: Eukaryota > Metazoa > Arthropoda > Insecta > Hymenoptera > Cynipidae > Andricus > Andricus grossulariae. The sequence continues at coordinate 208,323,804 of JAABKJ010007545.1, forward strand.
ATTTTCAACAAATTCATGAATTTTCAAACCAAATAGATTAATTTTAGATTAAATTAAGTACATTTTCGACAAAAAATTGAAAAGTTGAATTTTCAGTTCAAAAAATTCCTTTTCAACCAAAAGAAAACAAGTTTTCAACTAAATAGTTAACTTTTGAACTAAATTAAGTAAATTTTCAACCAAAAATGAATTCATGAATTTTCAGTTCAAAAAATTAATTTTTTCCAAAAAGACGAATTTTCAACAAATTCATGAATTTTCAACCAGATAGTTAAATTTTGATCTAAATGAAGTAAATTATCAACTAAAAATGAATTGATGAATTTTCAGTTCAAGAAATTAATTTTCAACCAAACGAAAACAAGTCTTTAAGGAACTAGTTAACTTTTGAACTAAATTAAGTAAGTTTTCAACAAATTCATGAATTTTCAATCAAATAGTTAAATTTTGAACTAAATTAAGTAAATTTTCAACCAAAAATAAAAAAATTAATTTTCAGTTCAAAAATTTAATTTTTTACCAAAAAAGACTAATTTTCAACAAATTCATGAATTTTCAACCAAATAGTCAAATTTTGAACTAAATGTAGTAAATTTTCAACCAAAAATGAATTCATGAATTTTGAATTCAAAAAATTAATTTTTTCCAAAAAGACGAATTTTCAACAAATTCATGAATCTTCAAACAAATAGTTAAATTTGGAACTAAATTAGGTAAATTTCAAACCAAAAATGAATTCATGAATTTTCACTTCAAAAAATTAAATTTTGACCAAAAAAGACGAATTTTCAACAAATTCATGAATTATCAAACAAATAGTTAAATTCTGAACTTAATTAAGTAGATTTTCAACTGAAAATGAATTTTCAGTTCAAAAAATTAATTTTTTCACCAAAAAAGAGAAATTTTCAACAAATTCATGAATTTTCAATCAAAGAGTTAAATTTTGGACTAAATTCACTGAAATAAGTAAATTTTCGACCAAAAAATAAAAAGTTGAATTTTCAGTTCAAAAAATTAATTTTCAATCAAAAGAAAACAAGTTTTAACGAAATGATTAACTTTTGAACTAAATTAAGTAAATTTTCAACTGAAAATGAAAAATTAATTTTTGGTTCAAAAATCTAATTTTTTAACAAAAAAGACGAATTTTCAACAAATTCATGAATTTTCAATCAAATAGTTAAATTTTGAACTTAATTAAGTAACTTTTCAACCAAAAATGAATTAATGAATTTTCAGTTCAAAAAATTAATTTTTTACCAAAACAGACTAAGTTTCAATAAATTCATGCTTTTTCAACCAAATAGTTAAATTATGAACTAAATTGAGTAAATTTTCAAACAAACATTAAAAATTTGAATTTTCAGTTCAAAAAATTAATTTTTAACCAAAAGAAAACCAATTTTTAACGAAATAGTTGAATTTTCAAACAGAACAATGAATTTTTTAGTAAAATTATAAATCTTCAACCAAGAAAATTATTATTAACCTAATGTAGATAAACATTTTGCTTGAAAAAATATGGTGGTTGATATTTTACCTAAAAAAGTTAAATTTTAAACCAAAAACAGTTAAATTCAACTAAAAAGATATATTTTCAGTTGAAAAAATTGATGTTTTACAATAAAAAAAAAAGAATTTTTATGGAAATGGTTAAATTTTCAAAGAAAGAAATGATTTTTCAACCATGTTGATTAATCTTCAACCAAAAAATAATAATTTTGAAACAAATTGTTGAATCTTTAATAATAAAAAAAATCGAATTTTTAACGAAATAGTTAAATTTCAAAATAAAAAATAAATTTTGAATCATGTTAATTAATTTTCTACCAAAAAATAATAATTTTGAACCAAATTGTTGAATTTTCACAAAAAAAAAAAATCATTTTTCCAACAAAACATTAGATTGTTAAATTTATTTCTGAAAAAAGATCTTTCTCCTTCGCTCCGGTGGGAATCGAACCTCACGTCTTCCAATTGCCGGTCAGGTGCTTCAACCACTAAGCTACTAGAGAGATCGAAGGCAAATACCTTTTTCAGATATACGCTTTTCATAGCAAGGATTTATGTTTTGAATACAAGTTAAACAGAAGGAATCTGTTTTATCCTCCGAATTGGTAACGATCGATCATATGTAGATAACTTTCACGAACTGTGAAACTAGAAATCAACATTTGAAAATTTATGAATTAAAAATTTCTAATTTCCGAAAAAAGATCGTTCTCCTTCGCTCCGGTGGGAATCGAACCTCATATCTTCCGATTGCGGCGGGTGCTTTAACCACTAAGCTATCTTTTTGCATAAATTAAAAAATTTTAATTTATAAATTTTCCAACTCCATCTAGTCTGAAATGACGTTAAGACTTTCTGTTATTTAAGGACTTACCTTAGATCGATATTGTTGATTTCCAGTTTCACAGTTCGTGAAAGTTTTCTACACATGATCGATCGTTACCAACTCTGATGATAATACAGATTCCTTCTAATTTAACTTTACAAAGCATAACTCCTCAACATGAGAAGCGTATATCTGAAAAAAGTATCTGCCTTCGATCTCTCTAGTCTAGTAGCTCAGTGGTTAAAGCACCCGACCGGCAATCGGAAGACGTGAGGTTCGATTCCCACCCGAGTGAAGGAGAAAAATCTTTTTTTTTCAGAATTTATTAATTTTTTACTATAAAATTATAATTGTCACTTATTCACAATATGAAAGATTTATCCATGTCAGTAAGATCGACAGCCTGAATTTACAAAACCTTTAATTATCTTTCTTGGCCCCTTTTATCACTGACCTCGTCTTTGAATTGAAAGGAAAAAAAATAAACTGCATATTTGAAAATCAACAAATTAAAAATGATAAATTGTGTATTGCGAGATAAAAATCGCACATTTCCCTCTCCCGCCGAACCGGTAGCATATTTTTACACAAGGAAAAGTGCACAATTGCAGACGCACGAGGCCACGGTCATTCTTACGTTGCCTTGGCGGCTGGTCGAGTACGCAACGAATGCCAGACATTGTAATCCGAAGGTTCCCCTGTGAAGTTGTACAACTGCTTTTGAAATGCCTCTTTCAGTCCAGCGTTCTTCGACCCTACATTCTATATAATCTACAAAGAAACCTTAGCGCCACCAAGAAAAAAAACCATTCCTAGTACCAGTAATCTTCATTAATTTGATAAAAAAAGTCAGATTAATAATGAGCCCACGTGGAGAGATTTGATTAGGGGTCGTCCACAAACTACGTTAGCAATTTTATGTTACTTTGGACCCCCCCTCCTACGACCCCCATTGTTGATAATCGTAGTTTTCCCTTGCAGCCCCCCCCCCCATAAAAGTAAGGTAGCCCAAAATTCTATCGAAACGTAGGAAAGAGGGTGATTTTTTAAGAAAATAGGGTAATAATGGAGGAATACATTCTTTAAAATAAAATTAATAAAATTAAATTTGAGTTCCTAAGATTTATAGTAAAAATATATACTTAATTTTCAATAAACAAGATTAATTTTCTAACCAAAAAGACGAATTTTCAACAAAATACATGGATTTTCTACCAAATAGGTGAATTTTCAAATAGTAAAGGATACATTTCTCAACAAAAATGTATTAGTGAAATTTTCAGATCAAAAAATTAATTGGTCTGCAAAGCAATAACAAATTTTCAACAAAGAAGTTAAATTTTCAACCAAAGAGATGAATTTTTACAAATATAAATTTTTATCAAACTAGATCAAGTTTCAATTAAGCAGTTGAATTTTCAACTAAAAAAGATAACTTTTCCAGCAAGACGATTAATTTTCTAGCAAAAAACACGAATTTTCAACAAAATTGTTCAATTTTAAAGCCAAAAGGACGAATTATCTACATAATGGTTTAGTTTTAAATCTGAAAATATGATTTTTTGTACAAAAAAGTTAATTTTCTACCAAAAAGTTAAATTTTTATAAAAATAGTTTGATTTTTAACCCAATATTTAAATTTAAACCAAAAACATTAATTTTTAATAAAAAATTCATTTTCAACTGGATAGTTGAATTTTCTACCAAATTGTTGAATCCTCAAATAAACCATATTAATTTAAAACCATACAGTTTTATTTTCAACCAAAAAGGATACATTTTCGACCAAAAATGAAATAGTTTTATTTTTAGTTAAAAAAATTAATTCTCAACAAACAAAAAAAGAATTTTCAATAAAATGATGAATCTTTAAAAAAATGAATTTTCAAGAAAAGGGTTCAACCCAAATGAAAATGATGATTTTTTAACCAGGAAAAATAATTTGCTAAAAAAGCAATAGTTACATTTTTTACCAAGGAGGTGAATATTATAAAAATATTAATTTCAACCAAGTAGTTGAATTTTCAAATAAAAAAGATGAAGTTTTAATCAAATAGTTAAAGTTTCAACCTAAAAGATGAATTTTCAAGCAAGAACATTAATTTTATACCAAAAAAAAACGAATTCTTAACAAAATACTTTAATTTTCAACAAAATTGTTCAATTTTAGAGCCAAAAGGACGAATTATCTACATAATGGTTTAATTTTGAATCCGAAAATATGAGTTTTTTTTAAAAAGTTAATTTTCTACCAAAATGTTAAATTGTTACAAAATAGTTTAATTTAAAACCATGCAGTTTTATTTTTAACCAAAAAGTATAAATTTTTTACCAAAAATGAAATAGTTATATTTTTAGTTAAAAAATTAATTCTCAACATAAAAAAACGAATTTTCAATAAAATGATGAATCTTTAAAAAAATGATTTTTCAACAAAAGAGTTCGACCTAAATAAAAATGATGATTTTCTAACCTGGAAGAATAATTTTCTAAAAAAAGCAATAGTTAAATTTTTAACCAAAGAGGCGAATCTTATAAAAATATTAATTTCAACCAAGTAGTTGAATTTTCAAATAAAAACGATGAATTTTTAATCAAATAGTTCAAGTTTCAACCTAAAAGATGAATTTGCAAGCAAGAACATTAATTTTCTACCAAAAACACGAATTTTTTAAAAATACTTTAATTTTCTACAAAATAGTTGAATTTTAAAACCAAAAGGATGAATGATCTACGAAACGGTTGTTATGTACAAAAATTTTCTATAAAAGTTCAATTTTCCCCAAAATAATTTAATTTTTAACCAAATAGTTAAATCTAAAACAAAAATATAAAATTCAACACAAAATTTCAAAAGATTTCAACCAATTTGAAAGAAACTGTCGATTTTTGAAACATTTGAAATAACATTTTGAAGCTTTTTCAGGATATTGAAAGGTTTTAAGATAATACAATTTTTTTCTTAAGATTCCGGGGAAAATTAAAATTGAGTTTTTATTTTGAAAAATTAATTTGAAGAAATTTTTTTAAAATATTTAAAAAAATGTCAACTGACTTTCTAAAATTTCGGAAATTAATATAGAAGACTTTAAAGCAAAATGTTACAATTTTTCAAAATTACAAAATTTTAGAAATAATTCGAATATGTTTAAGAGATATTTAGAAATATTGGAAAGATACCAGAATAATTTTAAACTTAAAAAGATTTCAAGCAATTTAAAATAAAATGTACATTTTTAAAGATTTTGAACAAAAAAACTAGAACCTTTTTAAAATTTTTGAAAGGTTTCAAGAGAATACAAAAAGTTAAAAAAGGTTTTAATTTAATTCTTAATTTTTTTTAAATTAATTTTAAGAGAATATTTAATAAGATTTAAAACATTAGAAAATATTAAAAGAATTGTCAAAAGCGAATCCAAAAGATTGGAAGACAATTTTAGGAATAATTCTAGTTATTTTAAAAGATATTAGGGATTTTAGAAGTTTTCCTGCATGATACAAAAAAAAATCTTAAATTTTTTAGATACTTTTTCGACATTTCTGAAATCTTCCACAAATTTTTTGAATTTTTTCGAGAAACTTAAGAAAATTATATTTATATAACGTTAAAGCAAATAAACAAAAAAACTTAACAAATAAAAAGTTATTCGAAATTTTTATTTTGTATTGTAAATAATTTTTCTTTCAAATTATTGTTTGCCTAATTTTTTTTCTTTCTTGACTAAAAAATCTGTTTTGATTGGAAATTCGTCTTTTTGGTTTGAAAATTGAACCACTTGATTTTTCGATGATATTTCAAACAAGAAAGGTTTGAGTTGCATTTTCAACAACAAAATATGAATCGTAAACAAAAAAGTTAATTTTATACCAAAATAGTTAAATAATTTTCAACAAAATAATTAAATGTTCATCAAAATAGTGGAATTTTTAACCCAAATAAATGAATTCTGTACCAGAATAGAATATTCAACAAAAAAGAATTAATTAAAAAAAAAGCTGTTGAATTTTCTTGTTGGGTTCTATTAATGCAGTTCGCAATTAAGCAAAAAAACGAGAAAAATAGAAGTTTCTTTAGAACAGGGGAAAAGAGAGGAATACTTAAAAAAAGTCTATTAAGATGTTAATTAGGTCGTTCAAACCTCCCCCCCCATAATTTACCCCCCTTCACCCTCCTAACCACCGCCCTTTCTCCCCTTCCTTCCACTACGCTCACAAACTTAGCTTCCCCTCCCTTACCAAACTTCTACATCCACTAGTTCCCCCTCTCTCACTTCCCTTCCCATACTTCGCTTCCCTAGCCATCACTTCCCACCCCCCTACTCACTTGCATTACCTCTCCTCACTTCCCCTCACTACAAACGCTCACTTTTAATCATTTCCCCTACTTCCTCTTACTTTTACTCGTTTCCCCTACTTTCCCACCCCCACTATCCATCAGTTCCCATACGTCCAAACTCACTTCCTTGCTTCTTCACCCATCACTTCCCCTTCTTTCCATTTCCTCAGCCTTCACTTCCTCTACTTACCCTCCCTCGTTTTCTTTAGTTCTCCACCCCTCACTTCCACTACATTCTGTCACCAAATTTTCCCTCACTTCACCTAGTTTGCATCCACTAAAAGTCCTTCACTTCCCCTCATGTGAAAAAAATAAGACGAAAAGAAAAAAATGTGAAAGGTAAGGTTAGAAAAATAACAAAGATGGAATGAGGAAGGTGAATCCCTAGACTTTAGAGAGTAAATTAACATTTTTTTAAATTGAAAAATAAAGGGGGAAAGAAGAAGGTGAAAGAGAAGGTTAGGAAAGGAAAGGAGATTGATAGAGATAAAGGAAAGATCTCAAAGAATAGTTGCACATTCTTGAAGGTAAAAAAAAAGAAGGGAAAGAGAAGAATACTTTAAAAAAGCCTATTAAGATGTTAATTAAGTCATTAAAATCTCTCCTTCCCATACTTTACCTCCCCCCTTCTCTACCTTCTCCCTCTACTTCCCCTACAATTACAAACTTCGCTTCCCCTCCCTTTCCAAATTTCTTCATCCACTAATTCCCCCTCTCTCACTTCCCCAGCTAACACTTCCCTTCCCATACTTCGCTTCCCTAACCATAACTTCCCCTCCCCTGCTCCCATATTCACTTCCCCTCAGTTCCCACATGTCCACACTCACTTCCTTACTTCTCCATCCCGCACTTCCCCTACTTTTCATCCCCTCAGCCCTCACTTCCTCTACTTGCCATCTCTCGTTTCCTTTACTTCCCCACCCCTCACTTCCACTACATTCTGTCACCAAATTTTCCCTCACTTCACCTATAAAAATCGATTGATTATACGAGTAAGTAATTTTCATCAGGAAAAAATGGCATAGTTCTGTGAGTGAAAAAGAAGAGAATAAAGAAGAAAATGCGGAGGGTAGGTTAGAAAAATAAATGAGAGGGAATAGGGCAAAAATCCTAAAAAGGGGAAAAGAGGGAAATAGGGGAAAGAGTGTATTTGTAATACAGCAAGTAAATTTAATTTTTTTTTTTAAAGTATTCTTCTGTATTGGAAATATAAAAACGCTTGTGGTTGAATTTTTGATGAAATCCGAAAAGTTTTGAGGCACTTTAGAGAGTAATATAGGAGAGAAGTCATATTGTGTGTAATATCGCAAACCCAAGAGTTGAAGTGGTCTCTAAAAATCTATAGAATTTATGACATTGTCCACGTTTCTAGTACTTCTGGCATTTCTGGCTGATATCGTGTTCGATGAATAAATTGTAAACGAAACTTTAACTGCTACAAGCCGTCTCGATATGAAAGATAAATTACTCAAAAGTTCCTTCGCGAATCGATATTTGCTGCGGTTTTTCTCAAGTGTACTTTCCGCTCGAACGAAGATTTAATGAACATCGCGAAAGGAGAACAAGATTCTATAAAACAAAAAGAATATTTTCTAGAAGAAAAAGGACTGTTTTCATTATTGAGTGATTTGCAAAATTTTATTTCGAAAGTTCGTATCGCTAACTTAACTTTTTTAAATTATAAAAACGGAAATGATTTTTATAATTAAAAGTTATTTCGACAGTGTTTAGTGTATTTTTTATATAAAAACCATTTTTTATTACAAATAAACCCAAGAGGCAACCCTGACCAATTTTTCATTTTCGACGATCATTAACATTCGAAGACCAGCATTTTAATTTTGTAATTTTTTAATCATAGAATCGTTTACAGATGAAATAAAATAATTTCAGATCAAACTTGAAAAAATGTTAAATTTATTTATTTCAAACAAAACAGATGAAGTTTCTACGAAAAAAGATTATTTTTCAATCCAAAAGAACGAATTTTGAACGAAACAGTTGAATTTTCGTATTTTTAAGAAAATGTTAAATTTTCCACAAAATAATTGAATTTGCAACAAATTAGTTGAATTTTCCACCTACAAATCTGAATTTTCAACAAAATCGTCCAATTTTTAAACCAAAAAATTAACTATAATCAAAAATAATTGTATTTTTACCAAATAATTGAATTTTCAACAAAAAAATGAATTTTCAAGCAAGAAAGATTAAGTTTCTACCATAAAAGATTATTTTTCAACCCAAAAGGACGAATTTTGAAAGAAATAGTTGAATTTTCGTCTTTTTAACCAAATTTGAAATTTTCCACAAAATAATTGAATTTGCAACAAATTAGTTGAATTTTTAACCAAACTGTTGAATTCTCCACCTACAAATCTGAATTTTCAACCGAATCGTCCAATTTTTAAACAAAAAAATTAACTATGACCAAAAATAATTGCATTTTAACCAAATAATTGAATTTTCAACAAAAAAATTAATTTTTAGCAAACAAGTTAAATTTTCCACCAAAGAGTTGAATTCTCAACAAAATCATTAAATTAATAACAAGATATTTTCGAAAGTTCGTATCGCTAACTTTACTTTTTTAAATTATAAAAAACGGCAACGATTTTTATAATTAAAAGTTATTTCGACAGCGTTTAGTGTATTTTTTATATAAAAACAATTTTTTATTACAAATAAACCCAAGAGCAACCCTAACCAATTTTTCGTTTTCGCTGATCATTAACATTCAAAGACCAATATTTTAATTTCGTAATTTTTAAATCATAGAATCGTTTACAGATGGAATGAAATAATTTCAGATCAAACTTAAAAAAATTTCAAATTTATTTATTTCAAACAAAACACATGAAGTTTCTACCATAAAAGATTATTTTTCAATCCAAATGGACGAATTTTGAAACAAAATAGTTGAATTTTCAAATTTTTAACAAAATGTTAAATTTTCCAAAAAATAATTGAATTTGTAACAAATTAGTTGAATTGCTAACCAAATTGTTGAATTTTCAACCAAATCGTCGAATTTTTAAACAAAAAAATTAACAATGACCAAAAATAATTGCATTTTAACCAAATAATTGAATTAAAAAAAAAAGAATTTTCAAGCAAAAAAGATTAAGTTTCTACCATAAAAAATTATTTTTCAATCCAAAAGGACGAATTTTGAACGAAACAGTTGAATTTTCGTCTTTTTAAAAAAATTTTTAATTTTCCACAAAATAATTGAATTCGCAACAAATTAGATGAATTTTTAAACAAATTGTTCAATTTTCAAACTATAAAGCTGAATTTTCAACGAAATGGTCGAATTTTTCAACAACAAAAGTAACTATGACAACAAATAATTGCATTTTAACCAAATAATTGAATTTTCAAGCAAAAAAGATTAAGTTTCTACCATATAAGATTATTTTTCAATCCCAAAGGACGAATTTTGAACGAAACAGATGAATTTTCGTCTTTTTATAAAAAGGTTTATTTTCCACAAAATAATTGAATTTGCAACAAATCAGTTGAATTTTTAACCAAATTCTTGAATTTTCCACCTACAAAGGTTAATTTTCAACCAAATCGTCGAATTTTTAACCAAAAAAATGAGCTATGACCAAAAATAATTGCACTTTAACCAAATAATTAATTGAAACAAAAAAAATTAATTTTCAAGCAAGAAAGATTAAGTTTCTACCATAAAAGATTATTTTTCAATCCAAAAGGACGAATTTTGAACGAAACTGTTGAATTTTCGTATTTTTAACAAAATGTTAAATTTTCCACAAACTAATTGAATTTGTAACAAATTAGTTGAACTTTTAATCAAATTGTTGAATTTTTAACCAAATTGTTGAATTTTCAACCTACAAAGCTGAATTTTCAACCAAATTGTCGAATTTTTGAACAAAATTTACGATGACCAAAAATAATTGCACTTCAACCAAATGATTGAATTTTCAACGAAAAAAATTAATTTTTAACAAAGAAGTTAAATTTTCACCAGAGAGTTGAATTTTCAACAAAATCATTAAATTAATAACAAAATATTTGATTTTTTAACCAAGGAGTATAATTTTCTACAAAACAGATGAATTATCAACAAAATACAAGAAATTTCAAACAAAAAGACCAATTCTCAACAAAGTAAAGATTTTTTAGTCAAGAAAGAAACAAACGTTCATCTAAATTGTCTAACTTTCAAGACAAAATACGAGTTTTCTGTAAAACTATTAAATTTTCAACCCAAAAAGATGATTTTTCAACAAAAAATAGATAAGTGACATTTTCCGGTAAAAAAATAATTTATACCCAAAAAAAAAAAGCAAATGAATTATCATCTAAAAAGAAGAATTTTCAACTATAATTATGAATCGTCAACAAATAAAAAATTGTTTTTTTTTTTAACAAATTAGAAAAATAAATTTAAATCACAGACAGTTGAATTCAACTCAAAACGAGGAAATTTCAACAAAGCAGTTGAATTTTCAATGAATAAGAAAGAATTTTTAACAAAATTGTTGAATTTTCAACCAAATAATAAAATTTTTAACTAAAAATATAATCGTTAGGAGGAAACTGCAAAAAAATAAATATAAGTAAAATACAAGACAAATTAATTACTAACAAGAATATTTTATGAGGATGACCGCAACAAATTTTCAAAATAAAATTAAAAATTTCAATTTTTTTATTCTTGAAAGTTATTTAAAGGGCCTCTTATAGAAATTCCATGACTCTTGCAAGACTTTTGTCTAAATACCGGACCTTTCCCTCATTGCCAGATTTTTCCTGATTAATAATTATTTTCAAAAATAATAATTTTAAATTCTTCTCGATTAATATTTGCAATCTTAATTCCGGTTTGATTAAAATTTTATTACTTTCTTGAATATATTTTTTTAAATTGAAAATTCAACTATTTTATTGAACATTAAAATATTTTGTTTAACATTCATCTTTTTGGTTTGATAATGTATCTCTTTTTGTAGAAATTTAATCTTTTTTGGGTAAAAATGCAAATGTCCGGTTAAAAATTGATCTGCTTTGGTTGAAAATTAACTTTTTTGGCGAAAATTCACATTTTAGGGTTAGGAATTAAACTGCTTTGTAAAAAATATGTATTTTCGGCTGGAAAATTAAACAATTTGGTAGAAAATTGAACTATTTGGTTGAAAATTGATGTATTTTGTTGTAAAATTCGTCTTTTTTGCAAGAAAATAATTTTTTTGGTTAAAAATCAAATTGTTTAGTTGAAAATCATATGTTCTAGATGAGAATTCAAGTATTTTGTTGAAAATTTGTCTTTGTTGGTTAAATCCAACTGTTTTTTTAAAATTATTTATTAAAATATATTTGTTTTTAATATCAAATGTTACATATTTCGTTGAAAATTCATCTTTTTGGGTTGAAAGTTCAACTGTTTTGATAGAAAAATCGCATTTTTAACTTGAAAATTTCACAATTTGGTATAAAATTCAACTATTTGGTATAAAATTAAACAGTTTTCTAGAAAAACCCTTTTTTTTTAATTGAAAATTAATTCTCCTTAATAAAAATTACACCACATCATTTTTAGTTAAAAATTTATCTTTTTTAGCTTAAAAATTCAACTATTCAGTTCAAAATTTTTAGAAACAAAAAAAATACAGACTAAAAATTAACCAAATAAAATTTGGACTACCATCACATCCATCCAAAATATTTGGTTCGAAATTTATGTAATTTGTATAGTTTTTGATTGAAAATTTATCTATTTTGTTGAAAATCCGTCTTTTTGGAAAAAAATCAATTTTTTGGTTAAAAATCAAATTGGTCAGTTTAAAAAAATCTGTTTTAGATGAGGATTCAAGTATTTTGATAAAAAACTGTCTTTGCTGGCTAAATCCAACTGCTTTTTTATTTTAAATTAAAAACTGTGTTTTTTTTTTGGTTTGAAATATCAACTATTACATTTTTCGTTGAAAATTCATCTTTTTAGATTAAAAATTCCACTTCTTGATTGAAAGTTGAACTACTTTCTTAACTTTTTTTTTTTTTTTTTAAGATTTATAATTTTATTTTTAAAACTTTGTTTTTTTTTTTGGTTAAATTAAACTGTTTTTTTATTTATTTTAAATTAAAATCTGTTTTTTTTTGAATATCAACTATTACATTTATCGTTGAAAATTCATCTTTTTAGATAAAAAATTCAACTCCTTGGTTGAACCACATTCTTAAAAATTCTTTTCTTTTAGTTGAAGATTTATAACTTTATTAGAATTTTTTTTTAAATGATGTTTTTTAACCGATAATTCAACTATTTTGTTGAAAATTCAACCGATTGGTTTGTAAAATAACTTTTTTGGCGAAAATTCATATTTTCGAGTTAAAAGTTCAACTGTTTTGATAGAAAAATCGCCTTTTTGACTTGAAAACTTCACAATTTGGTATAAAATTAAACAGTTTTGTAGAAAAATCTTTTTTTTATTGAAAATTAATTCTCCTTAATAAAAATTACACCACATGATTTTTAATTATAATATTATCTTTTTTAGCTTAAAAATTGTACTATTTAGTTCAAAATTTTTAGAAACGAAAAAAATACAGATGAAAAATTAATGAAATAAAATTTGGACTAACATCACATCCATTGTTCAAAATATTTAGTTGAGAATTTATTTCATTTTTTGAACATTTGTATTTTTTTGGTTGAAAAATGAACAAAAATGTATGTATTTTGTTGAAAATTCGAATTTTTAGGTAGAAAATCACTTTTTTTGGGTTAAAAATGCAATGTATCGTTAAAAATTAATGTATTTTAGTTAAGGCTTTAAGTATTTTGTTGGAAATTCGTATTTTTAGGTAGAAAATCACTTTTTTGGTTAAAAATGCAATGTATGGTTAAAGTTAATGTATTTTAGTTAAGGCTTAAAGTATTTTGTTGAAAATTCCCGTTTTTTATTATATTCAACTTTTGTTATTTAATGTTAAAATCTCTTGTGGTTTAAATATCAACTATTACATTTTTTGGTGAAAATTCAACTATTGCGTAGAGAATTTAACTCTTTTGTAGAGAATTCATCTACTTGGCTTGAAAATTCAACAACCTGATAGAAAATTCAACCGTTTTGTGGAAAATTTATGTAATTTTTTAAAAATTCATCTCGTTGGTTGAAAATTTAACCATCTGGTTGCAAATTCAGCTGTTCTTTTTAAAGCTTGTCTTTTTGACTTGAAAATTCATCATTTTGGACGGCCCTAACCAGCCATTGAGACCATTTCAAGCCAATTTGCAAATAAGGTGAAAAATATTTTTTAAGAAAAAGTAAAGCAATAGTAGAATTAGCAGAAGATTGTGACAAAAAAGTGTCTTTAGTGTATTTTTTGCGAAATAGTAGTAAAATAGTGTAATCATTCAAAAAAAGTGTAAAATAGTGTTTATAGAGTAGTGAGTCCGAGGCCTGAACATACTATCAAAACACTTTTAATTTCCATTTTAATACAGTCGAGAAGAAATTCCCGATCACTGAATCAAATTCCCGGTCACTTGATCAAATTCCCGGTCACTGAATGAAAATCCCGGTCACTGGATCAAATTCCCGGTCACTGAATGAAAATCCCGGTCACCGGATCAAATTCCCGGTCACTGAATCAAATTCCCGGTCACTGGATCAAATTCCCGGTCATTTCCCGATTTCCCCTCGGGTTTCCCAGTTATGTAGATATCCTGACCATGAATCGTTCAAAAAACGTGTAAAATAGTGTTGATAGTGTAGTGAGTCCGAGGCCTGTAAATATTGATTTAATAAAGCTGATTAAATAAGTGTGTCACAAAAGAAAATTTTATTGAGGAATGTTGGTATGAAATAAATTCTTGATACGAATTTCGACATTGTCACAGATGAAAGCACAAAGAAAGCCAATGAAGAAGAATAGCTTTTGACAAGCAGTCATTCTAGCCCGTGAGAAGATACAGGATTATTAGTGAAGAAAGAACAAGACCTTCGTTTATATATCTTATCTTTTTCTTTGTTTCATTCCTTTTATAACACAAGATCGTGTCGATTTTATTGCGAGACCGCAAATAAAAACGAAATAAAGGAAATATAGAATGAAGGATCAAAGGAATAAAAAAATATCCTTGATAACATTGTCCTGAGAAATATTTCGCAATATCGACATTCTACCTCTTTATATTATTTATTTATATTTATATTATATTTTCATTATATTTTTGCAAAAAAAAATTCCAGGACTTTTCCAGGTTTTCCAGGACAAAAAAATTAAATTTTCAAGGTACCTTTTTTTATAGTAAAAAGATCATTTTCACGAAACATGCCTCAAAAATCTGATTTTAGGGTAAAAAACATTTTTCTTGGTGATTCTTCTTTTATGACGGTGAAAAATCACGACGCTACAATGGAAAATATTTTAAACTTGCTTATTTTTTAAGCTTTAACGACAAATTTTTTTAAATTATAATTGGTGGAAATGTTACTGAGTTATCTAATTTTAAGCTTATTTAAATCTAATTTCAAATAAAATAATTACATTTTTAACCGAATAGTTGAATTTTTAACCAAATTGTTTAATTTTCAAGTTACAAAGATGAATTTTCAACCAAAAAATCGAATTTTAAACAAAAAAAGATTAATCTTAACCATAAACAGTTGCACTTTCAACGAAATAATTGAATTTTTAGAAGACAGCTTAATTCTGAATAAAAAAGGTGAATTTTAAATCTAAAAGGACAAATTTTTTGTCCAAATAGAAAAATGTTCAACAAAACAGTTGAATTTTCAATCAAACAAGACAAATTTTCAAGCAGAGATGAATTTTCAATTAAAATGATGAAACTTGAAAAAAAAGAATTTTTAACAAAGTAGTTCAACTTTCAATCCAAAATTCGAATTTTTTAATGAAAAAGACGAATTGTCAATAAATAAAGCTTTTTCAGACAAGAGGGAAAACAAATTTCATCCAAATTGTAAAATTTTCAATCCAAAGACGAATTTTTTTATAAAAAAAGTGGCATTTCAAACCCGAAAATATGAATTTCAACCAAAAAGATTAGTTTTCTACCAATAAAGACGCATTTTTAACTAAAAAGATACATTTTCAACAAAAAAGGGAAGTTAAATTTTCAGGTAAAAAATTAATTCTAAATAAAAAAATAACGAATTTTCAATAAAATAATTCAATTCGTCACCTAAGAGATGAAGCTTCAAACAAAAATTAATTTTTAACAAATTGGTTCAACTTTTACGGTGTGTGTATTCATTATCGACGGGTGATCTAGTTTCGTCTTTATCGAAAGACAAAAGCAGATTCAAGGAAATCAGATGAGGAAAATCGGTCAATATTCTCAATATTGAAGGCAATCTTAAAGCGAATGCAAAATTACCTAATGCAGCATACTAAAATTAAATTTCTTAATATTTTGATAATTATTAATTTCGTTTAGCTGGCTCGAATCGTGTAACGCTCTAACAATAGGAAGGTCGGGTGAGTTACGACTGGTAGTCGGTATACCCTCTGTGTTTCAGTATCGTGGAAAAATTTCTCGCTCGATACTTTTGCGGTGGCGGATTGCTCGTTTTCAGGCGCATAAATGAAGCACATTTTGGATTAATAAAAAAAAAAAACAAGATCATTTTTCGAAAAAAGGGCACTAATAGGTTGTGTATTATACCATTGAGATTATGTTGTTAAAATATGATATTAAACAATTCATCCTTGTAGGAGGAAACATGTCATTTGTAATACGTGGGCTAAAAATCAAGCCTGAGGAAGCACCTTAAGGCCTTCTGATTGTATCCTATTTTAAAAGTGAGTTAATATAAAATTATCAAGAATAGCGAATGCGATGATAATTATTTGGTCGAAAGTTTGTGACATTTCCGCTGCTTTGAAAAGAAATGTAATTGTTAATACATGAGCTAAAAATCGAGCCTGAGGAAGCACCTTAAGGTGCTTCAAATGACTCTGCTTTTCGCCACATCCATAATACATCTACAAGGATGAATTGTTTAATGTAATTCTTCTAATACATATTCTAAAGGCAATTATGTCGGACTCGAGAGAGAGCTTTTTCCGGAAATTTTTGTTGTTGTTTTTTTTTTTGTAATTGAAAATTGTGTGTTTTGCGCCTGTAAAATGCAACACTCCGGCTATTGTGTATGCCTGGCTGCAGTCACCCAAACTAATTTCAATAGTCACAAACATCTGCGAGTACATTTTTTCCGTGGCTTAGAGGAATATATAGTATAATAATATATTATAATACAATAATGTTAATGAATAATAATAATATATAATAATAATTTTTTAATAATATAAAATATAATATCCTCCTTATGGCTGGAGAGGAAGTTTTAATTAGTGATTAGTGATGGCTAACGCAGAGTTTAAAATAATATATAATTAAATAATAATAAATTGGAAAAGTTGATCATTCAAGTATTCATTCAGTGAAATGAGATGATTTAATTTTTAAGTTAGAGCTTGAGTCCAACAGCCTCGTGAAAAAAAATGTTTAATAATAAACGTACTCAAATTCTTTAGAAATCTTTTAGAAATATTTGACAAATACGTATCTATTTTTCCAATGTAGAAAAATTAATTAATTTATTTATTTATTAATTATTTATTAGATTATTAATTGATTAATTTATTTATCATTAATTTATTATTTTAAACTCTGCATTACCCATCACTGATCACTATAATGAAAACTTGTTTACCAGCACTAAGGAAGATCATATTATATTATATATTATTAAAAAAATATTATAACTTATTATTTATTATTATTGTATTATTATATTATATACTCCTTTAGGCCATGAAAACAGAGATTAATCAAATTAATTTTCTTCCAAAGAAAATGAATTTTCAACAAACTAAATGAATTTTCAAGAAAATAGTTAAATTTTTAAACAAATAAATTAATTTGCAACTAAAATGAGGTATCTTTAAGCCAAAAAATTAATTTTCAACCAAGATGATTAATTTTCAACCAAAAAGACGAATTTTTAACAAAGCACATGAATTTTTAACTGGAAAATATACATTTTTAACCAGAAATAATTATATATTTTTTTTTAATTGATTCTGATAAGAAAAGAACGAATATTTAACAAAATAGTTGAATTTTTAACCGAAGAAATTAATTTCCAACTAAATATGACGAATCTTTATACATAAAAATGAATTTTCGACCAAGAAGATTAATTTTCTATAAAAAGATGAATTTTTAACAAACTAAATGAATTTTCAAGAACATGGTTAAATTTGTAACCAAAGAAATCAATTTGCAACAAAAAGAAGGTTGTTTTAAGCATTCAAATGAATTTTCAACCAAGATGTTTTATTTTATACCAAAAAAAGACGATTTTCAACAAAATACATAAATTTTCAACTAAGAAAGGTAAATTTTTTACCTAAAATTGAACTTATATTTTAATTTTTTTTCAATTTCAACAAAATAAATGAATTTTCAAGAATATAGTTCAATTTTCAAACGAAGAAATTAATTTGGAACTGAAATAAGGTCTTTTAAACAAAAAAATTATTTTTCAACAAATGCATGAATTTTCATCTAAACAAGATAAGTTTTCAACTAGAAATGAAACTTATATTTTAATTTTGAAGAAATTGAGAAAAAAACGATTTTCTAACCAAATAGTTGCATTTTCAACTAAAGAAGGTTAATTTTCAACCAAGGAAGGAGTAGTTAAATTTTCAGTTAGAAAAAATTAATTTTTAATCAAAATAAAGAATTTTCAGCCAAATAATTATATTTTCAACCGAAGAAATTAATTTTAAGTATAATGATGAATCATTAAAGTAAAAATTACTTTTTAACACAAAAAGTAGTGGAATTTTCGGCAAAAAAATGAATTTTCAACCATGAAGATTAATTTTTTACCAAAAAAGACAAGTTCTGAACAAAATCCATGAATTTTCAACAAGAAAATATAAATTTTCAATTCACATTGAAATAGGTAGCCATATTTATAATAAAAAATGAATCTTTAACCTTAAAAAATAATTTTTCAACAAAACAGTGTAATTTTCAACCAAAGAAATGAATTTTCAACCAAAGAGAATAATTTTCAACCTAAAAGATGAATTTCTCATCAAGAAGATTAAGATTCTACCCCAAAAAACTAATTTCTAACAAAATGCATGAATTTTCAATTAAAAAAAAAATAATGTTGAAACAAATAGTTGAATAGTCGACCAAAAAGATAAATTTTCAACAAAATACATGAAGTTTTAACTAAAGAAGATACAATTTCAATCAAAAATAAAATAATTATATTTTTGTTGTTTTTTAAATAATCTTTGACAAGAACAAAAAAAAGAATTTCCAACAAAATAGTTCAATTTTCAATCTAATTATTTAATTTTTAACTAATATGAAGACATTTTAACAACAACAAAAAAATGAATGTTCAGACAAGAACATCAATTTTCTATCAAAAAAGGTGAATTTGCAAAAAATACATGAATTATCAACTACAAAAGATCAATTTTAAATTTACATTAAAATAACTATATTTACAGTTGAAAATAAATTTTTAATCATAAACAACAAATGTTTAACAAAATAGTTAAATTTTTAATCAACTAAATGAATTTTCAACCAAAAAGATGAATTTCTCATCAAGAAGATTAATATTCTACCCCAAAAAACTAATTTTTAACAAAATGCATAAAATTTCAATAAAAAAAAAATTTTGAACCAAATTAGTCAGTTCAATAGTCGACCAAAATGATGAATTTTCAACAAAATACATGAATTTTTAAATAAAAAAGATACATTTTCAATCAAAAATGATATAATTGTTATTTCTTTGTTAACTAATTATTTTTGACAACAAAAAAAGCGAATTTCCAACAAAATAGTTAATTTTTCAATCGAAGAAATTAATTTTGAACTAAAAAAGGTAAATTTAAATTTACATTGAAATAGCTATATTTACAGTTAAAAATAAATTTGTAATCAGAAACAAGGAATATTTAACAAAATAGTTAAATTTTCAACTAACTGAATTAGTTTTCAACAAAATAGTTATATTTTGAACCAATTAGTTAAATAGTCTGAAAAGATGAATTTTGAATCGTAAAGATTAATTGTTTACCAAAAAAATATAAATTTCAAACAAATTGCATGAATTGACATTTTGCAGGATTTTATGTATAATTTCAATTATAACACACTGGACGCTTGAATTTAAAGTTTTTCAATTCTCTCCCTTCAATTTTAAATTGTGAATTTTGAATGCTGGTTTTTTACGTTGTTCACTTTCGAATTCCTTTAACTTTAAATCGAAATTTATGAAGTTTATAATATTTTTATTGGTAGTTGAATTAGAGAGGCATCCCGACCGGCAATCGAAAGACGTGGTGTTCGAATCCCGCCGGAGCGAAGAAGAAAGATCTTTTTTCAGAAATTATTAATTTTTTACTTAAAAATTATTTATTTTTCAACATTTAAAATTTTTTACTACCAATCTGTTAAAGCATACAGGAATTGGACTACGAGTGAGAAATTAAAGGTTCTCACAGCTTTATTTTTGAATAAGATTTTAAATTTGTAAAATGAAAAATAATTTTTCTTATCAAGTTTGAAAATTAAAAAAATAATAATTTTTCAATTAATTTTACCGGTGTAGAAGAATATCTTGCAGAATCTGGAGATGCTGATGAAGACCTTGCACTACTACATGACATTCCATCGCTGCCAAGGCTACTATGAAAACTGCCATGTAACGAATTAGACAATGGTCCAGGAGAAGCTGGTGAGGCCGTCAAGGGCGATTTCGATCTCACCGAATCTGCTCTCGATCTGCAATTACAATCCAAAAATTTAAAGAATTTTTTTTTTAATATATCTCTATTTCAAATGAAAATGATTTCGATTTAGGCTAATAGCACTTTTGACAGCAAAAAAAATTGATTCAAATATCCATCGATAATTTTATAATTACTTTTTGATAATGATACCTTATTTTTTGATGCGAAATCGGGTTTTAATATTTTCGAAGAGCGAAGACCTCTCTATAAAAAGTATTATAAAAATACGTAGTCTCTAATTTTAACTCAAGATTATTTTCTGCAATTTTTTTTCCTTTTCTTTAAATAATAATTGTTTAACAATGCATTGAGGATCGAAGCGATTTCAAATTAGGCAAGTATTTTTTCGATTTCATAACAAAAAAATTTGTCCATGAAGTTACGATTATTTCAATTTTGCCATCTATTAAAAAAAATAATAATTCTTTCTTCAAAATTCTATACTCTAATTTTTTCGGATTCTGATGCCTTTTACCGCCCTTTTTCGAAATCCATCGGCAAATTTGAAAAAAGTGCCAAATTTAACAAAGTTACGATTTATTTGAAAATATAAAAAGTCGATTTTTATTTTTAAAAATCTTACATTTGTTTTGTTTTTAGTTTCGCAATTTTCTTGGAAACAGCGAAATGTACCAAAAAATCTCAAGATGTTTGCACAACTAGATAATTTTTATAAAAAATACCTCTTGATCTTTTGTAACATCTTACATCGTTTGCGAAACAAATTCGAAAATTACATTTTCGAAAGAAAAAAAAATTCTCTAGGCCACAAAAACTACTTTTTTAGCAAAAGCTTTTAAAATATATTACAAAAAAGAACAAATTTGGGGGTTTCCAGAAAATCATTTTTTCATGTTTTCAAAATTCAAAGAAAAAAATTAAGATTTTCTGCAAAATCCCACCTTTTTTATTTTTTGCAATCTTTTTTTTTTAATTTATGCCAATGATAGAAAAGGCATCCTACATATAAGATTCATGTGGACTAAACCATTTTTGTTGGCGAAAGAATTTTTTTCCTAAAAATGAATTTTCAAAAATTTCAGATTTGAATATTTCTCACTTGGAAAATTTCAGATTTGAAATTTCTCACTTGGAAATTTTCAAATTAGAAGCGTTTAAAATTTTTTTATTTTGAAAAAAACTAAGTTCCAAATGCCACAATATAAAAATTGTAATTATACGTTTGCGAATAATTTGTAAACAATATTTGAATGTGAACAGCTTCAATAGCTTCTTTTTAGAATAACAAAAAATTTTAAATTGAAGTGCTTTTTTTTAAATAATTCAAAATATGATATCCTTCCCAATT
This sequence comes from Andricus grossulariae, assembly GCA_011634705.1. NCBI lineage: Eukaryota > Metazoa > Arthropoda > Insecta > Hymenoptera > Cynipidae > Andricus > Andricus grossulariae. The sequence goes on from JAABKJ010007545.1 coordinate 208,345,632, forward strand.
AATAAAAATTGAAATAAAAGGAATACGAATGAAAAACAAAACGAATCTTTAAGAGTATTCCAGCTTGAAATACTTTTAAACGAACAAAATTTCAAGTTTAAAATAAATTTAAAAAAAAAAACTTTTTTTATTCGAAACTAATGCGATTTAAACAGTTAATAATTTTAGAAGGAAATATTTAAAAATACGAATTTTTTTAATTTTCAATTCAATAGTTTAGAATTAAAAAAAAAAATAGAAATTCTAAATTATGTGAAAAGAAATTCTACTGACCACAAAAAAATTTGGCAAAAAATATAAATTTAGATTTTTCGTGAAAATCGACTTTTTTATATTTTTTAATAACTCGTCACTACTTTGTTAATTTTTAACTTTTTACAAATTTTCCGACGGATTTCGAAAAAAAAACTGGTAAAAATCACTAGAATCTGAAAATAAAGTGAAAACATCTGAAATAGATAAACAACTATAGAATTAGAAAAAATAATTTCTGATTGTTTTTTGAAAAATAGACGTCAAAATTTAAATATACGAAATTTCGTTTGATTTAAATTGATTTAGAAGGTTAAATATTGTTGACAAAATTTTATAAAAATTTATAATTTTGAAAGTTTTGAAATAAAAATCCTATGTTCAAAATTATCAACTTAAATTTTTAAAATTTAATTAAATTATAACTTAGAGTTCTTTAGAATAAATACAAAATTGTTTAATTTTAGAAACTTGAGGTATAATATTGTATTTTTTAACTTTGATTTTTTAATTTTTACCATTTTTTAAATATTATATTATAATTATGTATATTTCATATTGCATATTATATTATTTTCCAATAGTTTTAAATATTTTATTTCACAATCTTATGAATAAATTATTCAAAATTGTTTAATCTTGACGTCTTTAAATATTACATTTTTCATTCTTAAAAGCTTTACTTTACAATATTTTGAAAATTTTTTATTCTCCTCTAATTTGAAATCGTTGCATTTGTCAAATAAATTGTGCATTTTGATTAAAAGAATTTATGTTTTTTTAACAGACTTCAAAATTCAAATATACGTAACTTTGTGGGATTTTTTTAAATCGAAAAAATACGTGTCGCCTCATTGTTTCATTTTTCCTGCCACTACCTTTTTGGAGAAAAAACTATAGGCCACTTACAAATTTTAATTAAATTGAATTCAGGTAAATTCTAGATTTTTACAGAAATTCCTGTAAGATTCTTCCTGAAATTCCAGAGAGACGATGAAAAATCCCGAAAAATAAAATTCCCGATACTGTAAAATTCCTGAAGAACCAAATTCCAGAATAATGAAATTCCCGACGATTTATAATATTACAGAATTTGAAAATTCCCGAATAATAAAATTCCCGACCGAAAATTGCCGAGTTGACAAATTCCAAAATTTGCACAATTAATTTTTTTTATTTGTAAAATTAAATGATTGCAATTTAAATTATATTACAATTAAAATATTTTCAATTTTAAATCTTTTTTTTTAATTGTTTATATTCGGGAATTTTATAACTCGGGATTTTTCTAGTTCGGATATTTTATAATTCGGCAATTTTCTGTCGGGATTTCTATTATTTGGGAATTTTCAAATTCGTTAATACTTTACACTGACCGGAATTTTATTATTCGGGAATTTTGCAATTCGGTTATATTATGAACTGTTCGGGAACTTTGTTATTCGGGAGATTCCTAATTCGGGAATGTTATTATTCACGAATTTTAAAATTCTGGAATTTTATTATTCGGGAATCTTCCAATTCGGGAATTTTATTATTCGGAAATTTTATTATTCGGCAATTTTAGTATTCTAAAATTTTCCAATTAGGGAATTTCACAGTGTCGGGAATTTTATTATTCGGAAATTTTATAACTCTGGAATTTTATTATTCGGTAATACTATGAACTGTTCGGGAACTTTATTATTCGGGAATTTTATTATTTGAGAATTTTCCGATTCGGGAATGTTATTATTCGGAAATTTTATCATTCGGGAATCTTCCAATTTGAGAATTTTATTATTTGGAAATTGTATTATTCAAGAATTTTTTATTCGGGAATTTCACAGTGTCGGGAATTTTATTATTTGGCAATTATCCCATTCGGGAATTTTATTATTCAGGAATTTTCTAATTCGGGAATTTTATTATTCGGCAGTTTTCCAAATCGGGAATTTTATTATTCGGGTAAGTTATAGTTGGAGAATTTTCCAATTCGCGTAATTTATTATTCAAGAATGTTATTATTCGGGAATTTTATAATTCGGGAATTTTGCAGTTTAAAAATGTTATTATTCGGGAATTTTCCAGTTCGGGAATTTTATTATTCGGGAATTTTATTATTCGGGAATTTTATAAATCGTGAATTTTATTATTCGGGTATGTTATAGTTCGAGAATTTTCCAATTCGCGTAATTTATTATTCGAGAATGTTATTATTGGGGAATTTTCCAATTTGGGAATTTTATTATTCGGGAATTTTCCAATTCTGGTATTTTATCAATAGGAAATTTTATTATTTGAGGATTTTATTATTCGGGAATTTTCCAATTCGAGAATTTTATCATTTGGGAATTTTCTAATTCGAGAATTTTATTATTCGGGAATTTTCTAATTCGGGAATGTTATTTTTCGGAAATTTTGTTATTAGGGAATTGTATTATTCAAGAATTTTCCAATTCGGGAATTTCACAGTGTCGGGAATTTTATTTTTCGGGATTTTCCAGTCGTCCCCAACTTTTAGGGAATTTTATTATTTGGGAATTTTATTATTCGGTAATACAATGACTGTTCGGGAACCTCATCAATCGGGAATTTTCTAATTCGGGAATGCTATTATTCGAGAATTTGCCAATTCGGGAATTTTATTATTCTGGAATTTTCTAATTCGGGAAGTTTATTATTCAGAAATTTTATTATTCGGGAATTGTAGTATTCAAGAATTTTCCAATTCGGGAATTTCACAGTGTCAGGAATTTTATTATTCGCGAATTTTATAATTCTGTAATTTTATTATTTGGGAATTTTATTATTCGGAAATGTCATTATTCGGGAATTTTATTATTCAATAATATGAACTGTTCGGAAACTTTATTATTCGGGAATTTTCTAATTCGGAAATGTTATTATTCGAGAATCTTAAAATTCGTGAATTTTCCAATTCGGGAATTTTATTATTCGGGAATTGTATTATTCAAGAATTTTCCAATCGGGGATTTTCACAGTGTCGTGAATTTTATTTTTCCGGATTTTTCAGTCGTCCCATTCCAGAAAAAGATCAAATCCGGAATTGAATATTCGTTTCCAACTTTCTATAGAAATCTAAATAAATATCAAATGACATAAAAATTTGTGAAAAAGTTCTAGAACACGGAGAACATGCTCGACAATCGAGCACCAAAGTACTTTAGAAGTGCTTTAGTGCACCATAAAGAAGATACGCTTTCACTCACGTTCTACGAGACTCTACCTGCATTTTTTTTCTTCAACTGAAACATTTTACGCACCATAATTTTTTTTTCTCATCATGTTCATGACTCAATGAGTAAATAAACCAGTTAAGTCAAGAGAGGCTTCACACTATTCGCAAATATATAAATAAAAAAATAAAAATTATAAACGCACTCAGAAAAATGTTTGTCTTGAATTAAAGAATCCGTTTTTTTAACATAACTTTTTTCATTTACCAAAAATAACTTCAAAATCAAGAAAATCGTAGTAAAATCATTTTTTTCGATGGAATAACAGCTGCGAAAAAAATTCCTCTTTACCTCCGCCGGGATTCGAACCCAGGTCTAGAGAATACAGGCCCCATCAGAGCTAGAGAGGAATTTTTGCAGAGCTAAAGACTACTTAAAGCTTGATTTAGACTAATAAATCAGAAACCGACATTCCGTCGACAAAAAAAAATTAATAAATATTTTTCTTTGATTCAAAGAATCTCTATTCTGAGTGGAATCTTTCATTTTAAATTCTCACTTCTCTGAGTCAAAGGGACGATTGTATTTGTAAGCGTTTTGCTGAAAAGATCAAATGCTCGGATTTATGCAATATATGTATATATGTATATATATGTATATATATATATGTATATATGTGTATGTATATATATATATATATGTACATGTATATATGTATCCTTGTCTCGATCTTGCATCATCGAATTAAATATGCAGCATGCATGATAGGTCGAAGCGATTTGCAGCGAAGGTGTATGGAGATGTGTTTATATTCTATAGAATTTTACTAATCTAGATGTTTGCACTGACAATATGAGATGGAAGATACATTATTTTTCTGGACCATTTATGAAATGCATGAAAAAGTAAATATATGAGAACATTTTTTAATTTGTGAAACAGCTCTTTCGAATTGAAGAATAAAATTTTTTTATACCAAACACGTTTCTTACCAGACAATTGAGATGATTTCATTATCATTATCAAGATAATTTATATTTCAACCAAAAAAGATTGTAATTTTAAATTAAAAAAATTGAATTCATCCAAAAAGAAGAATTTACAACTCATTAGTTGAATCCTCATCCAAAACAGATTAATTTGCAACCAGTTGCAGTTTTAACCAAAAAAAAAATTAAAATTTTACCAAGAGACGAGTTTTCTACAAAAATTTTTTAATTCTTAACCCGAAAATACGAATTTTTAACAAAAAAATTAATTTCCAACCAAAAAAATAAATTTTCTACCAAGGAGATTAATTTTCTACCAAAAAAGGTGAATTTTCAGCAATATGGTTGAATTTTCCACCGGAGAGATGAATTTTCGACTAAAAATGTAATAGTTGATATTTCAACCAAAAAAGGATTTCAATTTTAAATAAAAAACAAATTTTATAACATTTAAGTAAAAATTCGAGTCAATTTGAAATATATGTAGGACTTTTAGAAGTGTGAAAAAAATTTAAAATATTTAATAAGCTTACGAAAATCTTTAAAAGTTTTACACCATTTTTAATGTCTTCGAAACTTCTACAATTTCTATTTGAATATCCATTAAAGTGACTCGAAAATATGAATTTATAAAAAATTAATTGTCAACCAAAAAGATGAATTTTCAACGATACAGTTACATTTTCAACAGCAGAGATGAATTTTGAACTTAATATTATTATTATTATGAAATGATTAATTTTCTAACAAAAAAGACAAATTTACAATGAAATTGTTACATTTTGAACTAAAAATATGAATTTTTAACTCAAATGATGAATCTTTTAGAAAAAAAGATGAATTCTCAACGAAAAATGTAATAGTTGATATTACAATAAAAAAATATTTTAATTTTGAATCACCAACATTTAAATTCATCAAAAACAGACAAGTTTTCAACAAAATAGTTAAATCCTTAACCAAAACAAATTAATTTTCAACCAATCACTTTTTTTACAAAACAAAAATTTGTGATTTTACAAAAGAAATGAATTTTCTATAAAACATTTTAATTTCTCCAGCTGTATATATGAATTTTTAACAAAAAAGTTAACTTTCAACCGAATAGTTAAATTTCTAACCAAATAGATCAAGTTTTAACCACAAAGGATTAATTTTTTTATAAAAAAGATTAAATATGAAGTAAAATAATTAACCTTTAATAAAAAAATTGAATTTTTACTAAAGTAGTTCAACTTTAACCAAGTAGTTGAATTTTCAACAAAAGAATGTGAATTCTCAACGAAAAAGGTAATAGTTAAAATTTCAATCAACAAATATTTTCATTTTTAATAAACCAAAAAGACGAATTTTCAACAAAATAGTTACATTTTCAACTAAAAACAAAATTAATTTTCAATAAAAAGATAAATTTTCAACCAAGAGGATTAATGTTCAGCCAAAAAGTTAAATTTTTAACATATTTTTATTTTACAGGATTTTACCAAATTTTAGGCAAAGTTCGAATCTTTTAAAAAGATATTTAAGACTTTTAGAATTAAATAAAAAAATATTTGATAAATTTTCTAAAATCTCGCAAAGTTTAAAAAATTTCTTATCTCCTCAAAAGTTGTAAAATTCCTAAATATCTAATGAAGGGACTCGAATTATTCCTTAAATTTTGAAAAATCTTTCCAGTATAAAAAAATTGCCTTAAAATCTTCTAGATTTTTTTCAACATTTTTAGAAATCTTTTGAAATGTTTTGAAATCTTTTTCAATTAACTCTTAAAATTAATTTTTTAGAATAAACAATAATTTAAAATTGTCCCAGGAATCTTATCTCTTTCGAAAATCATTTGAAATGTTTCAAATCTTTTTCATTTTTTTTCTAACAATTAATTTTGGAAAATGAAAAATCATTTAAAATTTTCCCAGGAAAATAAAAAATCATTTAAAATTTTCCCAGGAAAATAAAAAATCATTCAAAATTTTCCCAGGAAAATAAAGACAATTTTTTGTTTCTTTGAATCTTTCAAAATTGTTAATAAGTTTCTTTTCTTCAAAATCTTCAAAAATTCTACTTTTTTCAATTTTCGTATAATTATAATTATTTTTAAATAAAACCTGAATGATTAAAAAAATTGTCCAGAAATATTATTGTCGTTAATGGTAATTTTTTTTTACCGGTACCGATTTTTTTGTTTACAAATTATAGTGTGGTAGCAAAATGTTAAGAACAGAATTATTTTCCAATACTAAAAAATCATTTACAATAAAATTTTTCTCTTCAATCAACAAATTTTCAACAAATTTCAGAAATTAATTTAATCATTAAATAAAATTAATTTTTTGAATCAAAATCAAAACTAATCAGGTTTTCGACAATAATGGACTAAAACTTTTAAATAAAAGGATTACAGTTTTCATTGTTTTTTTTTGTTTGTTTTTTTTCAATAAAATTAAACCAGATTAGTGAGCACATGAAAATGAAAGCATGAAAAGATGAGGACAGAAAAAAATTTCAGTATTCAAATAGCAATGTCAGTGTCGTGCTTCTATCCTCGGTGAAGTCAAGAGAAAGCTGAAAATTTCAGTTCACAATCGTGACGACGCTAGTTACTGAATCTTGCCTCTTGTCAAACTTCAATCACGATAACAACATTGTTTTTTTTGAGAATAAGGATATCAAAAAATAAATTCCTCAATATTAAAATCGAAAGATAATGAAATGCGTACTTTTATTCTATCTAAAAAATCGGACTGAAAAATCCTGAAAAATGAGAACTCCCGACAGTGTAAAATTGCCCAATTAGAAAATTCCCGAATAATAACATTTCCGAATAACAAAATCCCCAAATGATAAAATTTCTGAATGATAAAATACCCGAATTGGAAAATTCTCGAATAATAAAATTTCCGAATAATAAAATTCCGGAATTATAAGATTCCCGAATTATAAGATTCCAGAATAATAAAATTCTCGCATTATAAAATTTACGAATTGGAAAATTCCTAAATAATAAACTTCCTGAATAATAAAATTTCCGAATAATAAAATTCCCGAATTCTAAAATTCTCGAATAATAAAATTTCAAAATAATAAAATTGTCGAATTACAAAATCCCGAATAATAAAATTCCCAAATAATAAAATTTCGGAACATTAGGATTTTTAATAAGTTAGGACCATTAGGATTTTTTTATTTATAAAATTAATCAAATTATTAGAATTTGAATGATATTATATTTCATTTTTTTATTCATAAAAATAACTTTTTAATTTTTTATATTTGAGAATTTTATAATTCGATAATGTTCTGTCTGAAATTTTATTATTCATGAATTTTCAAATTCGGTAATATTATAAAATACTCTAGAATTTTATTATTCGGTAATTTTCTAATTCGGGAATTTTATTATTTGGGAATTTTCTAATCCGAGAATTTTATTATTCTGGATCTTATAATTCGGGAATTATCCAATACTGGAATTTTATTATTTGGAAATTTTTTTATTCGGGAATTTTATTATTCGTCAATTTTCTAATTCAGGAATTTTATAATAAGGGAATTTTCCAACCCGGGAATTTCATCAATCAGGAACTTTAATATTCGGGAATGTTATAATTCGGGAATTTTAATAATCGGGAATTATCTAATTCGGAAATTTCATTATTCGGAAATTTTATTATTCGGGTCTCTTAGTTTAAAATTCAAATTTTTGTTAAAAATTCAGATTTTCTTGGGTTAAGTATTATTTTTTTTGTCTGAAAATTACACTATTCTCTTTTTTGTTACAAATTTATTTTTTATAATATAAAAATTTAACTCTTTAGTAGCACTAATTATTATTTAGAAGTTATATACAAAAATATTAAAGACAAATTATAAGCCTTACTGTCCTACCAAAAACTACCTTTTCCACTGCAAAAAACGACAAGAATTGCCGTACAGATTCGCCGTTCAAAAATTTCTAGAGTGTATTTGATTTTCGTCCTATTTGTACTATTTTGGTTAAGAATTCAACAATTTGATAGGAAATTAAACTATTCTGTTGAAAATTAGCTTTATTTCTCCCAAACGAATTTTATGAAAATTAAACTTTTTGTTAGATAATTAATCTTAACTTTGTTTCAGATTAATCACCTTAATTGCAATTTCATTTCTTATGTTAAAAATATAATAATTTAGAAAAATATAGTTTTTTCGTGGATGATAATTTATATGTTAAACAATGTAAGTTATCCACTGTGGGTTGCAAATTGATATTTTTCATAGAAAACTGACAACTTTTAATGAAAATTGATCTCCTATAGTTGGAAATTCATATATTTCGTTAAAAATTCATCTTTTTTCGTCGAAAATTAATCTTCTTGATTGAAAATTCATCCTTTTCAATTACGAATGCAATTTTTTGGGTCTTAATTGATCTGGTTTGGGTGAGGATTTACAATTGAGCAGAACCTTTAACTATTCTCATGAAAATAAACTTTTTTTTCTTCAAATTGTACAATTTTCATAAAAAATTTACTTTTTAGTAAAAAATTAATTTTGTTGTTGTTGAAAAATCATATTTTCAGGCTAAAAATTTCATCATTTTGTAGATAATTAATCTTTTCAGCTTGAAAATTAAAAAATGAAGTAAAAAGTTAAATTATTTAGTAGAAAATTCAACTATTTGGTTTGAAGATTATGCATTTTGTTTAGAACTCATCTTGTTTAGTAGAAAATTAAAATTTCTTGTCAAAAAATCATCTTCTTGTCGAAAATTCAATTCTTTTGTTGAAAAATCAACTGTTTGATAGACATCTTGACTTTTTTGCTTTAAAATTAACAATTTTGAATGCAATTTTTTTTCTTCGTTTACTGAAAAATGTTTGTTGGTTGAAATTTTTCCTTCTGAGTTCAAACTTGAAGTAAATTCACGAAAAAAATTAAGTGGGCAAAAATTAAGTAAGAAAAGAAAAAAATAAATAAATTTTAGTCACTCAGTTGTATATACGCAAAACTCACGATAAAACTTCCCCGCCGAACGTATTTCATGCTTTGAAGTTATAAAGTGCTCTTGGCATCGAATTCGATTCCTGGAAAGGAAAAGTTTTATAATTTCAAAAATTGTTTATGATACATCCATGAACTACGCAACATGAATTTTAAGAAAGGGTATATTCATTCTTTTTAAATAAATAAATTTAATTGATATGTAAACTTTTTATATTAAAATACTTCTTGCATAAATACATGAATAGAATATAAGATTTCAGTCCTACTTTAACTTAAAGTAGAGAAAGCTATTCAAATTAGACTCAGTGTTATAAAATAAAAATGTCTGACTAATTCGTTCTGTTTCTACTGATACCATTAATTGTGTGTAGTACAAAGCAGCAGGTACATACCGCGATTTTTTGTTCAGAAAGATCTGCATTCTACCATTTATATTCTATTTCACCAAATAATTTGTTTATTGACCCATTGATTTGTTATACGCAAATTAGGTAAATAAATGACCAAATACTGTAATTTAAGAAGAAAAATTATTTCATGTATCAGGACTGCTTTAAATTGTCGTGAGAAAATAAAATCTATAATGAATTAACAAGAATCATTATTGTAAACAATTTTTGTAGCAAAATATTTAAATTTTGAGATTCTTGAAACTTTTGAAATACAGTGCAAAATTTTAACGGTTAATTGATAATTCAAAAGTTTTTATCATACAAAAAGTTTATTTCTTCTTTGTACAATTTCAAAAGATATAAACTATGGTGCCTTGATCCTAATAAATAATATTTTGTATCCAGAATGTTTCAATACATAATGTTGTATTTTTTCAACATAAATTACAATTTGGTAAACATTTTCTAATAGTATATCCACACAACATTTGTTTATAATAATGATTATTGTTATTTTTTTGTAAAGTTTTATGACTATGAGAAATTTTTTAATGGCAAATCTGTGCGTCAATTTTTGTTTTTCGCAGTAGAAAAGGTCGTTTTTGGTAAGACAGTAAGCTAACAATTTGTATTTAGTAGTTTTGTATATAACTTTAAAATATTGAATCATGTTTGCTTACTGATTCTGATTTTTGACTTGAAAACAAAGTTTCAATTTGTCAATGGTACATTGAATGAATGAAAATTATTTTTCTCGAAAACCAAAGAAAATCTGCAGTTTTAACAGAAAAGTTTAATTTTAAACTAAAGAGGAGTACTTACCGAAAATATTAGTTTTTAATAAAGTATTTCAGCTTTTAATCAAGTAGTTTCATTGTTAACTAAAAAAGATGAATTTTTAACCAAATAGGTAAATTTTCAACTATAAAGATCAATTTTCCTGCAAAATTATTAATTTTTTAACGAAAAACATGAATTTTGAATAATAGACATCAATTTTTTTTTTTAAATTGTTGAATTTTGAAACCAAGATATGAATTTTTAAGAAAAAATTAATTTTCAACCGATCAGTTTAATTTTTTACAAAATTGTTAAATCATCAACCGAACGAGATTAATTCAGAACCAAACAGTTGCATTAAAAAAAAAGGATGAATTTTCAACCACAAAGTATAATTTTCGACCGAAGAAGACGAATTTTCAATGCAGTAGATGAATTCTCAACTATAAAAGATCAATTTTTAATGAAAAATATAAATTCTTAACCAAAAGTGGTTAGAGTAGATTTTTGACAACAACAAATAATCAATTTTCAACCAAAAAGTTAAATTTTTATAAAAATTCTTCAATTTGAAGAAAAAGTTCATTTTCATCAGAATAGTTTAATTTTTTACGTAACTGTGAATCACCACACAAACCAGATTAATTTAGACCCCAAAAAATGCATTTTCAATTGGAAGGGATAAATTTTCAATGAAGAAGATTAATTTTCGATAGAAAAAGATGAATTTTTAACGAAATACAGGAATTTCCAACTGAAAGAAATAAATTTTCATTAAAAATTATCAGTTTTCAATCAAAAATATCAATTTCCAACCCAAAGTGGATAACTTACATTGTTAGTTAAAAACATAAATTATCAACCAAGAAAAAATTAATTTTTCCTAAATAATTATATTTTCAACATAAGAGATGAATTTGCAATTAAGGTGATGAATCTTAAACAAAGTTAAGATTAATTTTCTAACAAAAATTTTAATTTTAAGAAAAATTGTTTGGGTCAAAGAAAGTTAATTTTCAACAAAATAGTTGAATTTTCTATCAAATTGTTGAATTCTTAATCAAAAGAGTACAAACTGGACAAAAATCGTACTCTCCAGAAATTTTTGAATGGCAAATCTGTGCGGCAATTCTTGTCGTTTTTGTAGTGGGAAAGGTAGTTTTTGGTAAGACAGTGAGCTTACAATTGGTCTTTAATATTTTTGTATCTAATTTTCAAATTAAAAATCGTGCTACTAGACAGTTGAATTTTTATATTATAAAATATAAATTTTTAACCAAAAAGAGTATAGTGCAATTTTCAGATTAAAAATTCATGCTTAACCAAAGAAAATTTGAATTTTCAACAAAAAGTTTAATTTTAAAACAAAGAGAATTACTTTCCACAGATATGAAATTTTTATACATTATTTAAAATTGTTAAATCGGCAACCGAACCAGATTAATTTAGAATCAAACAGTTGCTTTTTTCGAACAAAAAGGATGAATTTTCAAAAGACGAATTTTCAATCCAATAGATGATTTTTCAACTAGAAAATATCGATTTTCAACCAAAAATGGTTAGATATGATTTTTCAATAACAACGAATAATGAATTTTCAACCAAAAAGGTACATTTTTATAAAAATCCATTAATTTTAAGAAAAAGTTTATTTTTACCAAAAAAGCTTAATTTTCTACTCAATTGTAAATGGAACAGTTACATTTATAACAAAAAAAAGCGAATTTTCTACCAGTTGAACTAAATAAAAAAAGAAGCATTATTAACAAAATGATTGAGTCCACAATTAATAAAATTACTTTTAAAAAAGGAGGGTTCGTTTTTCACCCAAAAATACGAATTTTCAATAAAACACATGAATTTCCTACAAAACAGTTGTATTTTCCACTTAACAGAAAATAGTTGAATTTTCTACTAAAATAGTTGAATTCTGAAACAAACAGTTGAATTAAAGAAAAATTTTTTTTCACAAAAATGGAATAGTTACATTTTCTGTTTAAAAAATTGATTTAAAAAAAAATATATATTTTCTATCAATTAAATTTGGGCCAAAAAAGGAGAATTAAAAAAAATAGTTCAATCCGCAGACAATAAAATAAATTTTCAAAAAAGAAGATTACTTTTCTACCCAAAAAGACGGATTTTCAACAAAATACATGAATTTTACACACAACAAAAATTTATTTTTGCACCCGACACTACGGATTATCAACAAAAAAGTTTATTTTGCACAAAGAATTTATTTTTTCAAATAAATAGTTTGATTTTCACCAAAACAGTGGAATTCTCTATCAAAATAGTTGAATATTTCCCTAAAAAAGATGACTTTTCAACTAAAAATGGAATAGTTACATTTTCAGTAAAAAAACCTAATTTTCAACAAAAAATATGAATTTTCAACAAAACAGTTGAATCTTTAAATTTAAACTCCGAATTTTCAACACAGCAATTATTTTTCTACCGACCCGAAAGTAAGAATTTTCAACAAAACCGTTAATTTTCAACGAAAAGTGTAATTGACGATATTTTAATCAAAAAATATTTAAATTCAAATCAAAAACAGTTGCATGCAATAAAAAATACGAATATTCAACAACATAGTTCAAGTTTGAACCAAAGAGATGAAATTTTGACAAAAAATATTAATTTTTACCTGAGAAGTTCAATTTTCTACTGAGAAGCACGATTTTTCGTTTGACAGAATGAATGCATTTGCAACTAAAAAAGATAAATTCTCAACCACAAATGTAATACTTTAATTGTCAGTTGAGAAAAAAAAATTAATTTTTAACCAAAGAAGAAACGAATTTTCAACGTAATAATTAAATTTTTGCCCATGTTGTTGCATTTTTGGCCAAGAAAGATGAGTTTTTAACAAAATAGTTGAATTTTCAACAAAAAATTTAATTCTCAATAAAATAGTATAACTTCTAACAAAAACACACTTTCAATGTACTCAAAAAGCATTCCAAATGCTAAAACAGCCAAATAGACAAATTAATATTTTTGGTTCAAAACTCATCTTTTTTATTGAAAAATCAACCATTTGGTTAAAAATTTATGTATTTTGTTCAAACTTTATCTTTTTCGTTTAAATTATATAGTATTTAATTTTAAATTAATATCTGTTATCATCTAAAGTTCTATTTTTGTTGGAAAATAAAAATTTTAGAACTGAAAATTGTATTATTGGGTTGAAAATTCAAACGCTTGGTTCAATATTGAACTGTTTGCTTAAAAAAAAAATTTTTTCTATAAATTTATATTTTCTGTTCAAAAGTTTGAATATTTTGTAGAATATTTGTCTTTTTCGCCTTAAAAAGTTTTATAACTTTTTACTTTTTTTATGTATAAATCCATGAACTGCGCAACGTGAATTTTAAGAAAGGATATATTCATTTTTTAAATAAACAAATTTGATTTAAATGTAAACTTTCTATATTGAATTACTTTTTGCATAAATACATGAATAGAAAATAAGCTCTCAGTCCTAGTCAAACTTAAAGTAGAAAAAGCTGTTCAAATTAGACTCAGTGTTATAAAATAGAATTGTCTGACTAATTACTTTCATTTCTACTTGTACAAGTAATTGTGCACAGCACAAAGTAGGATACTCTATTTTACCAAATATTTGTTTATTAACCTATTAATTAGTTATATGCATTTTCATTCAAAGAAAAAAGATTTTCAAACACAAATTTAATAGTACCATTTGCAGTTGAAAAAAAAATTAATTTTCATCCAAAGAAGAAATGAATTTTCAACGCAATAATTCAATTTTCCACAAAGGTGTTGCATTTTTGACCAAGGATGAGGGGTTTTTAACAAATTAGTTGCATTTTCGACAAAAAATTAAATTCTTTATAAAATAGTATAATTTCTAACAAAAAAAAAAACACTTTTAACCTTCTTAAAAAGCATTTCAAATGCTAAAAGAGCCAAATGGACAAATTAATATTTTTGGTTCAAACTTTTTTAATTTCAAGTTTTCAAATTTCAAAATTTCAAATTCAAACTTTTTTATTGCAAAATCAACCATTTGGTTCAAAATTTGTATATTCTGTTGAAACTTTGTCTTTTTTGTTTAAATTATATAGTATTCAATTTTAAATTAAAATCTGCTCTCTAAAATTTTATATTTTCTGTTCAAAAGTTTCAATATTTTATAGAGTATTCGTCTTGTTGGCCTGAAAAGTTTTATTATTTTTTAATTTTTTTATGTATACATCCATGAACTGCGCAACATGATTTTTAAGAAAGGGTATATTCATTTTTTAAATAAACAAGTTTAATTTAAATATAAACTTTTTATATTAAATTACTTTTCGCATAAATACATGAATGGAAAATAAGCTTTCATTCCTAGTTAACGTTAAAGTAGAAAAAGCTGTTCAAATTTAAACTCAGTGTTATAAAATGAAAATGTCTGACTAATTTATTCCATTTCTACTGGTACAAGTAATTGTGCCCAGCACAGAGTAGGATACTCTATTTTACCAAACGATTTGTTTATTGAAAAAAGTTGAAAAAAATTATTTCTTCACTAAAGAAGAAATGCATTTTCAACTCAATAATTAAATTTACCACCATGTTTTTGCATTTTTGGCCAAGAAAGATGAGTTTTTCACAAAATAGTTGCATTTTCAACAAAAAATCAAATTCTCAATAAAATAGTATAATTTATAACAACAAAAAAAAACACTTTTAATCTACTTAAAAAGAATTTCAAATGCTAAAACAGCCAAATGGGAAAATGAATATTTTTTGTTCAAAACTCATATTTTTTATTGAATAATCAACCATTTGGTTGAAAATTCATGCATTTTGTTCAAACTTTGTCTTTTTTGTTTAAATGATATAGTTTTCAATTTTAAATCAAAATCTGCTGTCATGAAAAGTTCTTTTTTTCTTCGAAAATAAAAGTTCTTGATTAAAAATTGAATTATTGGGTTGAAAATGCAACCGCTTGGTTGAATATTGAACTGTTTGCTAGAAAATTATTATTTTTTTTTTAAATAAAAATGCATATTTTATGTTCAAAAGTTTAAATATTTTGTAGAATATTCGTCTTTTTGGCCCTAAAATTTGTTTGATTCTTAAATTTTTTTATGTATACATCCATGAACTGCGCAACATGAATTTTAAGAAATCGTATATTCATTTTTTGAATAAACAAGTTTAATTTAAATGTAAACTTTTTATATTAAATTACTTCTTGCATGATACATACATACATGAATAGAAAATAGGCTTTTAGTCCCAGTTAATCTTAAAGTAGAAAAAGCTGTTCAAATTTAAACTCAGTGTTATAAAATAAAATTGTCTGACTAATTCGTTCCATTTCTACTTATACAAATTAGGATACTCTATTTTACCAAATAATTTGTTTATTGACCCATTAATTTGTGATACGTCTTTTTAATTGAAAAAGAAAAATTTTCAAACACAAATAGTACAATTTCTAGTTGAAAAAAAAATTAATTTTCAAACAAAGAAAAAACGAATTTTCAACGCGATAATTAAATTTTCCACCAAGTTGTTGCATTTTTGACCAAGGATGATGGGTTTTTGAAAAATTAGTTGCATTTTCGACATAAAATTAAATTTTCAATAAAATCGTATAATTTTTAACAAACAAAAAATGCTAAAGCAGCCAAATGGGTCCCAGAACGTTCGCTGCGGTTCCAGACAAAAAATTGTATACCGCAAACGTCAGCAGTGTCAGCCCGGTGGATGATAAGCAATTATCTCTCTGTTGTGATTGCAGGCCAGGGCGTGTGGGTTGAGGGAGGTGGAGAAGGAGCTTTACATGCGATGCGCGGCTCGGGGTGAAAAGCCGGCAGCTGGGGTTGGCGGCCGAACGCGACCGTCAGCCACGGCCACGGCCATGGCCAACTCCCAGCCCCAGCCCGGCCCGGGCGAGACATTGAACTCGTTGCAGCGCTAGAGCGAGCGACGAGCATCGATTCGTCTGCCCCAGAAACACCCCTCCACCCCACACCCCTTAACCCCACACCCCTCGAACCCCACAGCCCTCAACCCACCGCCACCCCCATAGTTCCTCCACCTTGAAACCTGCAGTCGCGATCCCGCGGCCACGTGACGCGTTCGTTCGTTTATTTGATCGCCTCTACTTTCAAGGGGGTTGGGGTTTAGTGGGTGGCTTCAAATAATCATGCTTTTCCGATCAAGTAGAGAAAGCAACCGGTGCAGAGTAAGCGTTTTCACCAGTCGAGAGCAAAGGCCAATTGCGAGGATTCGAATTCATGACGATGAGGCGATGACCCTGGGTTCATGTTGCGTTGACCCGAGCAGGGTTCAAATACCTGTGTCTGGGGCTCGACAGGACAAAAGACGATGAGGCAGCTGCGTCAAAAGACTTTCGGGTTTAATAGCTTCAATCGAAAACAGGTTTTAGGTCCTTAGATCGAAGGGAGTAAACAAAAAAAACTAGGTGCTAGAAGAGTTGCAGGTAGTGGATGAAGTGGGGTAACTTCCGGCTGCGTAATTGATAAAGGGGTGAGGGGTCGTCGATACAAGAGACTTGATGATAATTTATCAAGATTTTTTGCGACTTTTGGGAAAAATCTCCCTGAAACTTTACAGTTCAGTAATAATTATGCACAGATGTGGACCTTGGAGTTTCAAATTAAATTTCTATTTATCCTCCTTCACGCGTCTTGAATGTGAAAAAAGAGAATTTCATATTCTACGTACTGTATCAATGGCTAGCTAACGAAAATGAAAATTTTCCATATTTAAGAAAGATTTCACAAATATTTCAAAAGATTTAAAAGATTTAAAAATGGCGTCCACTAGATCAAAAAGATCTTACAAAGATTTCGAACATTTCATAAAGATTTCAAGAAGATTCTAAATTATTTAAAAGATTTCTAGGATTTTAAAGTTTCTGAAAAGGGTAAATCAAATTTGAAAACATTTCAGAGATTGCAAACAATTAAAAATTTTGTTAGATTATTTCAAAATATTTCACAAAGATTTTAAATACTTCAATGATTTCAAATCAAGACAAAAGATTTCACAAATATTTCAAAGAACTCGTAAGGATTGCAAAATATTTCAAAAATTTCAAAGATTTCATTAAGGGTGCGGTACAACAGTTTTCAATGATTTCAAAACATTTTTGACATTTTCAAAGATTTTACAAAAAATTTTAATATTCCAGTGATTTTAAGAGAATAAAAAAGTTTGCGAAAAATTTTACAGATATTTCAAACAATTCGTAAGGATTCAAAAAAATTTCAAGAATTTAAAAGATTTCAACAAGGGTGCAGTACATCAGATTTTAAAGATTATCAAAGATTTTACACGATTTCGAAAGCTTTTTACAAATTTGCGAAAATTTATAAAGATTTCAATGATATCAAACGAACACAAAGGATTTCATAAACAAAGATTAAAAAAAGATTTCATAAATATTTCAAAGATTTCCAAAACATTTTCAAAGATTTTACAAAAGTTTTAAAAGATTCCAAAAGATTTCTCAAAGGTTTCACAGAAATGTCAAGATTTCACTAGAAATACTTCAAAATATTTCAATGAATTCACAAAGATTTCAGAATATTTCAAAGATTTCAAAGGCCTTACAAAGATTTCAAAATATCCGAAAAGATTTTCTAAGGACAACTTATGTTCGCAAAAAATTAAGAATTTGTTTGCTTATGGTCCTACTTTCTTTAGAAATTGTTGGTCAAAAAAGAAATAATTCTACTCATTTTTTTACATGTTTAAAAAACGATTATTTCATTATTTGATGTAAAAAAAGAAGACCTGGAAAAACTTAACTTCTTGATCTGAAAAACCTGGAAAAGACCTTGAATTTTGTTCGGAAGAATCGCTAGACACAATTTTTGGCACTGGTAACCAAAAATTACCAGAGCCGACAAATTTAAAACAAAATCTAAATTTTTGAAGATTTTGAAATAAAATTTGTAAGGTCTTAAGATAATGAATTTTTTCTCAAGATTACATGGAAAATTTGATGCAATTTTTTTTCTAAATTAATTCAAACAAAATATTCAAAAAGATTTTCTACAATTTCGAAAAAGGATGTAGAAGATTTTAAAGCAAAATATTTCAATTTTGCAAGATTACAAAATATTATAAAAAAATCGAATAAGTTTCAGAGGTATTTTGAAGTTTTAAAAGGATACAAAAATAATTTTATTCAAAACAAAATGTAGGTTTATAAAGACTTCGAACAGAAAATTTAGAAGCTTTTTAAGAATTTTGAAAGATGTCAAGAGAATAACAAAGTTTTCTTGAAATTTCTCAGGAAGTTTTGAATAGGTTTTTTTATTTTGCAGCCTTTATTTTAGGAGAATATTTACCTCCATCACGTCAGGTTCAGGGTCATTTTAAGGTCAAACACAGGAAAAGCCTTGCAATAAACTTCAAAAACCTTTCACATATGTTTTTGGGATCGCTGAATCAATAGCCTAGGTCAATTTACCTCCACCGCTTCAGTTTCAAGGTAATTTCAAGGTCAAACACAGGAAAAGCTGTTCAATAAACATCAAAAACCTTTGAAATATGTTTTTGGGATCTTCGAATCGAAATTCGAGGTCCATTCACCTCCACCGTTTAATGTTCAAGGTCATTGCTAGGTCAAACACAGGAAAAGCCGTGCAATAAACATCAAAAACCTTTCACATATGTTTTTGTGGTTTTTGAATCGAAATCCGAGGTCCATTCGCCTTTACCGCTTAAGGTTTAAGGTCATTTAAAGGTCAAACATAGGAAAAGCTGTTCAATAAATTTCAAAAACCTTTTACATATGTTTTTGGGGTCGCTAAATTGAAATCCGAGGTCCATTTACCTCTAGCGCGTCAAGTTTGAGTACATTTCAAGGTCAAATACAGGAAAAGCCGTGAAATAAACTTTAACAACCTTTTTTGGATTGCTGAATCCAAATTTGTTGTTCGTTTGATCCCTGGAGGTCAGCTTTAGGTCATTTGAAGGTCATCTTTAGGTAATCTTCAGGTAAAATAACAGAAAATGCATGCTATAAAGTGCTCATTAAACATCGAATGGCTCCAAAGCTCACAATTAAGTCGCTCAGAATCTTCTTATAATTTGGATCTTTGTTATTTCCAAGAAATTTCTTACAAACATCGATGATTGCACGGCTTTCTCTGTGTTTGACCTTGAAATGACCTTGAACCTGTAGAGGTGGAGGTAAATAGACCTCGGGTTTCGATTCAGAAAACTTAAAAACATATGTCAAAGGTTTTTGATGTTCATTGAATGGCTTTTCCTGAGTTTGACCTTGAAATTACCTTGAACCTGAAGCGGTGCAGGTAAATTGACCTCGGATTTTAATTCAGCGACCCGAAAAACATATTTGAAAGGTTTTTGAAGTGTACTGCACTATTTAACTATTTATCCTGCTTCACGCGTCTTAAAGAAGAAAGGACACAAAGAATTTCACATTCTGCCTATTATGGAAATTGTTGCTTGACAAAAATGAAAATTTTCTATGGTGGCCGTCCATTAACTATGTTACCAGTTTGAAGGAAGGAGCCCCCCCCTCACGCCAAAAACTACCGTTGGTAACAATTGGAGGGGGGTGGAAGTACCGTCACGAACTTAGATAACTCCTAATCAGTTTTGAAGAAATTTCTCCTTTTTCTCGATTTTTCGTTAAAATTTTTGTTTTGGTTGAAAATTCGACTATTTCACTGAAAATTTAATTTTTTTGCTGAAAATTCAACTGTTTTATTAAAAACTCATCTTTTTTGGTCACAAATTCAACAACTTGTTTAAAAGTGGTACTTCTATGTAAGAAAATTATCTTTTTGTTTGAAGATTCATAGCTTTGGTAGAAAATTTCACTATTTCGTTGAAAATTCGTTTCTTTCTTATTTGAAAATTGACTTTTTTCAACTGAAACTTGAACTATTTTTTTCGATAAAAATTTATCTCTTCGGTTTAAGGTTCAACTAAATTGTTAAATATTCGTACTTCAACTACATGGTTGAAAGTTTTTTTTTTTGTTCAAAATCAATTTTTATTGTGAAGATTCATAATTTTACTTGAAAATTCATCTTTATAGTAGAAAATTCAAGCAGTTTTTTTCAAACTGAAAATATAACTTTTCATTATTGGTTGCAAACGTATATTTTTTATTTAAAATTGATCTTTTATATTCGAAACGTCAACTATTTGGTTAGAAATGCATGTATTTTGTCCTATTTTCAGTTTAAGTTATATAGTTGAAAATTATCATTTTTGTTAAAAATTCTTACTTTCTGTTCGAAAATGCACCTTTTTTGTGAAAATTCAACTATTCTAGTAGAATATTGTACTGTATAGTTAAAAATTGAACTACATATTTGAAAAATTAATTATTTGGTTAAAAATTTGTCTTTTTTCGTAGAAAATTAATCATCTTTTTCGAAAATTCATATTTTTGGCTATGTATTCAACTATTTTGTGGAAAACTCGTTTTTTTTCTTGAATTTAACTCAAAGGAAATTAATTTTTTTGTTGAAAAATCATTTTTGAAACTTAAAATGTAACTGTTCTATTTTTGGTTGAAAACTGACCTTTTTTAGTTGAAAATTCATGCATTATGTTAAAAATTAGTTGTTATTTGTTGAAAATTAATTTTCAAACTGATAATGTAACTATTACAACTTTGTGCAATTTATTATAAATTTCTTGGAATGTTAAAAAATATCCAAAAACCTTTTAGGTTTTAAAGAAAAATTTTAAATCTTACTTTAATTCTAGGTAATTCTTTAAGGCTGTGTGGAAATATTTTTATTACTTAAAAATCAATAAAACTGTTAGAAATTCCTTAAAATTTCTTAATTGTCTCAAAAATTCTTCGGAATCTTTTTAAATTTCTTAAAGTAGTTTAAACCCCTCAAATAATAAATATTCCGTTTAAACCCCTTTAAATTCTTAAAATATATTGAAAATACCTGGAAATCTTCTGGAATACCTTAAAATATTTCAAATTCTGTTGGAAATCACTTGAAATCGATTTAAAAAAATCCTGAACCCTTATAGGCCCTATAAAATTCAATTAAATATTTTCAAGTTCTAAAAAAATCTTTAAAACTGCACGAAGTTTTTTTTGGTACCATTAAATCATTCGACTAATTTGAAATTTTTTTGAAATTTTTCACATTTTTTAAGAACTAATTGGTATCTTTGAAAATACTCTAAAATATTTCATATACTTCAAAAAAATTTTAAATACCCTGAAATGTTTAAAATCTTTTGAAATGTTTCGAAATCCTTCGAAACTTTTTAAATCTCTTAAAAATTCCTTGGGAATTTTAAAAATACCCTAAAATCTGTGAAATCCTTGAAAATCGCTTCAAATTATTGAAATCATTTGGAAATTCCTTGGGATCTTTTAAAATACCCTGAAATATTTCAAATTCTTTGAAATTTTTTGAAATCCTTTGAAACGTTTTAAAGCTCTTGAAAATTCCTTGGAATTTTTAAAAATATCGTAAAAGCTTAGAAATCCTTTGACATTTTTTGAATATTAGGTTTAAACTCCAGGATCATAAACTTTACACTCTGGGGTAGTGAAGCTAACCGTCAAATTTGGACACTCCATGTATGGTACGCTAGACCATCTAGAGGGCTGTCCCATAGTTAAAACTGAAATATAGTCAGTCTGGCACTCTAGATTTTCAGGCTGACTAGCCATTTTTCTCTGTGTATACTTGTTAGAGAGAGACAGAGACTTCCGTTTGTACGTTCGGTCGTTTTTCTCAATTCACTCCCGTCCCAAAAGAAGTGCGCACTTTTATGCATTCCAATTTGGAACGGTTCAGGCGACCATGACTTAACGTTTCGATACTCCCGGTTTAGTCAAAATTGTTCTTGCCGGCAACCCCAGACGCTGAGGTTAAACCGAGAGTTAGGTGTAATTATCAACAAAACAGTTACATTTTGAACCGAAAAAGATTAATGTGCTACCAAAAGAGTTGATTTTTAAAGCTGAAAAGTCGAATTTTTTCGAAAAACTTAGATTTTTAATCCCGAAAGATGAATTTTCAACAAAAAAGTAATTTTCAACTGAATAGTTGCATATTCAACAATAAAGGTAATTTTCAACCAAGATAGAGGAATTTTCAATCAAATAGCCAAATTTTCAAGGAAATAAAAAAAATTTAATTTTTAACTAAGCTGTTATAGTTAGAACCAAATAGTTGCACTTGGAAGCAAAAGAGACAAATTTTCAACAGAAAACTTGAATTTTTAACCAGATAATTGAATTGTCAATCAAGCGGTCGAAATTCCGAAGAAACAAGATTAAACTGTTCCCAAAAATAGTTGCATTTTCAGCTAAACAGTAAAATGTTACAAAAGACAGTTGAATTTTCAATAAAATAAGTAACTTTGCAACCAAATAATGATATTTTTAACCAAAAAGATTCATTCTGACACAAAAATATAAGAGTAGACTTTTCATCCAAAAAGAATTAGCTTTCAACCAACAATACTTGGATTTTCTTATTCACTTCCATTATTCAGTTCACATTTGAGCAAAAAGAGAACAAGAAAAAGGGGAAGTTTCTTGAAAATAGTGGACAAAGAGGCATTCTTCAAAAGGGGAAAAAAGGGGGAATTGGAGAAAGAGTGTGACGTCTGATATTGTATAGCATTTTCGCACCATAGATCACTATAGATTTCATACATAGATTAATTAAATTTTCTGTTATTTTTTTATATATAAAATCTAAAATAAGATGAATTAAAGTATCTAAAGTTGTCTTTACAACACCTTAATCTTCAAGCAATTGATAGTCACTCTCTTACTTTTTCAGTAATAACATAAATAATAATATTTGCAAACAAGTGCAGTTTGTAAACCGGGTTCTTAACGGTTCTTAAGGGTGTTTATTTTTTATTAATAAATAACTTAAGAATCAGAAGTTTGCTTTTGGGAAGTAAATTCGTCAGGGAAAGCGTCTCGAGTACCTGCAGAAACAGAGTCAAGGCCTCGTTCAAACATGTAACTGAACGAATATTATCGTGCGGTGAAAGTATTCAGCGTATAGTTATATCACATCTTAACTAAACATTCTAACGCAATCGAACGCACATCGTACGGATGACGAGATTTACGTTGGCCACGTTAACGCGGTTATCGAATTAAAAAAAAAACAAGGCCAGAGCACCGGAATTACCTCGTGGTGGTCGGCGGGTTGACCAGAAAATTGAAACAAATGCTCATTGAGGGCATTTACTTACTTACACACAGAAAAATAGTTGCTTAAATGATGAATTAACATCTGAAAAGCATGTAACTTTTCAATAACTTTTTGGTGCAGTTGCCAATATGCGTGATTCGGTCATGAATCAAGAATAATTAGAAATATTTACATATCAGACTGCATCATCCAAAATACTATCTCTCAAAACCGTAGAAATAGGGTGATTTTGCACGAAAATACATATGGGAATAAAATCGTTTAAATAGGATAAATGTAGATACGTGAGATTCGTAAGACTTCAAGTCGTAATATATTGCATTTTCAAGAAAATAGTTGAATTTTTAATAATATAGTTGCATTTTTAACCATGTAGTTGAATTTCCAACCTACAAATTTTCAAATAAAACATCTGCGTGCTGTGCGCGCGGCTCGCAAGTTTGAGCGCGTCTGTGGGATCTCGCGCTTCGCGCTCGATAATGTATTTACCTCGCGCTGCGCGCTCGGACTTTGTACTTGCTCCACATTTGGGCACAGACATTTTAAATTGAAGGTCAAAGCATCGACAACTGTAATTTGGTGATTGTGAATTCTCTTTTGTTAAAGCTCCTTCGGCTTTAAGGAACACATTCTCATCACGTATCTCGTGCTTTGCACTCGATTTTGTCCGAAATGCGAACTTTTCTACATTGAGTTCAACTCTATTATATCAAATGTATATTATAATTATTTTTGTACCTCGGTCTGGGACTGCTTATTCAGATATTGCAAAATAAAATACAAATGTTATTTTTCATGACTACTCTATTATTTGTACCTTATTTTGTATTAATTTTTATTCTTAGCTACCCTAACAAATGTATCATTTCAATAAATTTATACTATCAAAATTCATAATATGCATTGATATTGAAACCAATGTATTTTTGTTGTCTTGTTTTTATAATTAAAAAAGTGCGCATCCTATAAAAAATACAATTTTGTTTATTAATATCTTGTTGTACCTTGTGACGTTTTTTCAAAAAATTCATTTGTTTAATTTCAATGCTGCTTTCTACGATTTGTAAAACAATATGCATTCTACCAACAAATAATTAATGAAAAATTTGTAGATCTTTTTTGGTTGCAAAATTTTTGTCTACTCATATTTTTTCTTAGCTTGTGTTTGTCAAAAAAAATGTATTTTTAATTTTTAATTTTATTTTTTACGATCAAAACAAAAACTATGCGTTCCATCAAAAAATGTAGATCTTCTTAGGGTGAACAACTTTTGCCTATTAATTGTTTTTTCGTATCTTGCGTTGTATTTCAAAAAAATTAGTTTTTTTTCATGATATTTTTCACAATTAAAACAAAAACTACGCGTACTATCAAAAAGTAATTCATAACATATTTATAGATCTTTTTTGAGTGCACAATTTTTATTTTTTCATCTTTTTTAGCATCTTGCATAGTTCGACCGCCAAATGAAATGATTGATTGTTCATCATTTTTTGTGCGATCAAAATTTGAATTGTCGATTTTTCAAGAAAATTCAGAAAGTGATTCTGATAATCTTGTAGTGCTTTTAAAAAGCAACGTTTTTCTTGAGTTTTTTCATATCGTGCGTTGTTTGCCTTACATTTTTCATTTTTGTTTGTTTTCTGGAATTTTGAGAATGCTGTAACTCTGCTAATTTTCTTTTTATCAAAAAAAAGGCGTGAGGATAAATTTTTCGAATTTCCGAGTAGCCGTACATAGAATTTTTAAATCTTGAAAAAAATGATCTCAAAAATTTTGAAAATGTTTTTTTTTTTAACTTTTATCCAAAATAGCTAGCTAACGAAAT
This sequence comes from Andricus grossulariae, assembly GCA_011634705.1. NCBI lineage: Eukaryota > Metazoa > Arthropoda > Insecta > Hymenoptera > Cynipidae > Andricus > Andricus grossulariae. Next base: position 208,371,237 of record JAABKJ010007545.1, read on the forward strand.
TGACTTTCAGTTTCCGACACTAAAAGAGAAAACCAAAAGCCAATCTAATAGATTAATTTTTTCAAAAGTTATCGTGCACAAAAGCAGACATACATACAGACACAATCGTAAAATCCTGTTTTTCGGGTTCAGAGGGTCTCAAACTTGGATATTTGACAAACACGAGATTAAAATGCAAATGAAAACAATTGCATTTTCAATCACATTTGAATTTTGAAGCCAAAAACAAATAATTTCTACAAAACAGTTGAATTTTCAAGCCAAGAAGACAAATTTTTGGAAAAAAGTGAAACTTTCAACAAAAAATTAATTTTCATCTAAATAGTTGAATTTCCCAATAAAAATTATTAATTTACATACAAAAATGGAATAGTTAAGTTTCCAGTTTACAAAATTAATTTTTCATCAAGAAGGATTAAGTTTAAACAAAGAAAGATGACTTTCCTACTATAAAAGATGAATTTTCCATCCAAAAGGATGAATTTTTCCAAGAAAAAAAATCTAATTTTTAACAGAATAGTTGAATTTTTATCAAAATAGCTCAATTTTCAACATACAAAGATGCATTTTTTTTGTATAAAAGCTTTGCTTTTAGTAATGTTCTGATTTTTTTAAAATTAGAGTACATATTTGTGCAAGAACAGTAGCCTCTCTTGTAATATTTCGTAAATCTTAACTCCTTCATATTTGCTTATTTTTCAAAATTAGATACTGAGAATCTTGAAACGTTATTATTTTCTACAATTAATCACGCATTTCATGAATCTTAAAAGTAATATTTCTTGTGAGAGACAGTTTACATATATTTAAACAATTTCCGTTAGTTGAAATAATTCCCCCCCCCCCTATAAATCTTGAAAATTTACTTTTTTCTTGAATTAATGAAGCTGCTAATGAATGTTAAGTGTGATAGTTTTTGTGGAAGACAGTTTGCAATTATAGTCAACAATAAATTAATAATCATTCACTTGCGCCTTTTTATAAGAAAAATGCAGAAAATTCTATTTTTTTTTTCGAGTCGCTTACACTATGTCGCTTACTATGTACTTTTTTCTAATCTCATACCTTATACCGTAATTGTTTAAACAGTTATCATTTCTTTATACAATTTTTTCAGTTACGTTATCAAGATTTGTTACAAAAGACGGCTTTCAAAATTCCAGGACATTTCCACGTTTTTCAGGTCAACTTTTGAAAAATTTACAGTACAATTTTTTTTAATCAAGTTCAGAATTTCAACTCAAATAAACTTCTTAAACAATGTACCTTTTGTGATACAATTTTCAGGAAAATTCTTTTACACTACCGGCGGAAATGATCTACACGCCTGTTTTTTTAGCTGTGGCTAAAGTGCCTTAATTTGTATAATATTAACATAAAATTTTTTACTCGTAATAGCAAGAAGAGGTAATAAAATTCAGCGTCTAATAAGCTCAAGTTAAAGGCAAAATGTCAATTTTATACAAAGATATTGCAAAAAACATCAAACTAACATGTTTTCGAAAAATTGGAATAACTCTGGAAATAATGAACATTTTTTAAAGTTCTTGTGCTCATTTAAAACGTAAATCTTCACACTATTTTACTAAAATTGCCAACACTTTTTAGAATTTTGTCCCTAGATTCTGCCCTTGGTTCAAAGTGGAACAAAAAAGTCGCAAAATTTCAAAAATGTGTAAATACTTACAAACATTGTTTAAAAACCATTATTTATCATATTTGAATAAATTTTAGTAATATTAGGTAATATTCATAACTGATTATAAGAATATTATGATTTTTTAAACTTATGTGATGAGTACAATCATTATCTGAAATTTGGTGAATATTTTGAATATTATTATCATTATTTTGAATATTTTTGTCTTTTTGCAAATACACTTTCATTAAATTAACATTTTGCCTTCAACTTAGGCTTATTAGACGCAGAATGTTATTACTTTCATGTTATTATAAGGAAAAAATTGCATATTTATATTATAAAAAACGAGGGAAATTCTAGACAAAGTTTTTTAATACTTTAAAGAAATGAATAACATCTAATAGTAAAAACAGTAAAAGGTATACGCTTACCGCGCTCATTCAAAGCGTTATAACGTAATTTAATCAATTCCTATCACTATGAATTTGTAAAAAAAAACAGAAAAGTACTAAGATAATTACTAAAACTTAAAAAAGAAAAGACAATACAAATTTCCAGGTTTTTTCAATATTGCTGGACTTTTCCAGGTTTTCTAGGTTCTTTATCAAAATTCCAGGACTTTTACAAGTTTTCCAGGTTCTGTAGAAACCCCGGTTATGGATACTTTTTTCAGGTCAAATTTATTGAGATAAGAAAATACTAAATAATAAGCGAAATAGCGTAAGGGATAGAAATAGTAACTGTTCATGATTTACTAGCAAAAAATGTTTAAGCAAATAAAAACTGAACAGTTGAAAATATACTTGGAAACTTTTCACTTATCGAATTCAAATAATTCATGTTAAAAAAATGCAAAAAAATACCGTCTTTAATATGAATTGTACATAAATTGCTAGTTTGCATTTTTTCTGCCATTTCCGGGCACAGTATAAGGAGATTGAAGGCGGGGGGGTCAAATTAAAAGTTAGTAGGTGAAAATTATTTCTTGAATATTCATTAAGAACTCAATAAACCTTAATTTACAAAAAAGTTAATAACAAGTACTTCTATTTAGCATTTTTTAAAAAGCTGAGCTTTTTCATTTAAAATCACATATGAATTTCAAAAACCCACGATAAAATTATACAAATAAAAATTTGTATAAATTTGGACCACCCTAGACATTGAAAATAGAACATATGTAAACGTGTACAATAATTGGTTGAAATGCTTCGAAAAATGAAAATTAGTGCTAAATGGGGGGGGGGATTATGTGTGACGTAGAAGGGGAGGGATGGAAAAAGGTGAATAAGGTGAACAGCTCCTTTGAAAAATTAAATGAGTGAGACTACTGCATGCTCTTTAAGAACAAATTGAGACAAAAATCAGCTCCATAAAAAAAATTATTTCTGCTAATGAAAACCCACGTTACATGACGCAATATGCATGGGTTTAAAGTGTAAGTGTTCCATCCGGTGTGATCTTCCATCGATTGCATGACTGTAGAACCAATTATTTCATGGGCACACTCCACTTATTTTAGTGGAAAAAAATAATATTCGATGTTTTATGATGATTTATATTAAAAATGTATGAACATTTCTTTTAGTCAAAAGATTAACTTCAAGAAATAAACCGTATCATGTAATATTTTGTATATACATATTATTTTTTCTGTTTTTCGTTGAAGATAAACAAATTGATTATGAAATTTGATAAAAGATATGAATAGCGAATTTTCGTAATTTTTTTGTATTATTTATAATAGGGGTCGTTGTCAGAAAGTTGAGAATTCTTTTATTACAATTTAATATAGCTTGTGGATTCTGTAGGAATGAAAGATTCTTTTAATTCCTCCAAATAGTTTTAGTTCTTTTTTTACCTTGGAAAAATGTAATATCTTTCAATTAGAAATGGTATAATTAAAATGAATCAAAAACTTTAATAATGTTATTCGACTGCCACCAACTAGAAAAACTATACTAATGTTATAAAAATGAAATGAAAAAGTTCTTTATTCTACAAAAACATTGAAGAATTTTCTATTGCTAAAAATCTTAGAACATTCCAAACAATTCCTGGGATATTCTAATTTAGAAAGAATTTTCGAATCAGAAGAATATTCAAGAAACCCTATAGCAGTCTATAATATTTGATATCTTCTAGAACATTACAAAATATACCAGAATAATCCAACACATCCCAGAATATTCTAGAAAAGTTCCGCTTATTCCAAAAGTGAAGTTAGCTTTTGTATGGTTTTAACAATGGATAACAATGCAAAAACCAACTTCACAAGTAAAAGATAGTTATACTATAAGAATAAAAGATTCCTAATTTTGAAATGCTTCCATCACCTGGAAATATTCCATTATTAAACCATATTCTCTTCAAAATAGATATTTTTAAGGAGTCTCCAAATCAGCTTTATATCTGTTATTGAGCTGCATTCTGCCACATTTTTTTCCAGAATTTTGTATTCAAGAAAAGTGGACGGGATCATTTTTTTTGAATTCCCCTACAACAGTTGGCTTGCACAATCTTTCGGGAATGCGAATTGCGAAATATTGTATTTTACATAAATGGATTTAAAAAATGAATGACAAAATACGCATTAATAAATAATAACTCTACATGAAAAGTAATTCCTATGAAGTATCGTAAATTATGAGAAATATATGAAATTGCAGAAAAGTTTGCTTAAAATAAAGTAAGAAAATGTTTATAAATTTATTTTATTACAAAAAATATAGCTATTTAAATAATTATGTATAAGGCAGTTTATATTATTTTATCAAAAAGTGATGTCGATAGAAAAAATGTCTTCCAAGTAAATAAATAAATTGTTTTAATTAAAATACGTGAAGATCGATAAAGGAAAATGAAATGTTCAAATATTTGACTCTTTTGTGTATGGCAGTATTACGTAAAAATTCAAGATGCTTCATAAACAATAAAAAGAAAAAACATTTATTCATAGTCTGGACTGAAATTATCTCGAAAGTGGAACGTGAGATTAAAAATACCAACTCCTTATTGGAGTTTAAAAAAAATTCGGAACAAATTGCAATGCTCTTCTCTGTTGAATGAAATTACGTGATCGAGCATCTTAAAATTGGATTACATAACCGAAGAAGATTTGAAATGAAAGATCAAATTCTTAAGTTTCAATGAGAAAAATGCAATTCGAATATATTTGACAGGAGACTAAATCGATATCAATTTTTAGGAACAGTTATAATAATTAAAACAAGGATTGAATACTATGTTTCTACATTTCATATTTTAATTAATAAAATTATAGCTTTTAAAAAAGTATTAATAAAGAGTAATTATTATCGTTGAACAGATAACAAATTTGTATATTTACGTGTATATATACGTGATTTTCAATGAAAAAAATGCGAAAAAAATCAGGACAGGACAAAGACATCTGACTCAAACGGGAATTCCCGTGCCTTAATATCAAGTTAGAACAAAAATAAAAAACCAAATCTGAAGTCAGTTTCAGAAAATAAAAGAAATGTAAGAAATGCTGTCAAGCAGCTTATTTATAATCGGCCGTATCCAGGTTCACCAATAAAATATTTTCGGTGTCCCTGGACACTTTGTTTCTAATATAGGGTTGTTAGCGAAATAATTGATGAATTTCATTACAAATTTTACTCTTTAGGAACCACAGAATGAGGAATAAACTTAAAATAAAATGTTTTTAAAAATTTGGTATTATTTGAATTGTATGGAATGATAGGCATTGCACATGATGTGGAAGTAATCAATCAAAGTTCTATTTTAAAGTTTTTTTTTTGGTAGTAATTCGTGTCTCATCCTTGAAAATATTTATGCAATTTGTTCTTACGTACACAATTAAATATGAACTCCAACCTAACTAGATACAATTTTTTCCACAAGTATAGCTTGTAGTAATATTAAAATTTTTTAGTTACTTTTTTTTTAAGTCTGTTATTTGAAGATAGTTGTTATTTTGTGACAAGCATTGACGTAGACAATTACAAAATGATTAATTAATTTATGAAGATATGATAATAATTTTTCGATTTACTTTTTTCAGTTATTTGAAAAAGTCAAAGAGCAAAGAGGCATTGACGCTATGAAAAAATATGTGACGGTAGTAAACGGAGATGTGTCACTACCAGGATTGGGATTATCAGCTGAGGACAGAAAAATGTTATGTGAAAAGGTCAGCATTGTTTATCACGCAGCAGCCACAGTCAGGTGAGAAAGTCTAAAAAAATCAATTTGTATTTTAAATCAAGAATTAATACATGAACAAATCTACGACCAAAATTCAAAATGTTTAAATTGGAAAGAGTCAAAGCTTAACTGTACATATTTGAATTTGGAGACGTTTAAAATTCTACAATACTGACAAAATTAAAACACTACAAATGAAGTGAATGATTTCAAAATGTGAGTATGAATTAAAGTTAATTACCAATAACTTCAAATTGGAAACGTTCAAAATAATAAAAATGTAAGTTTTACTATTTAAAAAGTTTCAAGATAAGATTGATAAAAATTACAAAATTTGAAATAGGAAGATTGAAATAATTGGTAAATATTCTATTTTAAATGCTTCATACAGTATGAATTTGCATTTCTGTGAATAATGCAATGTTACTCACAATAAGTTTAACTTAAAAATAAACTCTTCTGTTGAAAAAAAAAGAAAATTTTATTTGGAAATAAATAATAAATCTTCGGAAAATAAGACCATTTTGAAAAAAACTAAATTTTGATGTAAGAAATTATAGAAAATTGAATAATACATTTTTCAATTAATTTTATAATAGGTTTGATGAACTCCTCAAGAGAGCCGTATTGTTGAACACGCGTGGCACAAAGCAAATGTTGGACTTGGCCAAAGAAATGAAAAACTTAGCTCTTTTTGCACACATTAGCACAGCTTACTGTCACCTCGAAGAAAAGGTATGTTTATAAAAAAAATTATAAGTTCTCGAATTATCAATTCTCATCAAAAAATTCATTCTAATCAAAGTTTTAGACCCATGCAGCACTTAATCCTCACTCCATTCTATCAAAATAAATTGCATACGAAGGGTAAGAATTAAATATCTAGAATATTCGCAACAATCTATTTAATTAGATTAAACGAATTGAATAGATAATATAAGATAAATACTATGAGAAAATGACCTGCGCAAATTTCAGTACTTTCATTAATTAATTCTTCAATAAAATTGTCAACAAAATTTTAATCGGGGAATATTTTTGGAACCGATACTATCTAAATTTAAATCAGTGAGAAGTACGCCACTGAACAATAATCAGTCAAAACCACTGAATGAACAGAAAAATTGACCAGACAATCAGTCGAATTCACTAAATGATCAGTAAAATTCACTAGGTAATTAGTGAAAATTTAGAGTGTTCAGAATTTAATGAGTCGACAAGATTCCATGTAAATTGATCTTTTTAAATGATCAGCATTAAATTTTGAAGAGAATTATCGTGGTTCGGGATGTTTTAATTTCTTTCTGACTTTAATAATACATACCTATGCAAAATAAATAAACGGGAAAAATATGTCATTTAAAAAAAATGTTGCCAAGTTCACTATTATTATCATAACAACCATTTTTCTTACAAATAATTCTAAAAGTTTTTTTTTTCACAGTTAAATTGCTTCATCTACCAAAAATGTTTGAAATGGTATTCAAAGGTATTTTTAAACTTACGGCTTCCCCCTAATTTTGAATTAATTCAATTCAGTGATTCATTCATCAGTGAAATTTCTCTGCGAATCGTAGTGACGTACTTGAAGCTGTATCACAGTGATTAACGGTATATAACAATTGTCATTAATAAAAACATTCAATCAACACAACTGATTTATTTTTAATTTTTCGCACAAAACAAAACTTTTTACTTTCTTGAAATTTTCTCGATCGATAGACCGTTATTTATTTACAGCCTCGTAAACAATATATTTGTTTATACATGTACCATTTTGAAGTTGTTTGTTATTGCTTTGAATACCTGCTACTCATTTTTTATAACTATTGTATTAAGTAAAACCCTGAATTAACAGAATCGAGTAAAAAAAATATAGAGTATCAAACAAAAAGACACGAAAAAATCCAATCGCGTAATTTTGAGAAATTCGATTCTGGTAAATTTTTAAAAACAATTCAAAAAATATAAAAGATAAACACAAAGAATTTATTAAAAGTGATTGGGACCAGGAAATTCGGATTCCTCTCTTGATTTTACATATACGAATATATAGTTTCAATTCCATTTCTCTTTCCAGAAAACTTTAAAGATCGTGAGAAATTAAAAATTCAATAACTGTTCGAAATTTTTTTTGAGAATAATATCTGAGACGTATTTTTCTTTTTATATAACAAGTTATGTGATTTGAAGAATAATTCAGTAAGATGATTGTCTTTTCTGAATCCGGCTTCCTCTTTTGTAAGTAAAATTATCAATATTTGCATTAGAAAAACAGTTACTGATTTGATTATTATTTTTTCCCCCAAAATATAATTTTTTATTTTTACCTGTAGTCGGATGCAACATGAGATCATAGAATAGGTTGTTCCAAGATCCAATAAGTAATTCAAGTCTCAAAAGATAGAAGAGCTTCACAATTGCCAGATTGGTAACCTACAACTCGAAAAAAATAATTTCATTTAGAAAGCAAAATAGTTTTGAAAACATTACAAAATCTAAAAATTTAATTTAATTTAAAAGTAAAATTTTTATAAAGTCAAGGGAATTCTTTCAAATTCATAGAATTATTTTTAGGAATGCACTGGATCTAATTATTTTAACATATTATTTATATTTTATGAAATTAAGTCTTTTAAAGAACTGCTTAAAATATTATTTATGAAACTAAACATAAACTTAATGGGATTTTATTCAAGTGAATTAAAAATTAAAATTTTAAAGTAATATTGAATTCTACTATTTTGATTCAAAGATGGTATAGCAATGGAAACTGAAAATAAAATAGTAAAATAGTAGTAAAAATTAGATTTTGATAATAATCAGTGGTGTAGTTCAGGTCTGGCGGGACCTGGCGTCGGCAGGGTACTTTTTTGAAGGCCTGGCGGCGCCAAGCCACTTTCTTTCACGGAAAATTTTCCAGTCATGGGCCATCCATAAACTACGTTACCAATTTTGGGCTTTCTTAACCCGTGGAGTCCACACTTCACCTGCGCATACATAAAGTCCACACTAGTGCGAATTGGAATTTCGCATTTCTGATCGTTGATAATTCTCTTAAAATGAAAGCAGATTCAAATAAAAAGTAGTGTTTTAAATGTTAAATTTTATCGGGAATTTGATGGTGATAATGATATTTTAATATTTGAAAATAATTAAATCTGTTTTTCAAAATAAGAATTTTTAAAGGTACAATTTTCAAAAAGTCACTTTTTCTATAAAAAGGTACCATTTTCTCTATATTTTATAAAAGTGGATGAGTCCAAAAAGGTGTTGAAGCTGACATATTGTACTTTAAGGAAAAAAAACATTATTGGAGAAAAATGAGAGTGAATATTTTTTAAGAGAGTGCGAATTTGGGGTACTTTTAAAGTAGGAAAATAAGCATAATTCGATAATACTCATATATGAATAATAATATTGTCTATTATTGCTCTATCAGCAAATATTATTGTAAAATTAAAAGTACAATTTTTTCTAAATTCTAGCCTACAAAATTAGTGAAGAATTATGCTTATATCCCTACTCCAAAAGTACACGAAATTCACACTCTCTTAAAAAATATTCATTTTCTTTGTTCTCCAATAATGTTTTTCTCCTTGAAGTACAATACATCAGCTTTAAAAGCTTGTTGTACCTTATTCACTTTTATGAAATATAAAGAAAATGGTACCTTTTTATAGAAAAAGTTACTTTTTTCAAAATTGTACCTTTAAAAATGCTTATTTTTGAAAACAGCTTTAATTATTATTAAAGTATCATTATCATCACCAAATTCCTGATAAATTTTACATTTAAAACACTACTTTCAATTTTAATTTGCCTGCATTTTAAGTGAATTATCAACGATCAAAAATGCAGCCGTAAAGTCCACACTAGTGCGAATTCGCACCAAGCCTGTAACATACACAAGTGACATAGCCGTTGGATAAAGACGGATTTTACGTTTATAAATTCTTTTATATAAAATAATTGTATATAACGTATTGAATTCAATACCAAAATGACGAATTTTTTCAAAAATGTTAAATTTTTAACAACAAAGTTACTTTTCAACCAAGAAAGATAAATTTTGAACTGAAGAAGATGACCTTTCTTCCATAAAAGATTAATTTTCAATCCAAAAGGACGAATTTTTAACAACATGGTTGAATTTTCGACCAAATATGATGACTGTAACAACATAGTCAAATTTTTCAAAAATAATTAGATTTTTAACAAAATAATTGAATTTCTAACCAAATAGTTGAATTTGCAGCATACAAAGATGCGTTTTCAATCAAATGGTTGAATTTTCAAAGAAAAAAGATTGAAATTCAATCAAATATTTTTCACATTACGTCACGGGAAACTTCGATTTTCGGCGTCTCCGAAGACTCGCGAAAATAGCCAATTTCCGAGGAGTTGTTTAAAGTTAATTTTTATGACACATGCATGATTTCATGCCCTTTTTGACGCCTATGAAGCGGGGCTAAACCTCTAATTTTTACTCCCTAGGGAGTAAAATGTACTTTTTACTCCCTAGGGACTGAAAAGTGACGTCAGAGGTGAATAATGAAAAATATACATCGATGACCTTGTATTTTACAATTATCAGTCCACTCAACGTAAAAACTGTGAGGAAATTTTGGTTGCAGATAATAGAATTTTGCGGTTATAAATTTGAAGAGGGTCGGAAGCAAAAAGCCAATGAGTAAAAAATAATAGTTTTAGGCCTCAGACTCATTTTAGAGATAAAAAATAGTGTAAATAGTGTCACAAATTTGAAAAAATAGTCTTAAAATAATATCGTCAAATTTTTCAAGTATCGAAATGAACTTTAATGTTTATTTGAAATGTTGATAATAGATTTAGTACTTTCACGATGATTCATGATGATAAATTTAAATTTATTTATTTAGTCTATCAAAATTTCTATTAATTTATCGCATGATACGTAGTCTTTACCCTATTCCACCTTTTCCCCGTTTTTTTACTTAAATGCGAATTGAATTAATAGAATCCAATCAGAAAATCCAACTACTTTTGGTTAAAAATTCGTTATTTTTCGGTTGAAAAGTATACCATTCAATTTTTCGTTAAGAATTCATTTTTTTGAAATTTTATTGTTCGGTTCAAAATTTAATAATTCTGTCAAAAAATCAACTGTTCCGTAGGAAAAAACTGTTTTATAGAAAATTCGTCTTTTTGGCTTAAAATTTCATCAATTTGATGCAAGTTTTTTTCTCTTCTTGACGGGTCAGTCATTTTATTTCTGAAAATGAAGCTCGTTATTGTTGTACTGCTTTTTTCGGCTGCGGTATTCGTTGGTAGTTCCTATTGACACCAATTTATAATTTTTTTATAAAAACCATTCGTCATCAAGCGTTTTTCAATCTTAACTCATTAATTAAATAATCTTTAGTCACTGCTTCAGTATTTTCGTTTTATTTTTTATTATGTTCCTCAACAGTAGCCACAGCTTAGCATGATTATTAGTTTTTTTTTTTTGAAAATTGACCAAAACTAGATATCAATTGATTTAAAATGAATTTCTCTTCTACTCAATTCATTAATTATATATTGCCTTTTTACACACTTGTGTACTCAAATCCATTTCGAAAATCTGACTAATAAATTGATTAGTGACTAGCATTATTAATATATGTGAGGTTTCTCATGGAAAGGGCCCACTTTGCCGATCGTATGCAAAACAAAGCTACCGTACAGCACGCTGGGTTCAAGTAGCAAATAAACTTTCAAGATATATGTATCAACTTGTTTCAACCTATCATCATCTAAGGCAATGTTGCATGCCGTATTCTCACCCTTTCCTTCAAACCCTATAATTGTTGTCTCATTCACGCATTTTGAGGCACATGTTCTTCATGTTAGTAATTATTCTACTCAACGTTCTCTGCAGGCCTTCCACTGATTTTGCAATAACAACATAATTCTAACACCTAATACCCTGCCAAATATCAAACCAGTTACTCAATTTAATATTTTTTAATCTTCTTTGGCTTATTCCGAAGGGCTTTCAGTGATCTTCATTTAGCCTAATCCTTCGGAATAAGTTGAATGAGCCAATAAGGATTGAAAAATATTAATTAGGACACGAGATACGTAAAGCGTATCACCAGCCCCCACCCCCTCACCTTATTGCACGCTTTCGTTATCAGTACTTGCAGTTGAGCGCAATTGAATTTTTCGGTGGGACAATGGAGCGCAATTGAAGTGCTTCGCAATAAGCCACAGAGGATTACAAAATATTAATTAGGACTCGAGATACGTGAAGCCTGTCACCAGCCCCCCATCGAAAGTTTATATATTTTTCGGTGTTCTTTTTTAGAGTGAAAAAGTGATATTCGCGAAAAATCGTACCAGCCTCTCTACTTTGCTTTGTTAATAACTCCGTTATCATAGGTCCAATGCTTGTTATTGTTGGTGCGATGGAGCGGATTTGAAGTTCTTCAGGATAACGTATTTAGGAGTTATCTTTTTTAAAAGGGGGTGTGGGGGCTAGAGTGTCACTAGCCCCCCATCTGTCTGTTGGAAAGCCTGATGGTGCATTCACACTGAGCAAGATGCATACAGAGATTGATGCCCCTTTGGAAAACAAGATTAACTATCTCATCTGAAAATTATCGCGTGACAACAAACAGCGTTACCTTCCAGGGGGCGTATTTCAGGGCGACACCATGATCTCTTTGCTCTTTTGCAGCATCGACATCAGAAATGCTTTTCATACCCTTCCTAGTAACCACTGCCAAGATATCCATATAGAAATAAATAGTAATCATTTTTTGTTAGTAGTTTTTAACATAAAGTAGCATTCGCGAATTTCAGGGATTTACTATCTCGAATGATATCACAACGAATGAACATTATATGGAAATAAGCACTCACAGATAAGTTTACAATCGTTTGGAATCTGGTATTACTACAAAAATATAACAGAATATATGACGTTTTTTATATCCAAAATTCTCAGAGTGGAAGCTTGTACATTTTTCAATATTTTGATACTTATTTACGATAATTGCAAAGAAAAATCCCGCGCGTCAGGCATCCTGGACCGATCGCATGCGAGTGCTATTCGGGGGATGATAACCCTCATGGGGTGAGATTTTGAGGTTTCCATGAATATATTCGGGTTGTGATTTAAGTATACATTTTGAAAGGCAAGTTCTGTGACTGCAGAATAATAAACTAATTTTAAACTGGAAAAAACGTTTCTTCACACGCGAACCTCCAGCCTCGTTTATTGGAAGAAAATGATAATGCATGTCCAGTCGCTATCTCTCAGTTTTCCTATAACTTTGTACTAGGCTGATAAAGGTTCGCAATCTCTTACGCACCTCTGCCAAAAACTTTAAGTCAGAATTGTAGTTATTCATGCAGATCCATTTTATATGGCTATGGATACAGATCCACATGAACCAAAATACCCATCCCTGTGCTTTCTTGTTCCTATTTTGCTCTGCGAATTTGGTTTTGAAATTTTATTCCGTATATAATCTAAATTATTTTTGTACCATGTTTGCTCTAGAAAATTTTTGTGCCATATTTACTCTGGATACTTTCCATTCTATTTTAATTTACAAAGAATTTGTATCCCGCTTTTACTTTCATCTTCACAAATATAATAAATACGGTTATGGCAATCGTCAACTTTATAAGCGGTTTTCTCGTAAAGCGGTTTTCATAAGATCCAACTTCGAAAATTTTTCGGCCGCTCGTTTTTCATTGTTGAGGTTTCGTTTGGAGCTAGAATAATTATAATTAAATCTAACCAAATTTACTATTTCGTAACTTGTGGAAAAATGGCCCTGTAGAATGAACTTAACACCTCTACCTTCAAGAGTGTTTCAACCACAATAGAAAACATGTTACGAAATGGTTGCATCATTGATAATTTTCCTGCCATGCTTCGTGATTCACAAGATTTTATTATTTGAGCATTTTCTTTCAAATTTGTATTTCTTTAACATTTCTTATTTATTTTAGATACGCAGTGCCGTTTTTCAGATCCGGGTACTCATACCGAATATATACGCGCAAACAAGGCTATGAATCCAAAATAAAAGCAAATACATTGTATTTTGTAACAGGTTAGCCTCCAGATAACGTATAAGGAAATATAGCGACTTTTCAAACAAGATTAGTAAAATATCAATAAAAAAATTTCAGATATTTGAAGCGTAGATGTTTCAAAATAATAAATATTGTCCTCCCACCTCGCCTTCTTAGTATTTGCAAGGCATTATAATGCACAGAAAGACAGTGGGTATATATTGGTGAGGATTCTTCTGAAAATTAATTAGTTACAACGCAATCCTAGAAGAGCCAGTCTCCTCATTTCGACGAAATGAAACCTGTTACGGCTGCACTGCTTTTTGCTGCTGCAGTTTTCATTGGTAGTTACTATTGACATTAATTCTTACTTTTTCTATACAAATCGTCCGTGCTGAATCAGTGCCAATTTTTATTCATTTTTTAAATAATTTTTAATTGTTGTTTTAGTATTTTTGTTTTATTTTTCATAACGTTGCCTCACACTAAGCACACTTTAGAATGATTATTAATATTTTTCCATGTACATTGGCCAAAACTAGATGACATTTTTTTTAAATGTCCTTCCCACCTTCTAAATTTATTAAATTTATATTCTCTTATTACAGAATTATGTTCAGCATTTCCGGCTGCCAGTCTTTCAGATGATACAGGGGCAACAGCGAAAGCAGCCGGAGCAGCAGATGCTAAATCTCAGAACGGACCACAGGCACCACAGCAAGAAGCTGGAAAATCAACTCCGGGAGATGCACAAGGAGCCCAAGCAAAAGTAACTGAAGGAGCAGATGCTCAATCTCAGAACGGAGCACAGGCACCGCAGCAAGGACCTGGAAAATCAACACCGGGAGATGCACAAGGAGCCCAAGCAAAAGCATCTGAAGGAGCAGATGCTCAATCTCAGAAGGGACCACAGGCACAACAGCAAGGAGCTGGAAAATCAACATCAGGAGATGCACAAGGAGCCCAAGAAAAAGTAGCTGAAGGAGCAGATGCTCAATCTCAGAACGGAGAAGGGGCACCGCAGCAAGGACCTGGAAAATCAACACCGGGAGATGCACAAGGAGCCCAAGCAAAAGCATCCGAGGGAGCAGATGCTCAATCTCAGAACGGACCACAGGCACCACAGCAAGGAGCTGGAAAATCAGCCCCGGGAGATGCACAAGGAGCCCAACAAGAAGACCAAGCAAACGTAGCCGAAGGAGCAGAGCATGAGAAAAGAAAAGCCGAGCTTGAAAAAAGAAAAGTCGAGCATGAGGAAAATGTAGCTGAGTATAATAGAAGGAAAGCCGAGCATAATAGAAATGAGGCCGAGTATGATGAATTGAAGAAAGCCAAACACGAAAAAGAATGCGAAGATCATAAGAAGGCTAATGATATATCCGAAATTCTCAACTTTGGTGTCAAATTGGGACAAATCGGAATGCCTGTATTAGACCTTTAATTCTGATATTGAAGACTGCAGTCAGCTTTTCTTCATCACGATTTCAATAGCCAAAAGATCGATTATCCTTTTCCCTGTACATGTTCTTAATTGAAGTTGTTATTACAAATATTATTTTATTTGAAACGTATTTAAAGCTTGTTTTATTCTTGAAAATAAAAGATGATACTAAAAAAAATGTCTTTTACATTTGTAATTCCTGTTTCTCTATTTACAATTTTTTCTTTTTTAGAGTGAAAAAGTGATTTTCGCGAAAAATCGTACCAGCTTGTCTACTTTGCTTTGTTGATAACTCCATTATCATAGGTCCTATGCTTGTTATTGTTGGTGCGATGGAGCGGATTTGAAGTTCTTCAAGATAACGTATTTAGAAGTATATATAGTATAAGTATATATATTATATAATAATAAGTGCTTAGGTTTATAAATTAGCGACAAATATTTTCATGAACGAAAATGTCTCTGTCAGTACTATCTTCAAGTTAACAGTAACAAGTTGCCTTCAAGTGAAATAAATACTAAGATTGGCAACATATTTCCTATCCGCTTCTGTAATATTTACTTCACTTTATGTTATCTAGCTAGGGTCCGATTAAAGACTGAAAATAGTCGTCAAATAAAAAATATTCTATATATAGCTGGATTTTCTTTAGTGCCCTATTGTCTGGCGTAAGCTGTTTGGCATTTGTGGGGTAACAATAATCTCTACTGGTACAAACTTCTGAGAAACTATACAAACGAGTTTTAATCAAGTTGCGAGACCGTCTTCTAACAGTAACACTTCATCAATAAAAGATTATTATTTTTATACAATTTTTCTTTTCCATTTTCCAATGCATTTCATTTTTCTGTAAGTTTCAAAAAAATAATCACAAAACTTTTAAAGTCTCCTCCGTAATGGTTGGATACCCTCAAGGTCTTAATTATAATGTTTCGTTGGCCTAAATGAAATCGACAACCACTCATAGTAATGAAATTACTAAATAATCTGCATATAGCGGAATAGATGCCAATTTCCAAGTTTGAATATACTATTTTTGGATGAAGCAAAAGTTTGCATAAATTTGCATGCATTATTTTTTTAACAAAATATAATAATTTTGAACCAAATGCAGGAATTTAAAACAAAATATTTTAATTTTAAATGGATTTTTAACCTAATCGTTAAATTTTCAAGCAAAAAGGTTATATTGCGACAAAAAAAGAAAAATTTCGCACAAAATAGATGAATTTTCAAATAAAAAATCTGAATTTGCCACAAAAAATAGAATAGTTTGATTTTAAGTTGGAGAAATAATTTTTTTAACCAAACATAATAAATTTTAAACGAAATAGTTAAATTTTCAACCAAACAGATTAATTTTTAACCACAAATATTAAATGTCGCTAAAAAAATGTAATTTTTAACAAGATACATTAATTTTAAACCTAATATTTTTATTTTTAATGGAATTTCCAACTGAAAAGATTAATTTTCTACCAAAAAATACAATTTTTTAACAGAATAGATAAATTTCCAAATAAAAAAAATCAATTTGCAAGGAGGAATAGAATAGTTTAATTCTCAAGGTAATAGTTAAATTCTTTACCAAACAAATGAATTTTCTATGAAAAAGAAATGTCTATAAAAAAAAAGAACAGAAGAATTCAGTCCAATTTTGAGTTACAAATTTAATTTTCAATGAAAACACTAATTTTCCACCAAAGAGAAATAAATTTTCGATAAAAAAACTGATTTTCTACCAAAAAGGAGTAATTTTTAACAAAATACACGAATTCTCAACCAAGTATTTTAATTTTCAATGGAATTTTTAACCTAACAGTTGTATTTTTAACCAGCATGAAGAAGTAGTCGCCAAGAAGATTAATATTCTACCACAAAAGACAAAGTTTCAATAAAATACAGAAATTTTTAAACAAATAGTGGAATTTTCAACTAAAGAAGATCCATTTTTAATAAAAAACATGAAAATTCAACAAAATAGTTGAATTTTTAATTTAGGAAGATGAATGTTCAACAAAACCGGGAATATTTAAATTCTGAATATGAATAAATAAATAAAAAATTTTGAATCCAGCGGAGCTAAAGAGATTTTTTTCACAACTTATAAAATTAATAATCAATATTACAAAAATATTGAGTTTAGACCTTGTAGAGAAAAAACATTAACATCATATTATTGACTTTATTTCGCTGGTCGAAAATGATAAGATCTATTAATTAAATTTGAAAATATTCAAAAAATAGTTCAATTTTGAAAAAAAAATTCAACTAAAATGATGAATCATCAAACAGAAAAATGATTTTTTTCACAAAGTAGTTCCACTAGGTAGATTTTCATCTACTTAGTAGAATTTTGACAAGATAAATATAATTTTTATGAAATAAAATTGTATAAAATATTAAAAATAAAAAAACGCGTTTATTAAATCTGGTTCGTTTACTTCTGAATCAGTCAAATAAAATGATTCCCTGGTCTGATTATGTAGTAACCGGGGACACAATTTCAAGTCAAGGACGTTTTTATAGAAAGACAAACTCAGATTGTCAAAATGGATTCAAGTACATGAGCATAAAGATAGAGAAATAGGAATTCTCTTATTTCTTTAGATCTATATAATCTATCTCTCTATTCTCTTTATCTATCATATAAATATAAATTTTAACCATACAATTTATTTTTTAAATATAGCACTTCATGTTAAAAATATATTTTGATATTTTAGCATTAATGAAAGCAATTGTCAGTAAATAATGTTTTTATTTCCAACAATAAACTATGGTTTACACAGGTTCCTAATGGAAAATATTTTTATGAAAAACTTTTTTTAACATAATGTACAGCAAAAGCTAAAGGTTATAGTCAGGAATCTTTCGACCATGGCGACTGCGATCTATATGATAAAACTTTTTTCATCACCATAATTCAATATGGATGCAAGGATATAAAAGATTTCTTGGTTCGAGACGAATCGTTTGACCTATAATATTAATATATTTTATTAAAGAGTAAGGAAATTATGGCAATGCATAATATTTGAAAATATGGTTTTTTATAGTGAAAACTTTTTGCTTTAACGTAATTCCAAATTGATGCGAGAATAAAAAGATACTTCGGTTCGAGACGAATCGATTGACCTATAATAATGATACATTCTATTTAAGAAACCAAAATTTAAGAAAAAAATAGAGCTAAATACAAATAGCTAATTTTTTCTTGTGTTTTCTTGTAGAAAATTGAATGAATTAACACTAAAGTATAAGTTTCCACAATTAAAAAATTTGTAGAACTTTTTGTTAATATTTTTTTTACTTTGTTGTACAAATATTCAATGTTTCTAGAAAATTACAAATCTGTGCAAAAAAATGAAAGATTTCACAAACGTTGAAATATTGAGAAACTGTACTTAAAATTGTGTTGTATATACTGGTAGTTTATTGTAGAAATGTACAAATGTAAATGAAAAAATATAAATTTTTACAAACAATACTTTTAGAATTCGCGTCAACGTTTCGACATTGAACTGTCGTTCGATTATTGAAAATTGAACAATAATTGACTTCACAGGTCGATTCCGAATTTGTTCAAAATTAAGAAAGTTACGGATTTTAACGTTAAAAATAGAACATTTTCACTTCGAAACTCTCAGTAGTGAAACGAGTGTAATCGTTCGATCTAAACTTTATAAAATATTTTTAATTTGCAAATAATTCCAACAATTAAAGGCTTTTATTCCATTCCACATCCTATTCAAATAATGTTCCAATCTAAATTGTTCTATTCTTAACCCATTTAATTTTAAATTTTTTAATTAGGGATGACCTTTGTTCGAATATTTGGCATTTTTTCACTTTTCATTGAAAATTAGACATCATAAATGAAATATCAAAAAGTAAGCGATATTTCAGAGCTTTGTGAGAAGATCCAAGCTTAACTCAAAACTGGAAAAAATTCCGAAAAATGAAAAAATAAATTTAGATTTTTGAAGATTTCGAAATAAAATTAAGAACCTTTCAAAGGATCTTTGAAGGTTTTGAAATAGTAAAATGAAAATCTTAAGTTTTCTGGGGAAAATTTGAATTATGTTTTATTTTTAAAAATTAATTTTAAGCCAATATTTGAAAAGATTGCAAAATTTTTTCTGAATGATAAATGACAATTTAAGAATTATTAATTTCAAAAACAACTAAGTAAGTTTGAAATATATTTATAATTTTTGAGAAGATTCCAAATTAATTTAAAACGTGAAAGTGTTTCAAAACATTTAAAACACAATGTACGTTTCTGAAGATGTCGAACACAAAATTTATGAGTTTTATAAACATTTTTAAAGGTTTTAAATGAATAAAACATTTGTATGAAAATTCCTAGAAAAACTAACAATAGTTTTTTTCATTAATTTTGAAAGAATATTTAAGAAGATTTCCAAAATTTTCAAAAAAGAATCTGGATGATTTTAGGGT